>OZ007583.1:26016398-26449394 GCA_963931925.1 Onchidella celtica
AGGCACACTAACCACACCTTGAGATGAAAGACTCCGCTATTGATTTATGCAAAGTTTAATCCGATACAGTATCGATCTGGCCATGAGTCTATGTAGTTTACTGGTGGTTATGTTTCAGTTGAATAGACAGGCATCGATCTTACATATTGTATAGCAGTGATTCTAAAATTGTGGGTCTGGGTCCACTGGTGGGTCGGCGTGGGTGTGGGACAGTGGGTAGGTCGGGGCCCGGTATTGTTTTATTCCGTTTCTATAATTTTTCATTTTTTTAAATTTGTTTCTTTCAAAGCTGCTGTTAAGTACGTACACACCCCAAGCGTTTTGCGCTATGGTTGCGTACGTACAGGCACCATCCCTAACCCCGTCCTTATCCTCAACCCTGAATCTAATCGAATACCTAACCCTGAACCCCTACATTTCAATAAAAAAAAAACAGCAGAAAACAACAGGAATCTGAAAGAATAATTAATTAAGCCTTTTGTTAGGAGTTGCACCTGGCTTTTTCCGAACAGAAATAGAAATAGAAGAGAAATAGCGAAAAAAAATGTTGGGGGGGGGGGGGCGTACGTACATGTAACAACATTCTTGTTTTAAAGTCAGCGCAAGAGTTGTTTCGTTGTTTTTGTTGGTGTTGTTGTTTAGCATAATTATCATTGCCCACCTCTCGTGCTGGCTTATCAACAATTGTCTCATTTTACTAGAGAGTGTTTCAAAGATTTTGGTCACTTTTGTTTTTCTTGGCTCTGGCAAAACGTTTCTACTTATAACTTCAAAGCTATTAAAGATATCACTATGTCACACTGTGAGACTAGAGATCTCACCATGACCAATGATAAGGTAGACATAACTCAAACTGCAAAATCATCAATACGGCCGTTACGTATTTGTATTTGTATTTGTATAACTCTTTAATCCCATTTGGGAAATTTTGCCTTTGTGCCATTGCAGCCCAGTTATAACTGGAGCAGGCACGTCGTCGCCACAGTGCAGCGCCGGTCGGCGTTTTTTTTTTTTTTTGGGGGGGAGGGGAGATGAGGGGGGAGGGGGAGGGACTGGTAGAGATGAATTTAATTTAATTTTGCCGACGATAATTCTGAATGGTCGAAAATCAAAAGGGAAATATTCATACTCTTGAGACATATGAAATCTTTTTAAATTATTATTTTACTGCGGTCACCCACACTAAAGGGCAGTAAATTAGGCATTTGCGATTTCCACCTTTTTTAACACTCAGACTGCGTTTATTTTCAAGATTTTGAAGCAGAAAGTTTTAGTGTTCTACACCAATTTTCTGACGTGCCAGAAACTGTTAATTAAATCAGATCACCAATTAGAACGTTTTGATTTTTTAGCTCTTTACTGATTACCATAAAACTGGTCCGACTTTACTCGTAACATTAAAGTAGTGTTAAAGATATGTATGTTCAGGCTGGTCGTGGCCTGGTATATCATGCGTCAAGCTAGAAGTGCAGGGGGTCAAATCTGTCTTTTCGTCGGTTTTGACTCAGAATTGGAACCTTCTTTGAATCAACTAACCAGTCAGAAGTGTTTCAGTCTCGCTAGTGCACGAGGTCCTGTTTAAGTCTCTAATCCACAAAACAGAGGCAAAGCAGTCTTGACTCCGTGCTCTGTAAGCTTAACCCTATCACTGCTACATACACATTACCCCAGTGCTAAGGAACTTTGTGAAGAATTATAGTGGTATAGTGAAATGGCTGTAACTTTTTGGAATAAAGTTTTAGCCCATAATAACTATACATATTTGGGAAGGAAATTGTATGAGGACTGTAAAAAAAAAATCAGAGCCACAGTAACTGACCGATAAAATCGGATAAAAGCAGTAATAGGGTTAAATGTTGCGTGGCGGGTCCAGTTGTGGATGGTGGGTGCACGTTTGTGGTAGGGTCTTCTCCTGAATTCTGTCCATCGTCTTGATTTTCCCTAGCACAATATCGACGTGCTTTTTCCAAAGACAGACTCAAACTCGAGTGTCCAGCGAAAGTTTGAGAAGCACTGTACAACAGGCTGCAGGGTGGGGTAGTGAGGAGAGGGAGAGAAGTTGTTCTACTCACTCTTGTCACAGCTTGTTGTGTTTGCGCACATGCCATGTCATGTCTTACAGTGTTCTCTCAGTTCATACAGTCTGTTGCAGTGGCGTTTTCTTGAGATCTAATTTGGAAAACTTGCAAAATGAACAGGAATACGTTTTGGTTTATCCAACTATTAATGGAAGCCCATGTACCAATAATTATTGTTGTTGTACTTTTGGACATCATGTTAGTTTGTTTTGTGTGTGCGTGTGTCTGTTGCTACTGTGGTTGTCATTGATTATTATCGCTCTTTTTATTTCTTCTCAATTTGCCCGCTTTTCTTATTTACTCTCAATTTATCAATTACTTCGACGTCCAAAAAAAAAAAGGTCATATGATTTTACCGAGTTTGTTAGCAATAGTGGTGCTGTAGTTGTCACTGGCTTTTGTCTGTCTTCAATCATCCACAGTGAGCAAACACAACGATCGTGTAACCCAAATTAAGTAGAATGAGTTTTTTTCGAAGGGCAAATCATGTGAGAGTCCATTCCCGAACGGTGCACAGCGAAACGTCAGAAGCTTTCGAACACACACATACACACACGCACACATATATAACCACACACTAACACACATATCCAGAGAGAGAAAGACGCGAGGCAGAGACTAGAGAGAGAATTACATGTATTGTTTATCATTATATCGGTCCGTTTTTCCATCAGTATGAAAACTACTGAATAGTTATTGAACGTGGAACAGATTAAGAAATTGTAAATCCATGCAAGGACAAACTGGGATTTGTTAACGCTCTGGCGAGACAGTTTACCTAACATACATACAGATCATATTTAAAATCCACACATTAAAGCAGCACATTAACCTGGGTATCCCTTAGCAAATCAATGATTTATTATGCGTCGAGGCTGAATTAAGACAACGCACATTTTCACAGACGTTGTATTTTAACTCTGGAGTCTAATACCGCACTGAATCAAGTCTGTATTGCGTCAGTTTTGACTCAGACCAGAGAGTATACATGTGTAGAGAGATATCGACTCACTTCCGCTAAGTCGCGAAACTAGGTCGCTGAGGTAAACAAGAAATTGAAGAATTGAAAGATAGTGTGCATATCTGTTTATTGTGGTTTGTTCATACTTTTTGGGCTGATTGAAACTATTTAGAACCTTTTGTAGATTCTTATTGCCCCGTGGAAATGCACAAACAGGTATTGTTTACCGCAGCAACCTACTTTCCACCCCATGCTAACAATGGCCTTGCGGCGCCTACCGTGTCCCGCGGTGCAAATCAACCAACAGTGAAATCTCTCTATATAATTATATACACACTCTCTGCTTAGACTCGAACCCCCTTTGAATCAACTAGCGCGACAGACTTCTAGGCTCACACCAATCGAGTTTGACCAGCCGTCATGTCGCCATGACATTGAATGTCAATGAGATCTCGCACACTAACCAACAGTTTTCGTTATGACCGAAACCCAATGCCATGACGACATCATCCAACTAGTTGACCCATCAAAATCGGCTAGTGCGTCACATAGCGACCTGTTCGTCCCCACGGCCGACAGCTCACACTGAAACCATACAAAACAGAGACATGACTCAGTTAGCCCTCAAGTCTGAAATACCCGAATCATCTTATAGCAAGGGAAAATATACATTGTAACATAGCCATTTGTCTGTTATCTTGTCTGCTCAGACTTTATGCGTTCCAATGCTATCTCTAGTCCTCAAAGAACATTCTTTTTGTTTTTATAAATTGTATTATGTCACCAATTGGGATGAGATTCACAAAGCTGC
The DNA here is from genome assembly GCA_963931925.1 of Onchidella celtica. Taxonomy (NCBI): domain Eukaryota; kingdom Metazoa; phylum Mollusca; class Gastropoda; order Systellommatophora; family Onchidiidae; genus Onchidella; species Onchidella celtica. The sequence goes on from OZ007583.1 coordinate 26,020,249, forward strand.
AGCAGAGATACAGCGTCTTCAGGGTTCTAGCAATGTTCACGCTCTTTTGATGTAGGGACATAAGAAAATCTGATATCTACTTTTATCAACATTCATTTTTTGTAAGGATGATTACATGGGCAGATTATGAGAAATACCTGGTGAACATAGATCAGAGGGTGAGTGTCGGGATAATAGACTGAAGGGAAAGAGGAGTGGAGATGGAGAGGTAGAGTCAGGAAATAGATGCTAAATGCGTAAAGGGGAATGAAAGATTGGAAAAGAGATTGAGAGAAAACATGAAAGGAAACTAAGAATACAGAATGAAGGGATAAAAGAGTGAAAATGAAGGTGATGATAAGTGAAGGTAATTCTGTGGTAACTGATAAGTTCTCTCCGTCTCCTTTTGTAGAGTATAGTAGCAGTGAGGTTTCCGCAAGCCAGCAGGGTGTGCACATTATATATCGTTTCTTCTAAGCGAAATAGCCGATTTTATCTATCTATCTATCTATCTATCTATCTATCTATCTATCTATCTATCTATCTATCTATCTATCTATCTATCTATCTATCTATCTATCTATCTATCTGTCTGTCTGTCTGTCTGTCTGTCTGTCTGTCTGTCTGTCTGTCTGTCTGTCTGTCTGTCTGTCTGTCTGTCTGTCTGTCTGTCTGTCTGTCTGTCTGTCTGTCTGTCTGTCTGTCTGTCTGTCTGTCTGTCTGTCTGTCTGTCTGTCTGTCTGTCTGTCTGTCTGTCTGTCTATCTACGTCCGACCTGTCTGCCAGCCTATTACACATACAAATGTGCCATGATCATATTCTGTTTCCATGCACTCCTTCTTCTATCATACTTTTTTCTTGTTCTCACTCCTCCTCCACTCCTTCTATTCCACACTCTTCCCTCGTCTGTCAGTCCCTCTGACACTCACTTTCAATCTCCGTTTGCCAGGATCCAATTGCTCATTTACAGAAACTGTTTGAAAGCCCCGCGAATGTCAGAGAAAATTGCCTCTTTAACTCGGTGTTAGAGCAATTTTCTTTCGGGAGAAAAACCTTCCACACGCTTTCTATTTAATTCAAACAAATGGCAAGTCCTGAGTGGTTGAAATGTTTTTCTCAGTCAAACTATATGACTTTTTGACTTGCCAGGAAAGAGTTCTGGTCTCCTGGGGGACACGCCGTCTCCCTGGCGAGTTCTGTTTACATTTGAAAGTTGTCAACATCTTAGCAACAGGGGAAACAACTCGCATTTCTTTAAAAAGCGGTGTGCGAGGCTTCACATTCAGAAAATAATGTTTATGTAAATATGATCCGTCGTTGTTTTCATGAATTATCTTAGATGAAAATAAGGTTAAGTGCTAAATCTGGTGTTTATGTCTCGTCAAGTTAAGACGATAATATAAAGAAACTGAATTAAGTAATTTAATCTCATCAGATTGAACACAATAGTGAATGAGAAATACAATCATGTAATCTGATTTTTTTTTTTTTTGGTAGGGTTTGTAAATGGGAAAAAAAGCATTGATTTATTTCGCTTAACTTCACAACAGCGGCGTTTCTCATTATTACATTTTGTTTTCTGCGTGAGAAGATCCACCGGTGAAATTCTGGAATCTTTGGTCCTGAGATTAAAGTGCAGATTTTACGATAAAGTCTTTCTATCGCCTTCAGTCCCCAGATACTGGTAAACTCAAAATGACTACTCATCCTCAGACTTTGAACACAGGTGGGGGGTACACGTAATGGGTAACGTAACTTAATGTAATAATTAGTTTGCATAGCGCTCAGATCGGCACAATAATGGTGCGCTTTAAGGTGCCGGACTAAATTAGAAACAGGATTAACACCAAAACACGGAATACCGAGATGGATTATTCCTTCTTTCTCTGTACGTCCACAACTTACGCGCGTATAAACACGGTGGATACTACTCACAGGGCTGTGTGGTACTAGTCTTTTTCATTCAATTCTGAAGGGATGTGATGCGAATTGTTGTATTGTTGACAAGGACGATACGTGCGCAAATCGACGGACGGAATTTGGAAAATTGAACCGTCTCGGTATACTGTGTCTCAGATTAACATACGATCAGTTCATCCTGCTCCCAGTCACACACATCCTACTATCGCCATCAAATCTCTGGGGCCAACAAGGCCAGCATATAGTTTTAAAAATGCGAAATAGTCTTAAACAAATTCAGTTTTGGTTCTGTTTTTAAATGTGGTGATGTTCTCACGTTTCCTGCTGTCAACACTAATGTTGTTCCACAATCTAGGCCCACCAATAGGACAAAAAAGCCCTTTTCACTCAGCGACAATCTGGTTATGGGCCACGCAAGAAGTTTCGCGTCCACAGATCTAAAAGCACTGGATTGTTGGTATGATTCCATCAGGCGGGTGGGTGTACGGGCGGGATGCTGGAATTCTCAATCCCAACAGGACCAACAGTCGAAATTTGAATGTAAAAATAATGGACGGAAAATGTATTTCCCAGTGGTCAACATTAGCAACAAATGACAGAAAAACTGCACAAGCTTTACAAAGTGTTTGTGTGTGGGTTGTTGTTTTTTTTTCACGTATTAAAGCAAAACAGGGATGAAAAGAAAGTGGGGCAAATGGGAACGCCCCTGGGCATTTGAAATAGATTGCGTAATATTTTGATAGGATTGCCAAATAAAACACGATAATTACACGTGATGTTCTTTGTATTGCTCAGATAATGGCCTTGAACTCTGCAAGGTTAAAGGTGGTCATAATGATCATTACCTGAAGCTCCCAGCTCGTCAACACCTGGACACTTAAACATTAGTATCGATTTCGTCTTTGCAACCGCTACATTTATTGCTGACATGGTCCAGAATTCGATTTTCCTGGCGCCTGAAGTATTTCTCTGTCCATTTCACTGTCTGAAAGAAGTAACGATTATTATTATTATTATTATTATTATTATCATTATGTTATTGTTATTATCCTTTTTTATTGTTATCATTATTTATAGTGATGTGATTTCTGTGATGCACGAACGATAAAGCTGAGTTTTCATGTATACGAAACAGAAACGATAACAGAAGCAGCAAAAATTCCATCGAGTAGTACAAAGAACGAGTGTTTCCATCATGTTGTATGGAAAGGACATTTCCGTGCACATGAAAAAAATTCCTCCTATTTCACTACTTGAAGGGTTTTTGAAGTTTCCGTTTGCCGTTTCCGTTTCTGTACATAGGAAAACACAGCTTAAGAATTATCACGAATTTATGGTCGTTTTAACCTGAACAAGATCTTCGTTGCGGACACAAAAATATTCCCATAGATATTGACATTGATGGAGTTGGATTACATGGAGCTTGTATAAACAGAATGCCCAAGCACCAAAAAGTATTTGCCACATCTTGCAAGAAGGTCATTTACTGCAAATCGTGATTAAAATATTATGGAAAACAAAAAAAAAAGATTTGTACGTTAAAAAACCCCGCGTATGAAACAATGAAGAAACATTACAATGAACCCGAAATGAAATGGAAAAATAAACAGGCCAAGTTTGCTGTCTACGCGGACCATTGCCGGGCAAAAATAAAAACTAGTATAGTTGAAACACAATTTGAAAAACCTCTTTAAATAAATACACTGTGTGTGTGTATGTGTGCCGTATTTGAACCTCGTTCCACACTATTCAACGTCATCACGGATTCCATATGCTTTTTAAAAATATTTTGCACATGTCTTAATGCCTGACGCTAGATAATAATTTCCAAGTGAATTTCTGGGAATTTACCACTCTCTCATAGGTTGATCCAAGGACATATCAATATGGAAGCTCCGCTATTTAATCAAACCATTATATTGTAAAGATTCAGCTGGGAATTTCTATTGATTTGCTTTACAACTCATCATACTCTAATTGGAGTCTCTAACCCTCTACCCAGTTTCTGTTTAGTTCTATAATTGTGTTCAGCGCAAGGGCCCCAAAACTATTCATCGAAAGAAAATATGAAAATTGGTAGAAAAATGCAAGTCGGCTTAGGCTCCGAAACTATTCATCGAAAACAAAACAAATACTAAAATTGGTTGACAGGTCGCGACCATAGTTCCTGTTTGTTCCAACTCTACATTTTGTACAACTGAGAAATTTGACGTTAAACATTTACGGCTTTAAATATTATATGATAAGGAGTTTGGCAAAAATCGGAACTGTGAAGCAGCTTGATAAGTGCCACACGGCAGTTTAAACAAGTGTCAAAGTTTGCATCTGTTGTACGTCTTTTCCATACCAAAAAATCTCCAGTTGTTTTTTTTTTGTTTTTTTTTTCAGAAAATGGAGACAAAACAAACAAAAACTAAGTCAAGAGAATATATTTTAAGTTAAGTCGCCGGTTCACTTGGCCATATTCATGTGAGAAGACACGCAGCCGTTACATTTTCAATTTACAATTCCGTGTAAATTTTAAAGCACGCGTGAGTGAAACAAGGCAAAACGCTGTCAGTGACAGAGCTAGGCTATTTTATTAAACTACACAAAATTTACAAGCGTTTTTTTTTCTTTTCTTTTTTTATTGATTTTGCTCAGGTATCGAATAAAGTTAAAAGTGCATTGGTACGTGATGCGAGGACTAACGGAATTAGTTGCAGAGCCAAGCTGTTTTCCTAAACCACAGAACTTACAAGCTTTTCTATTGATTTGTCTAACATATTCGTACGCGTTTTAAAGTACATTTGTTGTTAGAAGTACAGGCTGTTTGACTGAACCAGGCGAAGCTTCCAACCTGTGCTATTGATTTGTGTAACATAATTATGATATTCGTACACATTTAAACCACGGCAAGTCAGTTACACACTGAAGTTTTCATCCCGCTTGTTAATGATACTTAAATGTGGTTTCTGAAGTGATGTAGGGGCTATAATGACGGGAAGGAATCGGAGAAGCTGGACTTGAAAGAAACCAAATTATCGAAAGCGCGGGCCGGGGCTTTGATCAGAGAAGGGACATAAATTTTAATGCTTTGAGAGTTGTCTCCCTGGTTTGGATGTTTGAGTTTTCCATATGGATGGTTGTGTTTTGTTGATGTGATAGAAGGACATGTGGGTGGATGGATAGATAGATAGATAGATAGATAAATAGAGAGAGAGAGAGGGATAGATAGATAGATACATAGAGAGAGAGAGAGAGAGAGAGAGAGAGAGAGAGAGAGAGAGAGAGAGAGAGAGAGAGAGAGATAGATAGATAGATAGATAGATAGATAGATAGATGGATGGATGGATGGATGGATGGATGGATGGATGGATGGGCGGGCGGGCGGACGGACGGACGGACGGACGGATGGATGATAGATAGATAGACAGATAGACGGACTGATGGATGGATGGATGGAGAGAAAGATAAATAGATATACTGACTGATATTTATTGAGAGAGACAGAGAGACAAGGAGAGGGAGAGTAGGAGACAAAGAGAAAGAGGGAGAAAAAGAAAGAAAGGGAGAGACAAAGGGGGCGGAGGGGGTGGGTCTTTTGCAATACCATACAGGTGCATAATACAGGTGCATAATACAGGTGCATAATATGGGTGCACATATGTGAACAATTAGGTTGATGCTATGACTGCACCAAAGTCCAGTTTGAGTTGAAAGCTGAACCCACGCAGAGTTAACGAAACAGAGATTTTATACTTACTCACCAAAAGAGGGGGCCTTTCTTACTCACCCTCCTCCGGGGTTAGTCGAGTCCGTAAGGCGGGGAAACGCTCGCACGTGACTGACTTTACTCATTCACAGCCACCATAAGGGGAGATCACCGTGTGCTCGTGACTGAACGCTTTAACTGGTCCCTCGCGTTCAGCGCCGAGGTTTAGATCTATGCCAGTTCAAGTCGTATTTCACAGCGTGAGGACTTATAGAGTCATTTCTAAATAAGAAAATTGTGACAAATCGTACTGAGAACTTTATGCAGTCACGTTTTTTTTTAGTAAGAAAACTGTGACCAATAGTATGTGAAAGGACTTTATATAATAGTCGTTTTTAGTAAAAAAAAACAAAAAAACTGACCAATCGCATGTGAGAGAACTTTATTTTAGACATTTTTTAGTAAAAAAAATCTGTGACAAATTGTGAGGACTTTATATAGTCATTTTTAGTATAAGAAAACTGTGACCAGTCGTGCTGCATTCCTAGCGTGTGAGGACATTTTAATAGTCATATCCGAGCAGGAAACTGTGTCCAATTGTGTTGTAGTTGTACTGAAGTCTTTATGATACATTCATTTCTGAATAAGAAATTGTAGCCAATCATACGCCAAGTAAGGACTATTATTATGATATAATAGTCATTTCTAACTAATACAACTACCACCAATCGTACTGTATTGCACTAATTTGCTCGTGTGAATGTTTAGTAATTTGGTATGCATGTGAAGAAGCTACCGATATGACGCCATTTTCTTGAGATGGACTACAAGTGAATTTGTCGAGCTATTAATTTCCTGTGGAAATCATGTGGAGTGTAGCTACATAATTGTGTTTTGCCGCAGGCAAGGGGTAGAGTGTTTAAAAGCGGCCGATAGGTTTACAAATATTTTTTTTTTAATTTTATTTTTATTTCTTATTTTTTATTTATTTTTTTTCGGAGATCAAATCAGTTAGCTAGTGCGTAAGTATCGTGAAGTCACCACCCAAGCTGTTGTGAAAATATGGCAAAAGGTCTCGCGCAAGAAATAATACAAAAATTATACATTATAACGCAAAGAAAAGGGAAAGATAAATCAAGATTTTGATCAATTGATCTTCATCAGGTAGAAAAAATGTCACAGTAACTGGCCGATCAAAAGTTGCCAGTGCGCGGCGGGCCTTAACCCTACTAACTGTCATAAGACAATTAAATTGCCGATTTTGTTTCATCCTTTAACTGCCAGGACCAATGAAATCACCTTTCCAGAAATGCATATTTTATTGGAGTTTGTAAATCAAAAGATAAACTCGGCAGATACTAACTTTGTATGACGAAGACTTGCATTTCAAACACCCTTGGTAGGACACAGTGATAGGATTAACTTAATACATACGCCTGTAGGTTTTTCTTCTTTGCCACTTTGATTCAACGCCATATAACCAAAGTAATTAAAACGTCCATAAATTATCTGTTGGATCTGCTGGGCGTGGGTAAAAAATAAAAAAAAAAGTATTGCGCCTTCAGCCCCGGCTCGATATGTAAATATGAGGGGGAAAAAATGACGGAGCAGACTTTGCGTTGACAGCCCTCAGGCAGATTGCTTGGCTCTGTGAAAACACAGAGGGCAGACAACGGAGCTGAAGTCCCTGCAAAAAAAAACGGGCAGTGTATTTACGAATGCATTTTGTAAGGGGCTGGACGAACGTTACAGATGACGAAATTTTTGTTGTTGTGCCTTTTACTTGTTTTGTAAGCGTTCCCGTCCGATTGCACACTGCGTGCATGTCGGAATCTTTCATTTTTAAGGCATATGAGTGTATGGCAGTGTATGTAGTATGCAGTATATTTGTAATATGTAATAATTAACTTGTATAGACCTCAATTCAACACACACACAGAAATGATGTGCTCTGAGGCGCTGAACTAAAATTAAATACAGGATTAACGTAAGATCAATTCGTCATGTGTGTGTGTGTGTGTGGGTGTGGGTGTGTGTCTATGCATAGGTGTGGATATATGTACCCGTATGTAAGTTTTCTGTGTGTGTGTACGTATGTATGTGTGTGTGTGTGTGCACTTTTTTCTTTTTACTAATGAGCATTCCCTTCCTTTTTGCATACTTTCTCTCTCCCCATTAATTTGCGAGAAAATTTTCTTTTTTGTTTAGTTATTTCTCTTTCTTTCTTTCATTCTTTTTTTATATTACATTTTGCTCTTCTGAGGTTTGATTCATTCTTCATAGGAAAATGGATAATGGCTAGGGAAAGATACTGGATTTTAATTTAAAACTACAAAAAAAAATTGGGTACATTCATGCGTTTGTGCATGTGATCGGCATCTTGTTCTTGTAATATTGATGGCTCGGGCGTTTTTGGACAGTGGCATGTTTGTGAGATGTATTCCCTGGTGGTCCTTCGGGGGGAGGGAGAGGGAGGGGGAGGGGGGGGGGGGCTAGCAGTAAACTTGACCGATCGATGTCAAACCTTTCAGTTGTGATGGCCGTTTGTAAGATCGAACTGATGGGGGTCTTTTCTTAGCCAGCATTATCTATATATATGGGCGGGGATTGAATTTGTTTATGGTCAGAGAATTAGGCCCTAGGTGTTTCCTTGTGTGGCTGTGAGGGTGAGAAGGTTGGGGAGAGAGAGAGAGAGACAGACAGAGAGAGAGGGGAGAGGGGGGCCTGAGGGAGAGGAAGTGTGAGTGGGAAAGAGAGAGAGAGAGCGCGCGAAATGGGGAAGGGGGAGGGAAGGGGCGAAGAAGAAAGATAAGGAGGAGAAAGTTAAATAAAATGAGAAATAGAGAAACTTGAGTAAGGCCGAACAAAGAAGGATGAAGATAGAGAGAAGGGGCAGAGAACGAGAAAAGATAGAGAGAAAGAACAAAGAATGAGACCAGATAGAGAGAAGGAACAGAGAACGACAAGAGATAGAGAGATTGAACAGAGAACGAGAAAACATAGAGAGAAGGAACAGAGAACAATAAAAGATAGAGAAAATGAACAGAGAACGAGAAAAGAGAGAGAGAAGGAACGGAGAACGACAACAGATAGAAAAAATGAACTGAGAACGAGAAAAGAGAGAGAGAAGGAACGGAGAACGACAACAGATAGAAAAAATGAACTGAGGACGAGAAAAGAGAGAAGGAACAGAGAACAACAAAAGATAGAGATAAGGAACAGAGAACGAGAAAAGATCGAGAGAAGGAACAAGGAAAGAGAAAAGATAGAGGGAAAGGTGATGATATGAAGGAAAACCCACATGAATTCACGGTGCATGAGAAGATGGGAGGCGGCCAATATAACATCTGTCAGAGCAGAACGCTGTGTACAGAAATAGCTGAAATCCACTCCTGAGCACATCTGTTTGAAATTTCCACAACGAGGGAGATCAGTGATCGATGTCTTCATGGAAAAGCAAACAAACAATGCACATGATTTTATTTCTATTTCTGTTCTGTCCTCAACTTTTGTTTCATCAAATTAACTCAAAACAAAACAAAAAAAAAAGCTTGATCAAGTAAGGAAAAAAAATATTTGGGTATTTTTTCCCCTTAAAAGGATATAATTGTTTTTTTCTTTACACTTTACAGAAATTTCAGATTTTTACTTTCACGAGGGTTGTCAGCATTATTGTTGCAGACCTGCCAGCACTCCCTTATTTTACAGGAGCGTTCGTATACGTGTGTGGAAGGGATGTGCACGTGAGAAATAGTTTTTTTTTCTTTTTTTAAAAAATAGAAAAATTAGATGAGATGACCCGTTTTCACCGGGATAAACCTGCGTTCCCGCCCTTCTCTCTCCCTGTCTCTGATCTAGACAATTTCCCATAATAATCTATGTAGTTTTGCATCAGGACTCATGCGCACCAACTGAACGCTTGTCAAATACAGTCTCCCCGTGCGGTAGGCTTATCAAAGGGAGCACAAACAAGAGATCACTGAATTTTACATATTTACTTTTTTTTTTTAAATGGCTCAAAGTTGAATACACACAATGGACCAATGCAAAAGCGATTGGGTTAAATTAATTAGTTGACATTTGAGAACATCAATTTTTGAAACTGACCTTTAGTGCGTATGCTTTTCACTTACGGTAATGAATTAAAAAGTTAAGCGTAGTTACATTTTTTTTTTCAACAAAATAACCCGTTTGATAATACTGAAAAATCAAATTTAATGCGGGCTGCGGTTCTAATGACACAGGCAAATAATCCCTTCAAAACACCTTGAAAATTTCAGAATAATTAGAAAGGTTTTATCATGAACATTCAAACTGTCAGGGCCGAAATCGTTGAAAGATGAGGAAAGAGAGGGAGGGAATGGGCGAGAGAAAGAAATTTGATCTTGAAACAGGAATGACGCCAAAGGACTTTAAAAATGAAGTATTTTCCGGAAGGGGGAGGGGTAAACTGGGGATGTGGTTGAATAAGTGAGGATAGATAGGAGAGGAATATACCAGAAAAGACCGCGTAAAATACTGATACAACATCGGAAGGAATTTGTTGATAGAAGTTGAGTGTGCAGAGGGTTTGGGTTGAATGAGGGAGAGAGAGAGAAAGGGGAGAGGGAAAGAGAGAGAGTACACAATGAAGAAAGGAGTAAAGAGGAGCATGAGGGAAGGAGGGAAGATAAAGACAAAGAAGACCTACAGTAGCTGAGTGAGGGGGACGCGGGCGTATCTGATTCCAGCGTTAAAAACAGTTAGCTCCCTTGACTGCCACTCCTACCGGAATCGATGGAGGAAACCCAAGCCGCCGATGACTGGAAGAGTAGCAGGACTACTTAGGATGGTCTCATAGTACGGCTGATGAAGAGAAATAAAAGCCGGCCCGCGCTACGCTATAGTGAAGAAATAAAGAGAGTGAGAGAGACAAGGAAAAAAAAATCTTGTTTCAGATATTATTTTCTGGGATCTAAAACCAGTTGGGAGTTCAGGCATGCTGGCGCCGTCTCGGGGCTGTATGGGGTGGATCATTATTTCAAGTTTGTGGAACATGTTGACGGCTTACGTCTTGTGCCTTATGGATGATCACGGCTGATTCGACCTGTGGGCTCGCCTTTCAACCCGATGGTTGTCGCTCAAAGTTGGCAGAGGAAAATAAATAGGCAAATTATTTCATTATCTGGGAGTGGTGCAGTCAGTAGTAGACGGTACCATAAAGAGAGTTTTGATTCTTGATTTTCTTTTAAGGGTGGGGAGGGGACAAAAGAAAAGGATGGGGGGGGGGGGGGGGCTGGTACAGAGAAGTGAAAGGTGAAAGATTAGGATAATTTATGTGAAAAAATAAAGGATTTTGAGATGCCGAACGCATTGTAGAAACAGGGAAAAATGTTGCCAATAGCATCGTGTGTTTCCGTCATTTCCTACAAGTAAAAACTATGATTAGGACAATGGAGGAGATACTTCATGCCTGAGAATTATCCTATTTGCAAGAACCTTGCATCTATGATGTTTCTGAAGACCAGATAACCATGGGCTTATAGCTTGTGACTGTCTTACCTACACCAGTTTTGTTTATACTATTTCTTAAGTTGATTTTTCTTTCTTTGAAACAAAGATAAAAAAATATTGGATCGATTTATTATTTTGCTGTTTAAAGATACTCCGAGTTTTTTGGCGTCCAGTTTTTTATTCTCTTTCAATACATGAAAACACAGTCATGATTTGCGGTTTTCAACAACAACAAAAAAAAAAAAAGATGTATATTGTCTGTGGACATTTCGAGTCGCTAAGCGGATTAAATGTTTCTGCCGAATCTATTTAAAAAATAAATCCTACTTTGTTTTATTCTATTTACATTATTTTATTTTATTCATTTATTTACTTAATAATGTATTTATCATCTTGAAAGGTTCCACCACGGTTATTCATTTATTTATTTATTTATTTATTTTGTTGTAAGTAAATTAAAATCCTCCTTTTAAATAATATTAATTTTCCTCCGGATACTCGGCCTGTTTGTTTATTTTTCTGTTGCTGTTGGTTTTTTTTTGGTTTTTTTACTTACACATCACTGGCTTATAATTTCGTTGAATGAAATATCGTTGCTGTTAGAATTTCACCACCATCATCATCTTCGTGATCATTAAAAGAAACTGCACAAAAAAGTAAAGTAAAGACTGCTCTGATACAGCTTTGATGGAAAAGTGTGGCTCATTCTATTAGCTGATGTGAAGTAGAGAAATATTCAAACGAGAATCAGTCTCTGCTGATTTTTTTTTTTTTTTTAATTTCTTTTAGATTTATGTCTCTCCACCAAGTGAACTGAAAATTCACAACGGGGATGTGGACAAAGCGGTGTTTAGCAAAGATTTGTGTGGGATTAATTTCTGAGACAGAAATAAAAAAATACGGCAAGCAAAACCACGTTGGCAACAGCTGGAAGCCTCACAACGTTGTCAAGCTAACTCTGTGGCGCTGTACTTAAAACGGCAAAAATTACCGTGAAATTTCGATTCTTTCTAACGCCAACCGCAGAAGAGTGTGGTTTTCTTGATTTGAGTTTCAGTGCACCAGGAACTTGGTCACATTTTTACCAGGAATTTCATATGTTCAAGAAGTTTGCATAGACTGGTGTCTCATGTGTCGAACCGTCATAAGTACGTGTCCGCAGACTAAGTGCATGAAAAGTGATTGATTGATCTAAAAAATACTTCAAAATTGGAATTTGTAGCCGCTGAAGTGGTGCATGTTTGTGAGTTCGTTCATGGTTGTAGATCTGCATTGTGGTGTGATATGTCATCATTATTAATATTATTATTATTATTATTAGCTAGAGTACCCGGTCTACAACCGAAAGAAAAAAGCGGAAAAACAAGGGCAGGAATTCATGTTTTTAGTTCTTCCTTAAAATGGCGGCTGGATGTAGTGATGTTTCCTCTATTGAAATAGACGAATTGTGAAAGTCAAAATGTAACGCTCTGTGTTTTCACATATAACTGTGCCCGCGTAAACCGGCAAGCTAATTTACATCTAGCAACTAATTTTCATATTTTCTAGATGTCTGGTTTCGGACACTTTCCACTTAACACACTCCAAATATGACGTAATAATTTACCATTGTATGCTGGTCAGTGTTTAAGGCAAAGTCAGGAGGCAAAAGTGGAGGGCGAATGACAACGCTCGGCCACTTCTAAACTGGATATCATAATATTATAATGATACGGTTGCAAAACTAAACGTACGAATAATTGCCAGGGATGCCCTTGGTATTGCTCCAGATGTTGGCCCTGAATCATCTCTCGACATTAGTTCTTTTTTGTTCTATCTCCATTTTCTGAAAACTGGATGCCTTTAATATGTAGAGGAGGTACAGCAAATGCACACTATGACAACTGTTTAAAATGCGTTATGGCGTTTATCAAACTGTTTCGTTGTTCAGTTTATTCTAACTCTTTATCATAATACTAAAGCCGTAAACGTTTAACGTCGGATTTCTCAATTGCGCAATAAGCGGAGTCGGAACCAACAAAATAACTAAGGTCGCGATACATTATAGTAGTAGACTATGTAAGAGATGGAGAACTGGACTATTCTTTTCTCATTATATCCGTGGTCAATACAAAGCGTCTGGATGAAATAGATCTTCGTAATCTGTACAGTATATGTAACTGGTTATATACAACTGCATCGACCGAGCTCAAAAAGCAAGTCACAATCGGATTTTGGGAGGGATCTGAATTATTTTTGTTTTCCTGAACTTTTTCTCCGCCAATGACATATTTTGTGATTTTTATTCATTATATCCAATTGTTTAAAAAAAGAAAACAACTATTTTCAAAGGTTTGAAAACGATCTGCGAGTTCAATACGCTATTAACGTAACTTGAATCAGTTAAGAGTTATAGAGTGATCAGCTAACAGGTGCCAGGTAATTCCGATAGCGTCTCCCCGTGGAAGCCAAAACGCAGATTTCTGGGAATAGAGACAGATTAAAAGGCAGGCGCATTATTATAGTGCGGCTTTACTTCGGCATTATGGCGGCGTTCTGCTTTGTACCCCCGGCCTCTGCAGCTCCAACCAGCCGGCACTTACACGGATAATGACAGCGATAACGAGGGGATTCTGCAGGAAGATGATGAGAAAACCAAGCCATGTATCTATGTAGGCATGATAACCTAAACCTCACCAAATGAGGATTTTAGAAATAGATCTAGACAAAAAAAAAGCAACTGGATGCGCGGAAAAGGGTGAAAAGGTGCGTTTATTTTAAGGGGTGGGGGGGGGGGGTATTGAGGAAATTGAAAGAGGAAAGAAAGAGGAAGGGAAAGAGATAGAGAGAAGTTCTGATAATGAAGTGCAGGTTGTATATCTTGTGAGTCATATAGACCAGGTAGACGACTGAACTTGATGCACAGACACTTGTCACGGGGGTAGAAAGTATACCAGACATTATTTTGAGTCAGTGGCATCACTGGCATATTATGACGCCGCCCAGATGTTACTACATTTCATTGGTGGTATATTATTGTGTTTCTTCACGGCGTTCGTGTGATAAGTCTGCTTGGCGAAGCTTTGGTTTTCTTGGAAGTTCTTTGAGATTTGAACTCGGTACATCGATACCCACAGGTATGCGTGCTGAGACTGCGCCGATACGCCGTGTGTTCTGTTAGGCCAACGGCTGTACTGCATTAGAGGAACAGCTGATTAAAACAATAGAATCCAGTGCAACTCATCACTGCCAGTTGTCGCCAAGATGAAAACCACTGCCATTTCCCACCTGTAGCTGTTTGTCCTGTTCGAGATTCGGACACCTGCTGTTGTTTTCCTGTTCGGCTCCAGGACAAAAGAGCCCCAAAGACATTCGGCTTTGATCAGCTCCGTTGTCTGTCCTGTGAATTGATGCCAGCTGGCCCAGGCCAGCCATTTTTATTATGATTTAGCTATATAAACTGGCTCGTCTTTCGCGATGATAACTGAGTGAAGAAAGAGTTGTATCAAACAGGTCCGTATATCATCGGGTGTTTTGTTCTTGTGATACCGATGAAAGATGATAATTATGTATCTTAAAATTATCGTTTATCTGTATCTTGTGCTATTTTCATGTAGTCCGCAAAGAAACATGAACCAGTGTTTTGAAAGTGAGATTGTTTGACCTTGTTGTAACTTCATTGTTTTAATCTTCAGAGCTACCCACGAAGGACAGTGATTGTGGAAATTGAAATTTGAATACACTCGCTAAAGCTAACAGACTGGTTGAACTAAGTGGATATAAGAACTAGTCCGTGGGCTCCTAAATGCTAAAAGTTCCGTCTAGTCCCCATTCCAGAGGGGGAAGTGCAGAAGAAAAATGTTTTTGTATAAGGTAGTCATAACTGTGGAGTGACTTCAAAGGACATTTTAATGCTGACTTCTAGTGTTTGAAAAGTATACTTTCGAGTGGCTGAGAAGTCGTCATGGAGTGACTATAGCAGTGGCTGTCACCTTTGCCTGAATGCGGTAATTTTGTTGCCGGAGACTTTTCTGAGCGAGTGAGAGGGACAGCCAGGCAGTTGGTAGATGAAACACACTTTTAAAAATAAACAACAACTGTGATTTAGCCATTCATTTGATTCGCTTCGCTTCACTGACTTCAGGAGACAAGGATTTCCCCTACATCACCAAATACCAACCAATCCACGCCATTCATTGGCTGACAGAGCAATGCCTCACGTGATCTCCTACTTTGCTCTGATTGGATTAACGGACAGAGAACCATGAGTAAGCGGGTTATGCCTAGATTTAGATTTTCCTGCCTGCTACGTTTCTTCTGTTTGCTGTCCTGTGTTTGGCTTGCGATTTTGCTGACAATACGTTGCAACTCGGCTCAGCAACGCAATCCATCATCTTAATGATGAAAGAGCTAGACTTGTAGTGCAGTGCAGTGCAGTGCATGCGGTAATACACTAATAGCTGCAAATTAAATATTTATTTCAAAATATCTACGCCATTGCGATTTTTGCAACCGTCCATGAGCGCTCTAAAGCATACCCATGTTTTCTTTCTCTCCTTTGTCTTCTTCTTCTCCTCCAATTCCTCCTCCTCCTCTTCTTTCTTTTCTGCCTTGCTTTTCGTTTCTTTTCCTCAATCACAATCAGCTGCCGCATAGTCCTCATGAGGCATGTTACGAGTGCATGAAATCGTTTTTATCTCAGTACATTTTTGAAATGATTTTTTTTTTTAATTTTAAACTTTGCATGGTATCAATTGGGGATACGTAAAACATATATCTAGATAGTTGTTTTTTTCTGCATTTTGAATGAAATACATATATTTCTTATATATCATTACGATGTAACAACATGATTTATTTTATTATGATCTCCTTGTTAAAGATCTATTAACCTTTTGTGATCCTGGCATAAATATTTGGATTGCTTGAAACTTCACAGATATGGCTGTAACAACGTCCGTGCGTTTTGGGTGATTTTTACCAGTAAAATGGCCAGATCTCATGAGGAAGACAGACACTGTAGTGTCTGATCATAGGGTGGCTGGGTTATCCGATATGCCAGAAGTCTGATATATATCTATAGAGAGAAATATTTTGTTAATATTATATATTGTCGTCCAACACACGTACCCGGGCATTGGTGATTTGGACGGCTTTGCGTTACACTTACTTTATTGGTAACATTTATATTCTCACAGAGTGACATATGGATATTTTTAATAGTTTTAAAATTATATGTTTTTGCCACATGCTTGTCTGAACAATAGAAATCCCACTCTCTCCCAAACTTTCAACCACTGCCCTGTAAAATGGGGAATTTTTTGTTATGCGCCAGTAGGCGAGTTGAATTTAATTATATGTTTAGGAAATTTTAGAAAAACCGATGTAGAACAATCAAATTATCGCAAAATGTTAATGATTTTCATGGCCTTGAATTTAGCCTGAACTCATTAAATTCATGATAAGATAATATTAATTAATAATGTTTTAAAAGCCAAGACGTTTATTTACAACGTGTTGCAAATACAGCCGTGTTTTCGAAGAGCATAATTATGTCGACACACAGAACAAATAATTACACATTGCCGGAGAATGTCCATGCTGTTTCATGATGAGTTTTCTCTCTAGAGAGGATTAAGTTAGCTCTGTTTACATTCAGCTCGACATGTGATTCGTTAATTTTTGCCGTGTCACGAGTTTCATAGGGCTGTCCAGAATAATCATTGGAGGAGTCAGAAATAAAATCACAAAATAATCTGTCTGTGTACTAGTGTACGTTATGGGTCATGAGGATGAATTATTTGAAAACGGACAAACACGACAGCAGAAGAAATACTGATAGTTTGTGCTGTTATTGTTTTTGTTTGGAGTGTGTTCGAGGAGAAGGAGACTACTATAATATATGTAGAAGGGAATTGTTCGAAATAGAACAATATTAATAGAAAGCGTGGCCCCGGGGGGATAAACCTGCTCTCTCTCTCTCTCTCTCTCTCTCTCTCCCTCTCTCTCTCTCTCCCTCTCTCTCTCTCTCTCCCCCTCTCTTTCTCTCTCTCCCTCTCTCTCTCTCTCTCCCTCTCTCTCCCTCTCTCTCTCTCTCTCTCTCTCTCTCTCTCTCTCTCTCTCTCTCTCTCTCTCTCTCTCTCTCCGCGTCGAGAAAACGCTCATGCTTTCGCAAAATGTCCTGCGCCCCGACGCACGTTCATTGGTGTCTTTCTCCTGAAGAAACGATCATTATTTGCAATGAAGTCTAGGCAAACATGGACCGACAAAGTATTGTCTTTTGATGGCCAGATTTAATGACTGTAACTTCGGCGGTTTGGCAAGTTACCCTGGTCTGAACGCGAGGCCTTTACGACATCACTCAATAATATAACAATAGATCAGCAGGAAGGCTGACTACTTTGGGGCCAGATGGCAATAGATAATTCTGAATTAACACCTCTTTCTGAGTCATGTTTGACAATGTAAGATAATTAAACTTCGTTGTAGAGTGAGGTAATGTAATGGTAAAAATAGTCATATGACTACCATGTAAATGTCCGTTTTTCGAAAGTACCACAGTGGTACAAAATCAAATTATTATGGCACAAAGATAATGTATGTTGAAAAGTCTCATGTAAAAATAATACAGAGGCGATTCAATAAAAAGATAGAGAAGAGAGTTTGTGGTTTTTCGTTTGTTTGTTTGTTTGTAATATGCAGTGCTGCAAGGTATGTTCTAATTTAGCTGGCTAAATAATTTAATGATAATCGTTCGCTAATCGGTTAGGACATTTACTTATCTGAGCCAGCCAAATAACGTTGTGATTATCGCTGTACTGTCGGTTGAAGTCTCAACTGTCTAACTTAACGTTTTGATGATCGCTACATAATCGGTTGATGTGTGTGTACCTACAGATCGTGTGTAATCTGTTCGATCCTTCAAATTGTTGTATGTGGGCGGACAACGTTAAACATCATCGTGTGTGATTTGTGCTTTGACCTGTCGGTTATAATCAATATACCTCAAGTAGATGATGATGAAGTGAATCGTTAAACTATATCACTGCCCCTGCCGCGTGGATTTTGTAGATTATCGAACATAGCAAAAGCTGGATAAGAATATTAAACAGTATTATGATAATTTTGTTTTGCCTTTGATTAAAGTACAAAAGAGTTTATAGTACACTGTTTTTACTCTACACTTAGAAGTACATTTGGCGTTCTATTTTTTTGTTTATTCCGGTCAATGCTGGTTACGTCATCTAGTTCATCGGGACAAAAATGATATGGATAAATTATTGAAATTTCAAAGTATTCAGAATATAAACCATTGTACACAACAGGAGGCATTTTCTGAATAATGGACAGTGGACAAAAAGAAGAAAAGGTCAATACTGTTCACCTCAATCATGTGGGATTTGTAAAACAGAATTGTATAGCTGTAGTAATAGCGAACACGCGATCTGACCATCTGTCAGTTTGTGAATGGGGCATTTTGTGACGGGCAATGGCCGAGGGGCTCAAGCTCCCATGGTTGCTGGTTTGGAAGACAATGTCGATCTCACAGAAAAACCCCAGAAAAAAAAAAAAAAACAGCAGATATTTGGATTTACCAGATATAAATGATAGATAAAATCCACATTACCACAAAAAACGCTTTTATATTGCTCACATCAGATAGGTGCTTGTAAAAGATTCGGTTGTCGGCTTGTCTGTTATCATACACAATCTATCCTTTTCCTTATGTTTTATTATTCGTGCATTCTGCTGGGAGTGTGTGCGTGTGTGTGTGTGTGTGTGTGTGTACGTGCGCGCGTGCGTGAGTGACAGTGAGGGAGGGAGGGAGGGAGGGAGAGAGAGTTTTCAAAGCTTATTCTGGCCAGGTGGTTCTATTCTCAGGCACCGGAATCTGCTGCAACACTACTGAAGAAAAAAAACAAAATCATTAATATATATTTTTTAATATGCATTATATGAATGTGCATTACGGCTCTCAACATTATGATAATAATTTGGCGTGGCTGCACTGTGTCCATGGAATATTGTAATGACCGTCTAGGGAGCAAACCTATGTGTGGACGTCTGACGACCTTAATTCTTATTTGTTCCATCTCCATTTTCTGAGAAACTGGAGATCTTTTAGTATATAGTAGAGGTATAACAAAATGCACACTTTGGCACTTGTTCAGACTGCATTGTGGCACTTACCAAGCTGTTTCTCAGTTCCGATTTAGCCTAACTCCTTATCATAATATTAAAGACGCAAACATTTAACATTGACTTGTTCAGTTGTGGAAAAAGTGGAGTTGGAACAAACAAGAATTATGGTCGTGATCTACTGTCCGGGCTCATCGTGTTCAGTACAATGTACTCTGTATCTCACGTACTGTCCTATTGGCGTTTTCACACCCAACAGACACTGTATTATTTATGTGCCTATTGTTCACACTAAACTATCGGTTTCCTTACTTAAACATGCCTACAAACGAACAAAAAGGGTGTAGTTTTTTTTTCATACCAGGACTAATGAACGTATGCTTACTGTTTTTCAAACTACACGCACCTTGACTACAACAATACAGCATTCCTGGTGGGGACATGGTGTAAATAAGCCTTATAAGTTTATAAAGTAAAATTCCACAAAACTAATCCTCATTAACAAAATGGAAATTTATATCTGAGAGATTACTGGCACACTGTTGATCTTTACTAAGCTGTTGCTACTAAGCGGTGATAGATGCATAAGAACAGCCCTGAGATGGAAAGGGCTCTATGTACAACATAACCTAAGACTCTACAAGGTGTCTGGCGTAGAAATGTAAAACACTTGGTCTCTCTATCCTCGCCCGTGAAAGGAATATAAGAAAAGAACTCAGCAAGAAAATGCCAATTCCACCTTGCAAGACGCAGTGCAGTCTGTTTTGTTCTCTAGCACATTCAACCTATCTTCTTTCTTTCTCTTACTTCTTCACTCCTTCTCGTTACCTCCCTGGCGATGTGCTCACCTTCACAAAGCAGATCTGCTAACAATGCATCTGACATTTGAGCGGCTTTATGTATTTTCGGCACGCCCTACCATAAAACTACATCGTAACGTCATATGTCGATTCCCCCCACCCACCCCCCCCCCCCGAACAAAACCAACTCACATTTCTTCAAATTTGCACTGCAAGACCGCGTTAGATCTCCTTTTAGAACTAACTGGTCGCTGCTGGTTTCAGAAAAAAACTAGTTTCTGCTACCTAAAAATAAAGAGGATTCGATAGGAAAACAGAACAGTCTGGTTACCGCACGTGTCCTGATCTGTGTGAGCTGGAAATGAGCAGTTGCATTGTGTTGTGCTCATCAAGAGAAGTCTGTTATCTTTAACCTAATTACCTCAAACAGTGGCGTTTGGGAAACGTGCTGCCAATATGACGGCCTGTACTTGAGGTCTGGGATTCACATCTGATCTGAACTATTTCTTATGTCAAAACACACCTGTGATGCGCTTCTCTCAGCCTGAAAGTGAGCTGTTTCCGTGAGAATCGAACACTGCCAAGGTCGTGGCGATGTCTGTGAACTTCTTAGTTTTCTGTTCGAAGGTGAAGGAGGGGAGGTGGTGAAGTGGATGTGAACAAGGATGCCTGTGTCTTTGAGCTGTTCAGGAAAAAGGTGCAAAAGACAGAGAAACATGCAGACAGATAGGCAGACAAACAGAAGCCATTTTTGCAGACATTCTGTAGGGTATGGCTAGAGATAAACTCCTGCTACAGAAAGCTGTTTTATGTGTGCATGTATCTGCGAGATTATTGCTTTTTTTTTTTATTCAGCCTTTGAAGAATAATTCACGTGGAATATCTCTTAGTACGCAATATTTCAACTAGCTCCCCG
This sequence comes from Onchidella celtica, assembly GCA_963931925.1. Lineage (NCBI taxonomy): Eukaryota > Metazoa > Mollusca > Gastropoda > Systellommatophora > Onchidiidae > Onchidella > Onchidella celtica. The sequence continues at coordinate 26,041,169 of OZ007583.1, forward strand.
GTAGGTTGCGAGATGTTGGCGGTAAAATTAATATTCTCTTTAAATGCGAGAATCCATTTTTCTTTCAGAGGTAATTTTATTCTCTTACACACCCAGAAGGTTATGGGTTTGCACTGAGTGCAACACCCACGATTCCTCCATGATTCGGAGCGAAAATGTTTGAAAACCGAGCAAAATTTAGGGATTAGAATTAAGAACAAGGATTGGGTTTCTATACAGTGCTTTTAACTTAGGACACCGTGACAATAGGAAAACTTGCTTCAGTAAATAATCCTTAAAGTGGAGTGCTTTCACTTTAGACTGTGCCGAACTTGCTTAAGAACACCTCTTTTTTTTTTAGTCTGTTGCAAAATAGAAACTATTATATACTCATCATTTTTTGTTTCACTTCCATATTAGGCAGTTGGCAGTTTATTGTTGTTTGTATGATTTAAATTTGGTCTTGATTTACATCCATGAAATTCTTGAAAATACGATCGATCTATCTCAGTTCAGTGAAGTCCGAGGAGCGGTGTAAGGCGAGCTTATGCCCCCCCCCCCACCCCTTTTTCTACCTCCCTGACCTCGCATGACACAAACTTTCAAACTTCCGATATTTCAGTCACCCACCGTGCCGAACATAACCGATTGTGTTTGTTTGTTAAAAAATATAGAGTAAAGTCGAACTCAGTAAAGATAAGGCCAGATGCATAAGTGCACAATACGTGACTGAAATTTCGAGTGAGACAGTGAAAGAGTTTGATTGCTGGAAAAACACTGTGGTATCCCCACCCCTCCTCTTTCCTTGATGCCCTACTTATTTCCCTTTGATGCTTACTCCGGAGCTGTAATGTCCTAATATCACCTTGTTGTCACCAAGTGCCCGAAGTACATATTTATTTATATTGCCGGTTACTATAGGGCTGTTATATCCTAACATCACCGTGTCGTCATCAAAGTTACCAGATAATAGACAATGATGTGTGCTATGAACCTGGCTATCTCACAGAAAAACCCCATAACAAAAAACAGCAGATATTTGGATTTACCAGATATAAATGATAGATAAAATCCACATTACCACAAAAAACGTCTGTCATGACATAAAAGTGGCTTTTCTATTTCTCACATCAGATAGGTGCTTGTAAAAGATTCGGTCGTCGGCTTGTCTGTTATCAAACACAGTCTATCTTTTTTCTTATGTTTTATTATTCTTGCATTCTGCTGGGAGTGTGTGTGTGTGTGTGTGTGTGTGTGTGTGTGTGTGTGTGTGTGTGTTTGTGTGTGTGTGTGCGCGCGCATGCGTGAATGACAGTGAGGGTGGGAGGGAGGGAGGGAAGGAGAGAGAGTTTTCAAAGCTTATTCTGGCCAGGTGGTTCTATTCTCAGGTACCGGAATCTGCTGCGACACTACTGAAAAAAAAAAATCATTAATATTATATTTTTTTAATATGCATTATGTGAATGTGCATTGCGGCACTCAACATTATGATAATAGCACTTGAAATAGCAAGGGCCTCTTGAGATTGGATGACGTGTGGGCGTCCAGGTTTCAGAGTCGGATCTGTGTTGATTGTGTAATACATGAGTTTGGCAAACTGAAAACCTGTAGTAGTAAGGTACAAGGAGGAGTGAGAGGGAGTTGGCCGCGAGGATGGATTGTGAAATGACTTTAAAATGTTAGTTTCTCGATAAAATGGGACAGCTTGAAATTGCTTCTTAAAGTGATGCAGAGCGATCTCTCTCTCTCTCTCTCTCTCTCTCTCTCTCTCTCTCTCTCTCTCTCTAACTCACACTCTCTCTCTCTCTCTCTAACTCACACTCTCTCTCTCTCTCTCTCTCTCTCTCTTCCTTTCCCTCTCATTATATTCCGTTCAGATTGTCAGATAATGGGAACACACAAAGGAACACATAATGACTGTGATTAGACAGATCTGTCGGTACATTTCTTCTTTATTATTGTAAACACAGGACTTTGGTAGGGCCGGCATTGGTGAAGTGTGCTAAAAGATTCCCACAGTATGCCTGACATAAGCTGTTTTAACACTGCACACCCCGAAACTTTATTGTGGAAACAGGAAAAGGGTCCTAACTAATTTATTTGCTTATTAGCCGAAGACCATGAGGCGGCGGAAGGAAGGCAATATCACGTGACTTCGAGTGAAACTTTCTAATTTTGAATAATCTATTCATGCCAAGGAATGAAAAGCCTACGATTTGATTGGATGATTATGAACACGTGATTAAGCTGAATACAGCAAGGACAGTTATTACAAAAATGATCAAATTCAAACTGACCATTCCTGGAATGTAAACACCATTGCAAAAAAGCACACGTTTGGAGCGAGTACCCACGAAAGTTGACCTAGTTGTTTGCTGCCAGTAAACAATGATTGCATGGCTGGGGTAAGTAGCCACCATTTTGTTTTCCACCATTATATCGTCAGTATCGTCCGTCTGTGCAACCTGTCACACATGCCATAAGGCATCCGCCACAAGGCGTCAGCCATAAGTCATCTGCCATAAGAGGCCAGAAATTTATTCGCTGCTGCTCTTTGGCGACCACTGATGAAAATTAAAATAATAAGAATAATAAGAAGAAAAAAAATAAAAAACATTCCAACTTTTTCCAAAAAGCCAAGGTATCCAAGAATACATGTAAAAATTCTCCTACTTTGATGTTGTACATTGTTATCTTCCCTTTTTTTGTTTCTATTGTACCTACACACACATACGTAAAGGTGCTATCACACTAAGCCCGAACAGACACAGTTAAATGCTGCCAGCAAAATGTACACCAAACAGATAATGGCAGAATCTGACTGTGTCTGGCTGGGCTTAGTATGATAGGGTCTTCCCGGATTTACTCAGAAAATGTCGGAAATTACGATGTGCACTTCTTCTGCGAGCAGCTGATTGTGTCTGGCCGGGTTTAGTATGATAGGGACGCCCCGGATATACTCAAAAAATATCGGAAATTACGATGTGGACTTTTTCTGCCAGCATTTGACTGTGGCTGACTTGGTGTAGTAAGACACTTTCTTAAATCCACCAAAAATAAACCCTACGTCATTTTTCACATTCACCTGGTGCAAAACCGGCGCCAAGAACAGCAAACGTTTCATCACCAGCCTACGGAAACGTAACATAATTGTTCATATCAGGAAGGAGAAAAACAAACCAATGAACAAAAAATAGGCATAGATTTCCATTATTAATTTCGTTCTTTTCGGGTAAACTCATGCTTATAGACGTTTCCTGCGTAAATAAATTTGCAATATAATTTTGTCGGGGCGTTTTAACAGGTGTTAAACCCAAAATGTGATTCAGCCAAAGAAAACCGTAATGCTGGTCTGGTACAGTCATATCATGAAACGACCATTAAGAACAAACATTTAAAATATAATCATATGAAAATAATAATAATAATGAAATATTGATTTTTTATTATTGTTATTATTGCTGTACTGTTTATTTATTTATTTATGTCCGCTCATCTATTTATTTGATTTATTCACTTATTTAATTATTTATTTATTTATTTATTTAGTTACTATTTTTTTCTATTCATGTGTTTTATATATCTATTTTTAATTTATTAATTAACTTTCAATACAAGTATAGTGGCCAAGTCTGCATTTACTATGGTGTAACATTCGGTCCACCAAAAAAGGGTTCTCAAATGGGTGGAAACTTGGCTGATATCAGATGTTTGTATTATATATACACAGTGATAAATCATTGAAGTTGTGGTTTGTCCTCTACTGAGCTCGCATAATACAGCTCATCAATAATAGAGTATTTTATAATCACATCTGTGGCCCCGATCAGCTTATTTCAAACTTAGGGATTCTTTATAAAGGGGAAATTTTTCCTAATAGGCACAAATCATTATGGGTGTCTTCTGGACCATTCTATGGCTTTCGCTAGATATGGTGGAAGTGTGTGCGTGTAAAAAGTAGGGGAGGGGGGGGGGCATTTACAGTCCTTTATATGATGACATTCTTATTCATGCAGGCAAATTTAATTTGGCTGATTTTTTATTTTTTTTTATGTTTACTGTACCCTGCATGATCTCAGCGGCTCTCCAGCGTGCGCTTGCCCATTTTAGTAGTTCGATGTCTAACTGTGACGTTTAAGTAACTAGTCATTCATGTTTACTGTGGCAATATCGATGTTTTAGTGTCGCTTTTCTCGTTAATGTGAAGTTTGTCACTGTGATTTATACTGACAGTTTATCTACATGGGTGTTTTGATGTCGTGTGTTAATCACATCAGTGTTATTTTGTTTATATTAATGTTTTACAAACGTGCAATGAAGATGACGTTTAACAGTATGATTCCTGCGTATGTTCATGTCTACATTGCTGCTTGTTACTGGTTATGTCTGAGTTGCACATAATTATGTTCTTGTGTTCTTCTGTGCATTCTGTTCGTCTTTCATTTGTTGTTTTTTCTGCTTATTTGTATCTATCTATCTATCTATCTGATCTATGCATCTACCTATCTGTCTTTCTTTCTGTCTAGTTATCTGCCTACATGTCGCCCTGTCTGTCTGTTCTGGTCTTCCTGTTTGCCTGATCTGTCTGTCTGCCTCTGTCTGACTGTCTGTTTGTCTGGTCTGCCTGCCTGTGTCTGTCTGTCTATCTGTCTGTTTGTCTGTCTGTCTGTCTTTCTGTCTGTCTGTCGGTCTGTCTGCTTTGTCCATCAATTATATCAACCAAATTAATCTTCCATATCTGTCTGTCTGTTTCTCCCAGTCCCCTCCTAGTTTGTCTAGTTATCCATCGATCAATCTGCCTCTCCACTGGAATGATAATCCACTGCAAATTAGTGTCAATATGTATCCATTTTTCATTCCCATTTCCTCACCCTAAGACCGTAATTAGCCTTATAATGATAACTTTTTGTTTTTCTATTCCATGACTTGAACAGGTAAAATTGTTTAAAATTGCGTGTCTTTCTTTATAGAAGGTTTGTTTTGCAAAATCATCGACTGACAAGGAGTGAAACTTTTGGCAAATCTCACTCTTTTCTTTCTATCTACATTTTGAATTAATGAGTGATGTGGCAATTTGGAGTGAGAAGGAGAAGTGGGTGAAAATAGAAAATCTTGAGTATTTCAAGTGATGTAATAATAATTATGTGATGCCCTTAAAAGTGAAGGTAGGCGCGTATATGAGACTTTCTGTCGTGTCTTGGTTTTTATGTTCCCGTTGACTCTGAAATGTCCCTGAATGTGACAAATGTGCGCATCTCCACTTATTTGTCTAGTTTCAAAAAAATGCTAAGCGACAACGACGCAACACAGCAAAGACGCATGTGTGCGCCTAAGCTTACTCCTGTTCACTCTGTTGGTCCTCCGCTTTCATTCTCTGCTTTTCTTTTTCGTCTCTATTGTGTGGAACAGTCGTGATTAACTTTTCAAGTCTAAAGTCGAGCTACTTTTCTCCATAAGCGAACTTAGTTCTTGTTTGTTCTATTTACATTGTCTGAGAGATCTTTTAACATGTGTAGAAGAGGCACAACAAATGCACAATTCGACATGTGTTTAAAATGGGTTGTGGCACTTATCGAGCCTTTACACAGTTCCTAATTATTCCTCACCCTTATCACTATACCAAAGCAGCAAAAGTTTAATGTCGAATTTGTCAGTTGTGCAAAAATCTAGTTGGAGCAACCAAGAAATAAAGTCGCGATGAGTTTGATTGTTGTTTTTATTTTCCTGTCGTTGTTGTTGTTTTTAATTTACCATGAAAGATGTTCTGTACAAGACGCCGGGACAGACAGAGATACAGGTTTACTGTAGGTTGCTGGCGAAATGTCAACTGTACCTACTGCACTGGGATTGTCTTACTCATGCTTCAAACACTGGCAGGAAATCACATGACAACAAAGAATCGCTTTTTTTGCAAAGAGAAATCTTGCAGGGGCGATCCAGAAAGTACATTTCGAGGGCCGCCAAGTAAACTATGGTAACTCGTGTTTTTTCCGAAATTGACATTTTTGGCATGAAGAATGCATTTCCCACTACACACCTTCCATAAAATTTTCGCAGCTACATTCGTAAAATTAAGAGAGATATCCCATAATTTTAAAATATTGTATCTAAAAGTAGTGGTTATTTGTCGCGTATACTATTGTAAGTCAAGATACCATAGTATACGCGACAGAACTGGAGAAATGAGGTGTTGTAAGTCGGACTTACAATAGTTTACAGGTGTGAAAACCGCCAGCTTCTTTCATGGCCCACCCAGATACAATATTTTTTCAAGTAAATGTACATGTGAATGTCTTGAGTATGAAATTGCTCACGTTGTAATTCTATAAGGCCTACTTAAAACTAGGCTTTGTAAGGTACCCAGTCCGGGCGTAAAGGGCACCATACATAATGGCCTGACACCGACAAAGGCCGTGCATGGGAATAGTGAGAAGATCCCGACCAGTTAATGAAGTTGCCCGGGACCACCCAATATTAACCTGAAAACAAACTCACCACAACATGGAATACGCATGATCTAGACCAGATACTATTCCATGGTGATAAACCTACACTCATCACTGTTTGGACATTTCAATGAACAGTATCCACTCATCAGATCTATTCCTAATCAGTGTGAAGCATGTGGCTGTCAGGTTGATCTACAGATCATGGATTCATATACTGGGCTTTTGGAAACCAAGGATGATACTCCACCATACTTCAGTCTCCAACCTGCAATTTCAAGCATGGACAAGCACGCAATCCTGGTAATTGGTTCGGACACACCTGCATTTTCATCTGCAATCATCAAGGATGACAATGTCTACCACATCTTTGACCCCCATAGCAGAAACCTGGCTGGTATGGCCTGCCCACATGGAGCCGCAGTTAGAACATCTCACAGTTCAGCAGCGGAAGTGAAGGAGTATCTCCTCTCTCTGGCAACATCATTGGGACTTTCATCAATCCCCTTTGAGCTTACACAAGTGCATGTTCTAGCCCAAGCCACAGAACCAGTGTACCACAATCTCAAGCCGACCGTGCCTTCTAGGTCTGATGAGCCATCAGACTCGGATTTACCGCTGGCTTCAATCAGGAAGCTGAGCAAAGGCTGGAACCAGAGGGTTTCTTCGCAGTAGGATTCTGATGACTTACCTGTCGTGGAGATCTAAAGGAAAACCTCTGTGAGGAGGAAAAACGAAGGGTGTCTGTCCAAACCAGTATCGGTGACAGTAGCTCAGATCTCAATAACTGGGACCCTAACAAAGACCCAGACTATGTTCCACAAGTAGAGCAGCCATCCGAAGAAGAGTGGATGCCAAAAGGTAGAGAGAGAGCACACCAGAGAAAGAGATACAGTCTGAATCCACCTCACCCGTAAAGTACATGCAAGTGTCTGTATATGCCATGCAGCTTATTGCTGGTGGATCTGATTGTGATCCACAGTACGATCATTGATCGTTTGCATCAACGTTCAACATGGAAGAGCGCTCAGCGGGAAATCAAGATTCCCCTGAGCAGCTCATCCATACGTCTACAGCTTCAGAGGCCGGAGTACTGGACTGCAGCAACATGACAACAGAAGACAGTATCAGCACTGTGGCTTCTTCTGCGTCTTTCTGGAAAATGAGAGGTAGGAAGAGAAGACGAAACGAAAACAACTGGAAGGATGCTAAGAGAAAGAAGAGCCTAAACTTAGGGGAAGAGTATACAACCAGAAAAGGCGAATTTGTCCGTAGGGAAACAATGACGGGGGGGGGGGGTATGGATCGGCTTGCCACAACGTACATGCCAAAGACAAGGTAACAGGCATTGACACATTTAAGAGAAAGAGAAGCCTGCAGTATTACTTAAACATAGGTGTAAAAATTTCCTGTGTGTAAAACCTTCTTTTTGCATAACAAACTTACAGAGCCAATGAAGAAGGAGAAGGAAAGAATCAGAGAACACACCAGGTCCTTTCCAACAGTGGAAAGTCACTACTGCCTGGAGGACAGTGAACGGCGGTACCTTGGTGCCTCCCTAAACTTGGCCACCATGTACAGACTTGACCGAGAGCAAAGGAGGCAAGAAATGACAACTAACATCGCCTCTTCCACAATCTATTGTGAGTTGTTTCGAACTGAGTTTAATCTTGGTTTTCACAACCCTAGCAAGGATAGATGCGATTTTTGTGTATCCTTTGAAAATCTCTCTCCCGAAGAAAAGGAAAAGCAAAGGCAAAAGTACAACGACCACCACCGCAACAAGGTTAGAGTGCAGGAGAAAAAGGCAAGAGACAAAGAAGACAGTCGTACCAACAGAAAGAGAAGTTCAGTCTGTTTTGACTTACAAGAAGTCTTGATGACCCCTCATTCAAATGTTTCAGTATTGTTCTACAAAAGAAAATTGAACACTTTTAATTTATCATTGTATGACCTTGGAAGAGGGCAAGGTCTGGCATGAAGGTATAGCTGCAAGGGGTTCCAATGAGATAGGATCCTGTGTATTTGACTACCTTAGGTCTGCACATGGAAGGGGCGTTGAGTTTATAACATTGTATGTAGACTCATGCGGCGTTCAGAATCGCAACAAATATTTCCTCACCATGCTGTGGCATGCATTGAATAAATTTGGCTTTTCAGAAATAGAGCACGATAATTTTTCTCATCAAAGGTCACAGCAAAAATGAAAACCTGAATGTCCATGCCACTATAGAATGTGTCAGTAAACACTAAGATATCTACACTACTCCACAGTGGGCAGGCATTATCAGTGCAGCTAAACACACTAAGCCGAGACATATTGTTAGGCAACTTGATGAGCAGTGCTGCTTTGATTTTAAGCAAATTGCTGGGCATTTGAAAAATTTTGACTTTGACATGGATAGACAAAAAGCACATTGGTTAAATATAAAATCTATGAAATGACAAAAGACAATCCCAATGTTTTTCAAATTTTATATGATTATGATGGACAATACCACCAGCTCAATTTAATTCAGAGAATAAGAAAAATACAACAGAGTTTTTCTTTCCATGAAATTCAAGCTCAATGTCCTCAATCATAGGATAGGTCCAGGAATTGATAAAGACAAGTACACTGACTTGCAGTCCCTTTGTAAAGCCCATATTATTCCCACAATACATCACCAATTCTTCAATCTATTGAAGATTAAGATGCTATAATTGCCAGACATTACAAGCAGCTTGATCGTTCAACTGTCTCACAATTTTACTCAAGTGCCGCATGTTTGTGGCAGTTTTTTTTATCTGAAAAGATATTGCATCACATACTTCCACATTTACTTGTAAACACTCATCTCATGTGCATTTAATGCATATTTTTTACTGTGTGCGTGAGTGCATTTGTATGAAGGAAATCAATAATTTCATCACTATACAATGTAGTATAAAGGTTGTACTTGGACTCTGGAGCTTGGAATCAAATACTCATTTTCAGGAGAGTCCTCTGGCATTTTTCAAAGTCCAACACAGCCACTCGCTGCTGCTGTTATTGATGAAATGGTATAATCAGCCGTTTTACCGCCTGCAAATCCTTTAAACATGAAAATGGGACATTTCTCTGTGGTCATAGCAACGTCGTGTGTCACAGTTCTTCCTTCTAAGTCTGCAAATATTCATAAATTATTTATTTCAATACTTTACTTTTTTTGTGTGTGCCTGCCTAATGTTTGCTTTGCAACATGTTCCTCTGTTTCTCAAAATGTACAGCAAGAGAGCCCGATGAATAAAAATATCAAGTTGTGTTACGTGCAAAATTAAGCTGACTTCTTCATGATTTATAGACTATGTATTTGAATGTCATGCTTTAAGTTCACCAATGAATTTTGCTCTAAATGTAGTCGCTGCTATGTACTGTTATCGCAGTCTCAAAGATCCAATCCATGCATAAAAATATAGATAACAATTAGTGTATTTTAGTATACAATGTAAGCCTGCTACTTGAGGTGAGGCAAACTATTGTAAGTTCCCAAATTTCAATTCTGTTCCGCGTGTAAACTATTGTAACTCAGACATACCATAGTTTTTGTGTGGTGCCAGCACCCATAAAATTGTTGTAACTCGAGATACAATACTTTACATGTGTAATTTTCAGTGGCAAAATATGGTAACTCCAATAACTAAAATATTATCAAATAATCATGTAAAATAAAGACATATACCAATTTGCCATGGCATATATACCTTTACTTGCGAATATCAAGCACATACATATAAAACTGAACGAACTATGCAGTTTTTTGTGTCTCCTGTAAAATTTGCAAAACATGAGTTACCATAGTTTACTTGGCGGCCCTCGATTTGTTCAGTTGTTGTTGTTGTTGTTGTTGTTGTTGTTGTTGTTGTTGTTTTTTTTGGCGGTTTTTTAATCCCTCCTCCCCTCATATACGGGACACTTTTCATAGTCTTGACCTCGCCACCGCCTCCCATTTATCCGGTATACGAGCGTAACGGCCATTACAATGTTGACTGTCCATGATCAGACCTTAATGTTTGGACAATTTTAATTAATGAACTAGTTAAAGTTTCATTAGAACCATGGTTTTAATAAGAATCCAACAAGTTAATTTACTGAGGAAAAAAAAAGAGGAAATAAAACCGAAACTTTTAATTTATTGCCCTAGCTAAAAAACGTGAGCCTGCGCCTCAGAAATATTCCAATCACCTTCCCCCCAAGTACGTTTTTCTTACATTAGAGGCACCGCCCCTTCCTCCGAGCGTATGTAATTTATGGATGACCCCTGACCCGATTTTTGTTGCAAAAAATCTTCAAATCTCAGTTTGTTTATGATGTAACGGTTGCTACTCCAGGTACAACATATGGCTGGTACCCAGACAGACTTCTGTTACAGTGTCAAACTTCACTGAAAAAAACGTAGAGCCATACATTACTTTGGTACAATCTCACACTATCTTTATTACTCAGAGCAGTTCCGCATTTGTCAAGATAGGAAGTAACATACGTTTCCTTATTTTTTTTTTTCACCTGTTGCGGAGTAAAAGAACCATAACGACTGTAACTGATTGAAAGTGCGGAGACAGAAAGAGAAGGGCTCTAGTGAAAAGGGTGGAAGGAGAGACGGGTTTTCAAATCAGCTGTTCTTTGTAAGCGCAAATTGCCTATTGTGTACACACATCATTCCTTTTGTCTGCGTTATCTGGTTAATACATAAGTTAGGTTCTGTTAGGTGTCATTCAGAATTTACTGTGCAGTTGGGGAGACGTCTGGCTGTCAAGGGGGGAAAGGTGGAGGGGGAGGGGGGGTGAGCAGGGTGAACGGAAATTAGAAACTAGAGGATCAGAATTGATTTCGGGCCGGGGGGGGGGAGGGGGGTTCGCAGTTTGAAATAGGCATGGCCCGGCGCGCACGAGCCGATTTTGATCGGCCACATAGTTGGATGATGACGTCACGATATTACATTTCAGTGAGATCGGACTAGTTGATTGATGAGTGAGGTCTGGTTGAAACTTGATGCTGTGTGACGTCAGCCTCCAACTAGTCGGTGGGTCAAAATCGGCTGGTGTGCATTGATCTAGGCTTCGAGACAGTTCAGAGTCTGCATTTGAGTTGGTTGTAGATGTGTGTGGGGAGTGTGGGAGTGTGGGAGTGTGGGAGTGTGGGGGGTGTATGAAGAAAGGTATGGGAATAGTTTGGGTTTAGGTCCTTATTTTAGGAGGTTCCGCTGTCCTTGGCATTTACATCTCACTGTTCTTCTTTTGATTTTTCTTGTTCTTGCTTCTGTGTGTTCTTGTGGTAGCGATTAGTTTTTTTAGAATTTTGCCCGGCCAACGGCCTACTCTTCTCGACTTTCAACTGCTAAAGTATCTTTAACGTGCGCAACGTGCACATGGGCCAAATTGTTCGTCTTTATCCGAGAAGACTATGTGCTCGATCTTACCTACCATAGGAAAAGGGACAGGAATTTTTTTCCCCCGAAAAAAATTCCAACAGGCCTGCAAGGACCAGAGATCGAACCCGGTACCTTCGGCATAAGAGGCGAGGACCTTCCCTCTAGACCCCCGTGCCTCTCCTCCCCCCCCCCCCCCACCCCCTTCATGAGAATGGTTTCAGTTGACTCTCACTGTCACTGTAAATAGTTTGGGCGGGGTTTGGGGGGGGGGGGTGGGTGTACCCTGAAAAGAGAGAGAATAGAAGAATTCAGAAAGAAGGTGGGGAGGGGGAAGCAAGAAGAAAACGAACGGTTGCAGTAGGTAATAGGTTCGAGTCACTCTGCTGACTGTTTTGCCTGTAATGAAAACCGGTGAGTGCCGAGAAAATAGACTCCAGATTGACGGTGGCAGAACATTGTACTGGGGCCAGGCGGTAAGAGATACTCACGCAAGCATGACGAATCCATTATCCGTTGCACATCATCAGAAATGTCACGGATCGGAGTCGCTGTTTGAGATGTTGTTTGTACTATCGGAGTCTTTCCCTGAAGGTTGTGACAATGCTGTAGGTCGGCAGTTTGAACTTTTTCAAGATCATCATGCATATAGATTCAGAAAGTTTTTTGCTATTTTTCACGATAATTTCTTCTGCGCCAGATCCGCAGCGATTTCCAATCAATTGAACGAATCGAAAATCAAAAGTGCAAAGTTAATACTCTGAGAAAAATTGCATTCTTTTCCGTGGTTACTTAAAGTAAGTTGTCTTGGCTTGTCTTGTTAGGCCCTGTTCGTCCACTGCAGGATGTAGCCTCCAGCCAATGATCTCCATTCTTCTCTGTTTTCCCTCCGTCTTGTCCATGCCTGTCTGTCTACCCGTCTGCATAATAATGATCTCTCCATCGCCTCTCGGGGCGCCCTCTTGTTCTCTTTCCTTTTCTTAATTCATTTTCTCTGTTTCTTTCCTATTCTAAGTAAGTTGGGTTAATGTAATTTTCATCTATATTAATTTTTTAAAAGATGGATTGATTTTCAAAATTTTGAAAGTTAGCATTTTAAGGTTATTATTCATTACCGATTTTCTAATACTATTTTTACAGCGAGATGTATAAACGGTTTGGGGTTCCAGTAAACGAAAGAGACAAGAGGTTTATTACTTGGAGGTTTGAAGTTTTAGTTGTTTATTGTTGACGATGTTAACAAATCATGATGCATGGAGGGTAAATCTGGCAAATCGTGTCAAAAACTGTAGACATCGGAAGGTGTGGAAATCGTACATGTGGAAATAATTACCCTCTCTCTCTTTCTCTCTCTTTCTCTCTCTCACTCTCTCTTTCCCTCTCTCTCCCCCTCTCTCTTTCACTCACTCTCTCTCACTGGCTCTTTCTCTTCCCCTCCCTCCCCCTCTCTCTCTCTCATTTGCCCCATCACCCACTCACTCTGTCTCTTTAACTCTCTCACTCTCTCTCTCTTTCACTCTTGCCTCTCCCACTCACTGACTTTCTCTCTCTCGCTCTCTCACTCACTGACACTCTCTCTTTCTCTCTCTCACTCTCCCCCTCTCTCCCAAACTCCAACTCTCTCCCGCACTGTATCTCTCTGCTTCCCTCTCTCGCTCCCTCACTCACTCTCTCTTACACACTCTCTTCTCACTCTCCCCTCCAACTGTGTACGTGTAAGTGTGTGTGTGTGTGTTTGTTAATGTGTGTATACTTCAGTTTGTTTTGTTCTGCATGACATAAACTCCAGTCGCGGTCAATTAACCAGAAATGTCACAGTGACATATCTTAACCTAAATGCGCATGCCAGCCGATCAATTGGACGGTGACGTCACGACAACAAGTTTCACTCAGATCCGGCGCACAAACCGATTTTCTCCTATTGAAATTCAATGTTGTAACACAACCATCCAACTAGCTGGCCGATCGAAATCCGCTGGTGTGCCCCTAGCCTTATTATGTTAAATCTCGGGTTAGCAAATGTATCAATACCGTTGCTTAATCAATAATGATTGTTTGTTTACAACTTCGAAGCGAGATCTTGAAATGTCGGAAACATATTGTTTCACTATTGATTTCATTTCAAGATGATTTGTTACTTGTTTATGCATCAGCTTTTCCTTGTAGTTAGTTTAATCATTAAATATTCACTTATACCCAAGTGCGTGGAAAGTACAGGACAGTGATAGAAACGGATTTGATATTCGAGTTGACACGCCTCCGACTGAAGTGTAAGTTACACTGATTTGTCTATGAGGATAACGACCATTGACTATTGAAATTATTTGTATTACTATATATCATCATGTTTACCTCATTGTGTTTATTATTTATTGTTATCAGTAGTTCTATTGTTATCATTACAGCCATCACCATGATCATTATTATATTATTATTATTATTACTCTGATTGTTATCATTTGTATCAGTTAATTTAGTTATCTATTTATTGTTCCATTTATTTATTTATTATCATTGTCGATTCTACTATTAATGTGGTTTTCGTTATTATGTGAACAAGAAAGATAATCCTATACAATAAGCTGATTGGACATATTTTTATCATATTTACAAACTTCATACTACAGACATACTTTACAGTGCGGGCCATTTCCAGTTACATTTTTAATTTCACTGTTATTTGACTTTTTCTATTAGAATCTGAAAGCTGAGTACCAACCTAAGGGAAGATAACCAAAATACAGTGAAATACGAAGTGACCCTTATCATGCTGGCGCGCCGTTAAATCCAAACTCGAATTCAAAGTCAAAATTTATTTATTTATTTTGTTTATTTATTTATCTATTATTAATTATTATTTTATTATAATATTACTGTTATCATCCTGGTCTTCATCATGATATCATTAAATGAAAAATAAAATACTTTACTTGCGGCTCAGTTGCGTCCGAACCGAAAAGTCGGAAATGTGAATGATCGCAGTAGGTTATTGTTGATTATTGCTGCTGTTGTTCAGGCTGATTTAGCTTTTGTTTGATACTTTAAGACTATTATACTTTATCTCCACGGATGAATGACCCAGACACCTGCCAATGGAGTTGGGACTTTGGGGTTTCATGAGTGAAATGCGATTGGTCAGATGTATTTGCAAACTGCAGCTGAAGTTTCTGTTATCTTTGTCTTTCTTTTTTTCTTTTTTGAACTGTCATTCTCTCTCTCTCTCTCTATCTCTCTCTCTCTCTCTCTCTCTCTCTCTCTCTCTCTCTCTCTCTCTCTCTCTCTCCCCTCTCTCTCTCTCTCTGTCTCTCCCCCCCCCCCCCTCTCCTCGGTTTTTTTGTTCTTTGCCCACTTCACAGACATCTATCAAAATGTCACGTCACCTAATAATATGAAATCCCACGTCTGTTGCTCAGAAAACGAGATGGAGATATTGGCGGGTTTTTAATCCGTCACCCTGTCAGTCTTGACTACCATAGAGAATAGTTGAATGTTGTTGCAAGTGTGTAGTTCCCGCAAAGTTGTTGTTTTTTTTTGCGCCAGGGGTAGGTATGGTGACTACTTTAGTGACTCCAGAGCTAGAGAGCTCCTCCCGAAATACTCCTAACTACAGCCTTAAGTAATTATGCTTTCAAATTTTGCTTGTTTTCCTCCTTCTATTTTTTCGTTGGCAAGGTCGGTGGCAGGGCTGGGGATTCAATCAGATTTAGGACTGAGGATAGGGACGGGGTTAGGGATAGGTTCGTTTGCGTACGCAACCCTAAAGGTGGGTTCTCATGTATACGGAAACGGAAACGGCAATGGAGACGTCAAAACCCTTGAAGTAGTGAAGTGGAAAGAATGTTTCTGCACGCCGTTTCCGTACACATGGAAACACTCTTTCACTTTACTATATGATGGATTTTTTGCCGTTTCCGTTTCCGTACACATGAGAACCCAGCTTTACGCAAAACGCTTGGGGTGTGTCTGTACACCTAACAACAGCCTAGAGAGTTATGCCCGGCACATGCTCAGCCATTTTGATCGGCAACCTAGTTGGACGTTGACATCACGATGGTGAGTTCCAACGAGATTCAACTAGTCGGCTGATGTGCGAAGTGTCATTGAAACCCAGTGTCGTGACGTCACCAGCCAACTATTCGGCCGATCGAAATCGACTGGCGCACGCCGAAGCTTGGCCAGTTAAATGCCGAAATACTTGTTTGACGAGAGTTTTCTTCCCCTCTGAAGATCTCTTTCCTGGAGTTTCGCTGTCCCAAGAGGTTCAACTCTTCTCTGTAAGTGCACATTGGACACTTTAGAAAACCGAACATCTAACATTTTCACGAAATTTAATCGTCCAGGTGTCTGTGAAAACTTGGTAAGATTTCCCTGGAGATGTAGAAGTTGAAAATTCGATGTATTCCTTCTCTGAGAGGATGTTTTGGAATTCCGGGTTACAGGTGGGGATATGGTGGGAATGGATGGGGAGGATGGGATTGGAGGGGGAGGGTGTGGAGGGGAGGCGTGTCTGAGGGAGCGAAATAGACATCAGACATTGCCAGATAATTATGGTCCAGGCCAGCGATTAAATTATTTTACATTTTGCGAAAGTTATCCAAAAAAAAAAGGGGGGGGGGGACAGTGGGGAGGGTAGTTAGGATTCGTGTGTTTGAGGTCTTCGGAGGAAGACGTTGGTTTGTCTATTTAGGCGCGAGTCTTCGTTCTTTTCCGCATTGCCTCGGCCAATTGCATGAACGTGCGTCTCTTCATAGGTGGTCATGCTGCCAACAAAAACAAACAAATAATACATGGCCAATACAAAAACATTAGCTAAACCAAATGTGTAGCCAGCCGACAAAATGAGGCACTTCCTGCATTTTGGTGGTATGGAGATATTGTTATCACCAAGTAGATTATTCAAAGTCCATTCATTTGGTAACAAAACAAATTTGCTGTTATGTAATTAGCCAAGAAGATACGGCACATCAGAGACTGGAAGCGACACAACCACAGTTTTGAGAAAACCGCTTTTAAAGTTTCTGCTTTTAATCCAAATCATTGATGATGACTCGTTTCAAAGACAGTTTTGAGGCATTTACCCTTCTCAAACAGGATTATCATTTGGAAAGGGAATAGTAAAGAAGTTAAACTTGCCAAAAATACTGAAAGCGTAAGAGCGATAAAACTGATCCTACGATACCTTTTAACGATTTTGTCGATTGAGGTAGTGCCGAAATGTGCTTCAGTTTGTCGGACGGCTATACAAAGCATATCTTTTCAAACTTTCTGAATAAAAGACAAGTTCTCTAAGCAAACAAAACCGTATGGCACAAATAGTCACTTCGAAAATATAACTTTAAAAAACGAGTATGTGATTTTTCTGGTACCAATATCAGTTTTTTTTATATCTGAAAACTCATCAGATTTCATGTTTATTTATTTATTGGAGCATGTATCAGAATATCCTCTGGACGTCTTTCAGTCTGTTCTGTATTTATACTCTCAAGGGATATGTTATTTGGATGTAATTATGTTACGTAATGTTAACTTCTGACTGATTGAACCGAGTAAGTCAGGTCACCTGTAAGGGTTGTCAATTTTTATACCGACGTTAAAGCTGGAGCTGTGTACTGGAAGAGAATTTCATTCCGTCCGAGATTATTTTGTGAGATCAAAAGAAACTATTACATGAAGACTTCAGAGAGAAACGCATGTCTGGCTCACTGTGTGTTCTAATTGAGCGTCTGGACCTGTTACTAAAGAGGGAAGCACAAAATACCTATTAGATTTTACATACGATTAAATGCCTGTCCATAGTTATTACCTTTTTCTTTTTTTCATGGCCAAGTCTAGTTTATTTTCAAAGAGAAAGAGAGAGAGAGAGAGAGAGAGAGAGAGATGTGCACCTATCACACTTTGCACCCGATTAAACGTCTGTCCCTTTTATCATTTTTCTTTTTCTTCCAGACAGAAAACGCATGCTTATCAGATTTTGCGACTGATTAAGTCTCTGTCCCTATTACCCATTCCCTTTTTTCTTCTGTTTGACTAGTAATTTCATTTTGGTGCTTATCTTTACAGATTTAATGTCTGTTTTTATTGCCCCCCCCCCCCATCCCACCACCACCATTTTTTGTTGTTTTTTTTACTTCGAACCGAAACAAACTCACATCTAATAGATGTTGCTTCCGGTTTTGCATTTTTTTAAAAAAAACTTATTTTGTTTTCAAGTAGCAAGGCATACCTATTATCAGGTTTGGTTCCCAACGTACACTCAGTCCAGGTGGATTTTTTTGTTTTTTGTTTTGGCTAATTTCATTTTGCTCATTTGGCGTGAATGCCTTGCTCAAACATTGCCCGTCCAATCCTAGCCAAACATTGACTTGCGGGGCCGGGGAAGGAAACTGGGTCAGAAGATCCGCTTGATCTCCGTCACTGAGACTGACGGGCTGATTCCATCTTCTTGCCAGGAAGACATAGTGAAGGAAAGTCCAACTCGGCAATAATGAACAGGCAGCTAGCAACTGCCACCATCCGTTTTCAGCCAACCGAAGATCCGCCAGTCCTGGCTTGGATTCGGAAAAGATTGGTGATGGGTACAAAATCTGGCATAGGAGGATGTTAGGACAGTATTTTGGCCATATGCGCCAAATAACTTCAAAGCAGAATGATATTTTTAATGTGAAACATTATCGTTGCTTTTTATGATTCTTAACGATGCATCTAGTGAAATGGGTAAAGATA
Organism: Onchidella celtica; assembly: GCA_963931925.1. Lineage (NCBI taxonomy): Eukaryota > Metazoa > Mollusca > Gastropoda > Systellommatophora > Onchidiidae > Onchidella > Onchidella celtica. Next base: position 26,059,704 of record OZ007583.1, read on the forward strand.
TGGTGAAAATTTGTTTGTTGGTCTGGAGAAATCGAAAAATCCTTCGTCACATCCTCGATGGATACAGGTAAATCGAGTTGGATATCAGGCTGGCTCGAGCAAAACGGCAGTTTTTAAACACGTCTCAGGTTGTTGATAGTTGTACTTTCTCCCGCCCATTCTGTGTTGTATCCGGCAAAGCCTTGGCGCAACAAATACGCGACGCTAAATCTCTTGCGCTTGCCGTTTTATTCCCGAGTAAATCGGAAAGAAGATTCACGTTTCTGTTTGTTTGGGATTGATGTATCAGCTCATTAGAAAACAAACAGTTGGGAAGATGGAGCGGTGTCGGGAATTCTCCAGCTTGTGTCACACTTGAAGTGAGTGACAAATCGGCCAACGATGAGTTGGAAGCTGCTCCGTCCTGGCCTGACCACGGGGCGAGAGAGGAATCGCTGGCGGGATAAAACAGGAGGAATGAAGACAGATGGAAAGATTTTGGTGTTGGGGGGTGGGGGAAGACAGGGTGAATGAGTGAAGGAAAATGGCAATAGAGGACTGTGTGGGCGAGTGAATATGACAGAATGAGACTGGAGTGTAAAGAGAGAGAGAGAGAGTTTGGAGAAATGACATCGACACAATAACGCTCACATTGTACTAGGAAGAAGCAAGACGATCGACAGGGTATATCCCGAGACACAGGATATCGAGACGGACCAATTCATCATTTTCCGTCCGCCGGCTTGTGCGCGTACCATCCATGTTAACAATGCAACAATCTGCACCATAATTGAACGAAAAAGACTAGTATCACAGAGCTCTGTGAGTAGTACTCACCTTGTTTATACGCGCACAGGCTGTGGACATAATAATAGTGAAAGAAGAAATGGTCCGTCTCGGTATTCTGTGTCTCGGGTATAACAGCATGATAGGACAGAGGAAAGCCCCACCAGAAGCGCCGATCCACCCTCAAGAGAGAGAGGGGGAGGGAGGGAGGGAAAGAGACAGAGAGAGAGAGAGAGAGAGAGAAATACCAAAAAATGACAAATTTTATCCTAGAGCAGAGAAAAGAAGTGAGAACGACTTTTTTTCCAGACCATAATGAAGAAAATAGAAAACGGCAGAAAAGAAGAAAAACAGTAAACTATAATTAAAAAAGGAACATCAGGAAACAGGAATGGCAGCAGGTAAAGTCTTGAAACCACATAAAAACTAACCAATCATCATGTACCAGTCAAGCGGATGTGTAATCCTGCTACTTTCATTTCCACACGAAAGAAAGAGAAGTTTCTAACCGTAACTGACTGTGAGTTGCTATGAATGTAAAACTCGCAGTTCACACGCTGTGGATTCCTGCTTGTCTGGAATGTTCCATCTCACAGTTTCAGCCAGTCAAATCTTCAGTTTGCACGTAGTTTTATTTTCAAGCCATTCATTCAGAACTTGTAATGCCGCGCGCCTGTAGGTAAAAAAATCTAGAACAATGGTTCTCAGAGTCTCAGCAGAACGGTCCATGATTATTCCCCCCCCCCCTCCTCCCCCTGGGAATGCAATACGATTTCCTTCCCTGTTACAAAAAACAGTGTCAATGTGCATGTATAAGGTCCACTAAACCATTGGGGCCCCTGGTCAACTGCCTAGTGTCCCCGGGCATTATGACGGCCCTGAGCCATAAGGCCACATTCATCCTCTTGCGACCCCAGGGTTCCCCAATTCCTGCCCAACTTTAAATTGTCGTCTAACAATTCTTTCTCACCATCATAATTATTTTTAGTTACATTTACGGTTGTGAGTATTGAAACAATTCATAAAACTAAATTCCTGTGTCAAATGCAGTCAAATGAAAAAAAAAAAAATCAAGTTCCCTGGATCATAAAGTGTATAATACTTGATTTCCTCAAGCTCGTGGGTGAAAATCCCCCCCCCCCCCCGGGCCTCCCCAACCCACCTCATATTTGAAATTCCGGCCCTTGCAATAAGTGCCTCACTTTTGAGATTCACTGATCCACTAGCATAACTTTGGAGATGTGAGTAGGAGAGTTGGTGGGGGTGGGGGATGGGTAGGGTGGAAGAGTTAGAACGCAAGGGGGGGGGGGGGCGCTGACACTGAGAATTATTATCTGACCTGATTTGAGGTACGTCAATTTGTGGAGTTGTGGTGGGATTGTCTACATTTATCAGTTGGAGAAATTGGCCAAATTCTTGTGTGTGACATGTATACGCCTACATCGGAATGTTGGGGTAGGATAGGAGAGGCCGGGAAAAGGTGGTGGTGGTGGGAGGGTGGGGGGGGGGGTGGTATGTGCAGAAAGTTAAAATTGGGGGTGGGTATGGGGCGAAACAATGTTATGATTTTTTGTTTGGGGGTGGGGGGGGGGTGGCAAAACGATATTTTAGGATGTGTTCCGTTTTTCTTTTGTTATTCTTTCTTGCTTCGGTCCTTCCTCCTTGTCTTTCTATCTGTGTTTCTTTTCTTTCCTTCTTCCTTTCTGTCTTTCTTCCCGCCTTCCCTTCCTTCCTTCTTTCTTTCTTTCTTTTTGTTAATTCTCAGCGAAACAGTGAGTTAAGATTTTTTTTTGTTCGGGCCAGGAGAGAGGGGTGTGTGACAATTGGTTGTTGTTTTTGTGGTTGTAGTTTTATTTTGGGGGGTGGGTGGGGGTTTGAAACGGTGGCTCAGGATTTTTTTAAACTATTTTTTTATGTGTGTCTGAAAGGAAAGGAGGGGGGAGGCAATGAGGCTCAGCATTTATTTAGTTGTTATTTTTGTTGTTATTGTTATTGACTGTTTGTTCTGCTCTTTATAATTTGTAAATTATTTTTATTGTTGTGGTTATTATTTTTTTTCAGGTCACCTTCTTTAAATTTTTTTCTTCTTTGTTTTGTTTGGCCCAGAGACGTAAATAATAATATTTAAATGTAGGCTATTGTTTTAAGTATGTACGCACCCCAAGCGTTTTGCGCTAGGGGAGCCTAGATATACGTACCTACCCCTAACCCCGTCCTTATCCTCAGCCCTAACTTTCATCGCATCCCTAACCCTGCCCCCCCCCCCCTACCATTTCAACCAAAATAAACAGGAGGAAAACAAAAAGAAAATCTGGAAGAATGATTAATCATAATTAATTGAGGCTGTTGCCAAGGAGCATTTCGGGAGGAGCTCTCTACCTCTGAAGTCACAAAAAGCTTTAAAATACATACTCCTAGCCCCCCCCCCCCCCCAAAAAAAATATTGGGGGACAAAGGTACTTGTAACAAAATTCTTTCATTTTTTTTTTTTTAGTGATTGGCCCAGAGACCTATATTTTTAAATGCATGCCTGAAAGGTAATGAAAAGATGAAAAATTTGGTCCAGGGACCCACATGAGAGTTACTCACGCCCTACTTTCTTCTGATGAGCTCCAGCAGGTGGTTCTGAGAGGGCCGTGAATAGAATAAAATCTGTAGATAGATTGGTTTTTGTTGTTTCGAGAAAACAAGTGAATTGTGTAAGTACGGCTTTTTGCCGGGTCAGTGGTGCTGGCTGACATACATACAATGAGATAGGTGGTGGTAGTGGTGGAAATGGTGCAAGGCATGGGCATAATTTTTGTCGTCATTTTTGTCTTAGGTTATGATTTTTTGTTTCTGGAGATTGGTGGGAGGGGCCAAATGGGGAGATGGGTGGAGAATGAGAGAGCGGGTGGCCAGGGGTGTGCGTGAGTGTGTGTGTGTGTGAGAGAGAGAGAGAGAGAGAAAGAGAGAGAGAGAGACGGATGATGCAGATAGATACGCAGGAATTAATTGGAGTGAGGAGTAACAATACAATAGAAGGAGGAGTAATTAACCCCACCTACCTCAGTCTTCTCGCCTTCTCTCTCTCCTTCTTCTCTTTATCATTCACTCTTCCCTCTGTCATTCTCTCTCTCTCTCTTTCTTCTCCTCCTCCCTCTCTACCTCACCCCCCTCTGCTACTGTCTTGAGCCCCCTCTCTGTCTCTCCCTGTCCCCTACTCTCTCTCTCTCTCTCTCTCTCTCTCTTTCTCTCTCTTCCCCTCTCTACTCCTTCACGTATCAGAGCAAAATTTCAGAGTCCCACTTTTTTTCTTTTGCAATTCCCTTCTTCATCTGACATAGACGTTGAGTTCTCCCTGTAGACAACAGCTGTCAGTTATCAACTCGGGACTCAAGAAAAGTGTCAGATGTACCAGTTTTTATTCTCTATGTCCCACTGCCACCACCACAACCCCTCTCCAAAACACATACACCATTCCTGGACGTGTCACTCACGCACAGTTAGGAAAATTTCCCCGAAGAAATTCCAGTGTTTTCCATCCACCTGATTGTCAAGTGGCAGCAACAAAGACACATCCGTTTCTTTTCTCATTCATAATATCTTGATTGTGACACACTGTCATTATTGTATCAAATTCTTATGTTACTAAAAACTTTTCATTCGGTTTATCTGTTTGGTACAATAATGCCTAGCCATTTCTGCACTAACCAAACTTTTAATGCGGGCTCATTTCCGTCTGAAGTGGTGTCTTTTGGTCAGAAGCGATATCTTTCGGTCAGAATTGGTGCCTTTTAGTCCACTAAATTGTACTTTTCGAACTATTAGTACAATCTACAGCTCAAGATACTGACGAAAAAAAAAACAATGTCACTAAACCCGCCTGACTTAATTTTCATTTGGACAAAAAGATCTCAGAACACAGGTGTTGTTCATTTGATGTTGGAATCAATGTTCGAGTCCATGCAGGGAAACTTTCGTCTCTCAAAGAGTGGCTTAACGGGTTTCTGGACTGACCAAACTAGATAGACTGCACGACTGCGGGATTATTATAATAATCCTTTCACAACACAAATGATTTCGGGATCAACAAGCTGCCGTGTACTATACTCTATCAGTCTTTAGGAGAGAAAATAGTTAAATTTCTTTCAGGCCGACCCTCTGTCTCCAACAAAAATACAGATAGACATATTCTACAGTGTGGGCCTTTTCCCGTTAGATTTTTAATTTTACTCTATTAAAGTTATTTATAATTATTATTTATAAAAAGCTGCAAACTAACCCAAAGCAAGATTTTTTTTTAAAAACATGAAAAGTGCAAAGTGGCCGTTATCGTGCTGACTCGTCGTTCAACCCAAACTCTAACTCAAACTCAAAGCCTCTCTACCCATGAAGGCTTGGTGGGTCCAAATTCTTGTCCAAGCCATACAATCTATTATTATTTACATTCTGACTGGTGCTGTGCGAAATTACCAGCGAGTTCCATGACTCCTCGTTAAAATGTCTTATAGAAGAAGAGATAAGGAGAGCAATAAATACCAATAACAACCTTCGATAATAGGCTTAGGCTGACCGTACGTGATCACATTCTTCGTGGCTTCTCTCCCCTGAGACTACGTCACGAAGCGCGTGCCAGGTAGCAAACCAGCGGTTCTTAAAATGAGGGGAAGTCGTGATTCTCAGTATTAGATAAGTTGAGAATCACTTTATTATCCCACGAGCGAAATTCTCTTTCACTGAGCGTTTAAGGGCGCATACGATACACATGTCTTACGTATCATTTCATAAATCTTGTACATCATAACTCAATAAACTCACAGGCGTACATGAACTGTCATTTCAAGGAACTATAGTGAAATATGACACACATACTGGAGGAGAAGGGGAATGAGATTTAGGATTCGGGAGGGAAAGTGCAAAGTTGCTTTTGTTTTTGTTATTCCAGATTGTGCATAATAATTTCTGCTGACGTTCAACTCAATCTCTATTGCTTAATTCCTTTGACGCGGTTTGTACCGATCAATGTTCCCGTGTCTTCGTGGGATAGAACCTCAATTGTTGTGAGAGGAAAGGGCGCCAAGGGCCTAATTATTATGATTGTGAAAGGGTTCCGGTTTGAAAAGGATTGAGAATCACGGTAGTTAATGGTTGATCTATCAGCCAAAACATTTATGCCCGATGTTTTATTGGCGAGAGTTATCTACCTTAGCTGATCTGTGTTTCCCCCTTCCCCCTCCCCAAAAAATAAAAACATGCCAGGGACTAGGACCTATACCTAACTCACTCACCTCTTTCTACCATCATAAATTACGACAATGTAACTCCCTCGACCCAATGGAACAAGTGAGTTTACACACACATAGCTCTCATTTCATTATATTTTCTGTGTCCCTTGTGTAGCACGCAGCTGTGTTCCGATTTCCAAGGTACTCAATTATGTTTTGAAACCGCTTGCCCAGTTTGTTGGTGTATTTTATTGTTCAGTATGGTGTGTGTTAGCTAGTGTTGTTTTCGTTTGTTTGTATGCTAGGTTGATTGGTCGGTTAGCACGTTGGTTAATCGGTTGCTTAATTGGATGATTGATTGACTTTTTTTTTTTCTAACTCGTGCTAAAAACGGTCGTTCTCTGGAAATAGATGCTGTAAACACAGTGACTTTTTTGTTGTTGTTGAAAGGTTGGAGGCATTTGCCGACCCAGGAAACGATACAATAGTGGAGAGAGATCGAAAACTAAGTGAACGAGAGGGTTAAGATATTTCTGCAACAAGTGACGCATGAAGTCATTGGGGTGAGTTATAATGGTAAAACTAGGTGCAATATCAGATTTGCTTGAAGTAAATCGCATTCTTATTCTCAGCTGTTGCGTCTGAGTCCAGGAATGAGTAGGTAGAAACTTGACACCCCCCCCCCCTCCCCTCAGTCTCCTCACTCATTGCTCGTGGTGAAACGGCTTTCACACCTTTCGCTTGTTCCAGCACTCGACTGCTTGGTCTCCTTAATCAATCACCCGCCTTAATTAGTTAACAACAGGACTGGAGGGACTACTCTCTCCCTCCCCTTTCCACCTCCTTGTTGGAAGATACTTGTCATGTCAAGGGAGGGTAAGGGGGTGGGGGGGAGGAGGTACATCAGTACAGTGTCAACCATCCCCGAGGCGGGGGCTCCTGTCAGGTTGGCATCAATAATGTAAAACTTGCCCAGCCATTGACGACCTGGTCTTGGGTTGTCCAATAACGCCAGGGTCCGTTGGCTGGCGAGGGAGAGGATTTTGGTCTCTTCACTCTATTAGAACCCAGCACGGACTTTGACGACTGCTTGAGATCAATTACGGGTAGGGGGGGGTGAGCACATTCCGTGGTTTCAAATGGCCGGGTGTGAGAAAGTAAAGAGAGAGAGAGAGAGACGAAAAAAAAAAAAAAATGGTATGAAATCGGGGCAAAGATTGAGTAGACGAAAAGGTGGTGAGTGCCAGGAAACTGGGCAGATTAGAAAACACGCAGGAAGAATAAGGGGGAGAAAGAAAAAAAAATGAACGTCTCTGAATTCCGAGGTTTGGACTACTTGTTTGTTTGCTTGTTTGTTTTCTTTTTAGTTGGTTTGGTGAGTTAAAGAGGCTTTTTAGCTGTAAATACAATTGAAGGTGAATAGATGGGGGGCTTATGGCTGTAAATATAACTGAAGGTAAATAGATGGGAGGCTTTTTGGCTGTAAATGCAACTGAAAGTGAATAGGTAATTGTCAGGGTTAGGACTAGAATTGCCGTGCTGGGTCACGGTTTGTTTATTTCAGGGTCGCGTTGATTTTAGCCAGTGCAAATGTCCTTGAACTATTCTCGTGGACAGTTTGTTTTTGTAACGCTTTTTCTTAGAGATGGAAAGAAAGTGGGGCAGTGACGGTGCAATTTTCGACCCCGTGATTTTGATAAACTTTAACAGGGGTGAGAAAAGGGAGTGAGTAAATTCGTACATAAAACGTAGAGGGTTGAAGACTTTAGGAAGGGTTTTGATATGTTAAATTGACCTTGTCTGTTACTATTAATAGAATCTGCGAGCTGAGCTCGAAATGGATGCACCAATCAAATTTGGGCAGTTGGCTGGGGAATTGCATATGGCCGAGCAGTATTTAAGCGGAGCCATTCCCACGTTTCTTCACTCCATGCAGAATTATTATCCATCTGTGAGGGCAGTCGGCTGGATTCGGCCTGAGAGAATCAGAAGATTGTTAAAGCCATGTCTATGCCATTGATAGACATTGGAATGAGACCCTACGCTCTTATGAAAAGATCTACTGCTATTATCTCCAGCTCCCTGATCTCGCATCAGGGAACAATCGTAAGTTTCTACCCACTGATTCGACGATGAACGTGAATCTGACCTTAATTTTCCAGTAGAAGTGCTACCAAAGAATGCAAGACTACAATGTATTTTACATGCAACTAGATCTAGCATGAGTGTCTGGTATACACATTTGTAAATTGAAATTGATGTGTCTGGATGAGGCTGGGGATTGCCAGCCCATCCTAGAGTAGATCTAGATCTAATGTAACTACGTCAGTTGTGTTGACGAGTTATATCCTTTTTAAGCGGTAGGCACAAGTAACTGAGTTAACATTGTCGTCTGAGACATTAAGATATTATTTATTAGATAGTAGGTAGGCTATATCTGAAAGATAGAGAAGTAATAATTAAATTGTGAATGAGTCAGAATGATATAATCTTTTAAGAATCTAGAGGAGACTTCTAGTGATATATTATTGTATTTTCATTTGATGCTGCTGATGTTGTCCTTTTAATATGTAAAAGCTAGACGAAATTTGTTAGGGAATTTAAAGTAATAAATTTGTGGCCCTGCAAGGTCCTTGATAAAACTTACTCGAATTGTTATTAGTATATGTGGCATGGTATGGAAGAGTAATTTCTAAAAACCTCTCGATAGTTAAAATGCAGTCGTAACAATAATTCCATATAAACCATCCCCGTAACACTCGAGGGCACACCCGTAACAGTAATGACGTGTAAACATGAGATTTGAGTTGATATTTGAAACGTATGATTTAATGTGTTTTCATGTACAGAAGATTATGGTTTTATAACGACAACAAATTGTATAATTTAACATGGTGATTTTACTACCGTCTACCTTATACTTGAGACACACTCGGCACCGAAGTAGTAGTACTACAAGTAGTGGAGGAGCGTGTGGATGGTGAAATACAATATAATTAAGACAAACGAAGGTAGTTAAATGGATGGTTTTTGCCAAATTTTTTTCCATCTCCCTAAGCTGTGACGGAGACTGGGAAGAAAAATAAATTTTACATCTTGGTACTTTTAATATCTATATTAATATTTACATTTTTTAAGTAGTATTCAAGTCTTTTTTTTTTTTTTTGCGAGAAGTTGATCGAAAGAGATACCGAACAACAACAACAAAAAAAGCGAATATAAAAAAAGGTAATAGAATAAATATTATTATTATTTAAACCAGAATTACCTATTCATCAGATTTCTCTGATTTTACGCTCCTTTTTCTTCATTTGTTTGGCCGTCTTGTGCTCTTGACGGCGGCTCCTGAAATATAAAACAGTCGACTGATCAATTCTTAGTTATGCCTCTAAACACAACTGCCATTTCAAGTTGTGACAGTTCTTAGTTTTGCTTCTAAACACAACTGCCATTTCAAGTTGTTGCAATTCTTAGTTTTGCCTCTAAACACAACTGCCATTTCAAGTTGTGACAGTTCTTAGTTTTGCCTCTAAACACAACTGCTATTTCAAGTTGTGACAGTTCTTAGTTTTGCCTCTAAACACAACTGCCATTTCAAGTTATGACAGTTCTTAGTTTTTGCCTCTAAACACAACTGCCATTTCAAGTTATGACAGTTCTTAGTTTTTGCCTCTAAACACAACTGAGATTTCAAGTTATGACAGTTCTTAGTTTTTGCCTCTAAACACAACTGAGATTTCAAGTTATGACAGTTCTTAGTTTTTGCCTCTAAACACAACTGAGATTTCAAGTTATGACAGTTCTTAGTTTTTGCCTCTAAACACAACTGAGATTTCAAGTTATGATAGTTCTTAGTTTTTGCCTCTAAACACAACTGAGATTTCAAGTTATGACAGTTCTTAGTTTTTGCCTCTAAACACAACTGCCATTTCAAGTTATGACAGTTCTTAGTTTTGCCTCTAAACACAACTGAGATTTCAAGTTATGACAGTTCTTAGTTTTGCCTCTAAACACAACTGCCATTTCAAGTTATGACAGTTCTTAGTTTTTGCCTCTAAACACAACTGAGATTTCAAGTTATGACAGTTCTTAGTTTTTGCCTCTAAACACAACTGAGATTTCAAGTTATGACAGTTCTTAGTTTTTGCCTCTAAACACAACTGAGATTTCAAGTTATGACAGTTCTTAGTTTTTGCATCTAAACACAACTGAGATTTCAAGTTATGACAGTTCTTAGTTTTTGCCTCTAAACACAACTGCCATTTCAAGTTATGACAGTTCTTAGTTTTTGCCTCTAAACACAACTGAGATTTCAAGTTATGACAGTTCTTAGTTTTTGCCTCTAAACACAACTGCCATTTCAAGTTATGACAGTTCTTAGTTTTTGCCTCTAAACACAACTGAGATTTCAAGTTATGACAGTTCTTAGTTTTTGCCTCTAAACACAACTGAGATTTCAAGTTCTGACAGTTCTTAGTTTTTGCCTCTAAACACAACTGCCATTTCAAGTTATGACAGTTCTTAGTTTTTGCCTCTAAACACAACTGAGATTTCAAGTTATGACAGTTCTTAGTTTTTGCCTCTAAACACAACTGAGATTTCAAGTTATGACAGTTCTTAGTTTTTGCCTCTAAACACAACTGAGATTTCAAGTTATATTATTCTGACTTGATGGTAAAAAATCAATAAAAACTGAGATGTAAAATATTAAGCCATGGAGCAGGCAGCCGATGGCCAAATAAAATTAATCCAGGCATTAAATAAATTATCGTCAGAGCTTCATTTTAATGTTATTATACTTTTCATTTATGATCGGCGCAGACTACATTCATGACACATTGTTCAATGAACCGTATTTCTAGATGCGTGTTCACCAAACAAAATCCCCTGTGCGTACACTGCTCACAGGCTGTCGCCCCCATTTTCTTTTTGTTGTTGCTGTTGTTGTTGTTGTTGTTGTTGTTGTTGTTGTTGTTGTTGTTGTTGTTGTTGTTGTTGTTGTTGTTGTTGTTGTTGTTGTTGTTGTTGTTGTTGTTGTTGTTGTTGTTGTTGTTTAAACTGCTGAGGTGGTAGAGATGAGCCAGGCAGAAACTGGTTACTATAATTATGGAATAGAATGAAATAGCGAAACTTGACTGGTTCCTTAGCTCACAGACTGGCAAAATACTCTCATGGCCTTTGGCTAGTTTTAAGCCAATATATATTTCTATTATACATTGTATATTTCATAAGCCAATAAAACTACTCATGTAACCGTGTTGAAATTATTGCAGATATTTGCATTTTCACGTTACAATAATACACATGAAAACAATCAGGGAAAGATACAGCAGATCGTTTTTGCCTTCCGCAATTCGCCTCAGCAAGTCATTTTAACTAGATGTGTGCCATATTTCAATAAGGTTCTTTACCATGTCACTTCATGTATGACTATTATTGACTTATTGAGTTTGTTTATATAATGATACGTAAGATATGTGTACCACGTGTATGTGCTGTTAAACGCTCTGTGAAAGAGAATTTACCTCATGGGATAATAAAATGATTCTTATCTTATTTTTTCTTATCAAATTTCAAACTCGTTTTTCTCAGTATGACTAATTTGGACATGGAACGTTCTGATTGCCAATAATAACTTAATTGTTACTTTTCATGTGTCGCAGGGTTTCTTTCTTTGTTTTTGGAGAAGTTTAATGAAAGCTGAATATACTTATAATAATAATGTGCGTAGAATGTATGGTACGTGTTTGAAACTGTGAAAATGAACTTTCTGTCATTGTTTTTAAATGTTTAAAGATCCTTTTTCCGCTGTCCGAACTGAGTCATCAATAGGGGATTGGCTGACCCGCTTGGGTAAAGGGGCAAAAGGGGGTTACATAACATGTGTGTCACATGACCAACTCATCTTTCACGGGTACCAATGGTGCTGGCTGGGACTTCAGAGACTTGACACTTTCGCACTAATCGCAACACAGTTAAGTGCGTTGACCAACAGCCCTTCATTATTCATCTCTCCACGGCTACTCCCGGCCTGCTCGGGTTTCCGGGAGCGGCAAAGTTAACGGCCAAGTTAACGGCCGTCACCCTGACAAATTCCTATGACTGAACGCGCTTTAAAATCTTCGCAGGACTAGAAAGAAAACAAAATTTGTCACTTTTAGTGAGTTTTTTCTTTTTTTTTTCTTGGTAATGTCGGGTCATTAGTGGACAGGTGTTAAATCAGTGGCTTTGGGCTCTTGGAATGATTATAATATAATAATAAGGGAGCAAAAAGTGGACCACCAAACTCTGAATTTTTTAAGGAGATTTTTGTTGTTGTTGATGTTGTTGATAATGGTGCTGCTGCTGCTGCTGCTGGTGTTACTTTCCCTCAGAGATCTGTACACATTCACTTTCTACTTTCTACTTAAGATAGACCGATTTCACATGGCCAGGCCAGTCTCAGGTCTCCAGTACATTAAGGAGCACAAGAAACTAACGATTGTTTAGTTCTTTTCAAATCTACCCAGAGATGAAAACTGACAAATTTTGAGATGATCCAGTTTAGGAGAAGCTGAGACCGGCACAAAGCCAAGTATTAGCACTGGTTATTATTTGAAGATTATGTTAAGCGTTGCAGGGGTTGATTTGCAACCCGAGACACAGAATAGCGAGACGGAGCATTCCTTCTTTCACTATAATAATGTCCACAACTGGCGCGCGTATGAACACGATGAGTACTACTCACAGCGCTCTGTGGTTCTAGTCTTTTCATTCAATTATGAAGGGGTATGGTGCGAATTGTTGTATTGTTGACGTAGGTGATACGCGCTCAAGTAAGCGGACGAAATTTGGTGACATGAACTGTCTAGGTATCCTGTGTTTAGGGTGCAACTGACTTTGTATGTGTCCTAAAATACAGAGTTTTTCGGAGATCTTTAGTGAAATCTGGCTGCCGAGTTTGAGAGAGAGGGCATTTGCTGACTGTGTCACTGTGGAAATTGAGAAAAGAGTTTGAGGAAGTGGAGAAAGAGTAAGAGAACGAATAGGCTGAAGAGATGAAAAATCTCAAATACAGAAAGGCTTAGGGTCCGCACAAAACTAGAGACAATTCTGTAGGACGTATTAGAGAAATGACTGTGGATCCATCCGTCCTTTGCAGTGGGATCAGAGAGTCCGCAGAATGAACATAGCCCAGTAATCTGATTACACAGCCAGAAGTTCCGGGGTGCTTTCACCAAGAGAAACATACGGGACAGAAGGGTAGGGAGGGTAGGGGAACCTTATACAAAAACAATTATCGTACCTTATCCCCAGCTTGTATTACTGTAGTTGTTATTTCCTCTCCCTCTGTGATATTTCATTCCCTTTATCATACGCTTTGTTCAGTGTTTTATCTGATATTCCGCGGACGTGCAGACATTCTTGTAAAAATATAAACTTTTATTCATCTTTGATTATTTCAGAGGAATAATTATGGAGTGCAGATATTTTGTATAATGTTTGGCTTGGCAATGTATAAAAGAAACGATATCTTACGGCTTAGGTATTTGTTCTTTAGTTTCAGATGCAGTGATTGAAGTGTATGGAATGAAAATAGCAGTTGTATCATGGTGCATTACAGGGATTTGGTTGGGTTTTTCTGTTGTTAATTATTCTGGTAATGAAAGTGAGTCATACTCGCAACCTAAGTTATGCTGTCGTTTCATGAAATAACATTCATCATCATAGTACTGAAATCATTTGAAGACATTGAGGCAATGGTGGTTTGCAGTAAGCAGTTTGCTGACAGTCAGAGAGTCGTGTCCAACGAATGAAACCACGCTGGACAAAAGTCAAGCCTTAAACCGGTCAGATAGTCAGGACAAAGATGGCACAACTACGAACATTGTTCTGAAAAGTAATAAACTGTAAATGAGTTGGGTTGTTGTGAAATGTTGTACTATTTCCATCAGTATGGCGTGTGGTTTCTGTCGACGCTCCTGCATGAGCTATCCTGACTATCCACACAGATCTCCTCTAGGGAAATGGTTCCCTTCAGACAACCCACGACTAATTTGTTCCATCTGACATCACAAAAGACACTTTGTCACCTTTGCTACCTATAATATGCAGGTATCAATGTTCATGCTTGGCTAATCAGAGCGCGCCTGGCCATGAGTCAGTAAGGTATTGCGCGTGAGTTAACCTCACCTTATTTGACAATAAGCCTGTGATGTCGGCTCTCAAATGTATTTTTCTGTGAATACTCAAGAAGTGAGGTGTCTTTGGGATTTTTCCTTCCAGAAATGTGAGTAATGGAAAAGGTATTTATGATGAAATGTCACACTTTTGTTTGTGTCCAGGTGTTTATTTTGGGACGTTCGCTGCTTTTGGCATTTACCCCTCACAATTTCACTGCTGTTTGTTCATTTGTTTTGTCTTTGTCGACATGGTGGGCTCGAGCATAGAGCGCTTGACTTGAATGTGTGAGTGGGTCCGTTTGGGGCAAACAGCAGTTTTACTCATTTCTGACAGTGTTTGTAAGCCATTCACTTGTCAGCGACTTGAAAGTGTGCCTAAGCATCGTCTGTGATTGTGGTGAATTAAGTCGTAAACCATTAGCAAACACAACGAGCAAAACTAGCAAACCAAGACATAAGATGGCTGGTAGTGCACCGTGTCAATTCTGTTTGGCAACTGTTTTGACTCAGTGCGTGAGGTATCTCTTTCCACCAGCTGACTCGAGACAGTTTTGTCGCACCCAAACCAGTTAGACAGACTTGTTTGTTTTGTTCTCGCCAGTGGGGGAGGTTCCATTGAACCCCATGGTTCACATCCCAGTTTTGATAGGCCCGGATTAGTGAGACAGACTTGCTTGTTTTGGTCTCGCTAGTGGGGGAGGTTCCATTGAACTTCAGGGTACACATCTCAGTTTTGATAGGCCCGAACTAGTAAGACAGATTAGTTTGTTTTGATCTCGCCAGTGAGGGAGGTTCTATTGAACTTCAGGGTCCACATCTCAGTTTTGCTGGGCCTGAACTAGTGAGATAGATTTGTTTCAGTATAACCGGTGCGGGAAGACCCGGTTAGCTCGATTGTCCACATCTCAGACTAAAACCGAGACAATACAGAGTTGAGTCAAATGCCCCATCAGCCATACATTTTCTTGTTTGAGTTTTATTAAAGATGCCTATGTAAACATAACTTTGATATTTTATTGTGTTTATTGTGTGGACACACGAATGTCCTGGTGTCTTAGAGTTGTAAACTTTGTGCTTCTGTGTGAAACTGGGGTTCAAGTTCAAGTTTATTTTAGGCCTGACGACCAATTCAAAATATTATACAGAAGAACCGTGCAAATCATGAGGAAGATGCTGTTTTGTATATAGCATTCTATGTGTTGCCACCACTACGTTACGTTGATTTTCTCCAGAAATATCACAGCAGCGTTTTTCTAGTGACCACGGGCCTTGGCATTGTCTTAATTTCGCCGGGATTGATACAAAACATGACAGTTTCAAGGTCTGGGACACAGTCTGCAATTTTCCGGAGATTGGCTGTGATTTTCACTCTTGAGTACACCGCAAAAATCCAATCTCCTAATCTGTTTGTCGCTTCCATACGTTCGTTTCTCCTTGTGATTCTCTGACACGTCACGGAACATACTACGGTACTTGGCGCTTGACACCCAGTGGCCAACATTTCTCAATGACCTCCGACCTCTGTTGAGTAATCGTGCAAACACCCGGGGGTTTGCCACTGGTAAAATATCTTGTCAGGGTACTGGATGGTGATTGGTCTCAAGGGAGGTCTTAAAAGTGGAAGGGAGAAGGGACTGGACTCGTGTGTGGCTGGAGAAGGAGGGCAAGGGGGATTGGACTCATGGGTGGTTGACCGGAAGTGAAGATACGTTAGGAGGGGAGTGGACCAATGGGGGTGGGGGGAGACATAGGACTTTTTTTTTTTTTTTTGATGGGTGGTGGACCGAAGGGTAGGTTAGTTGGGTAGGATGGCCCGGTTTGGGGGGAGGTGGGGGGTGGACATAGCGGGTGGGTGGGTGATGATGACGGTACCCACAGTCCGAGCTAATGGGTTTCCCTTCAGACAGCGGCCATTGATCTCCGATTCAGATTAACGATTGTGATCAGACAACAACAGACAGTAAACGTGTCCAGCCGTGAGATGAAGTTGAGGAGGGAGGAAGAGAAGGAGGAGGAGGAGGAGAAGTGACCACTGAGGACAAACATTGAGGGTGCTGAGAACCGTGAAAAACTGCAGGCACGGCAGAGCCAGGAAAAAAGACAAGTCCGAGTGTTGAAGCAAATGGGGAAATCGCGCTAATGAAATCCGTGTTGTCTATTTCTTTAACCAGGAGCTGTGAAACAGAATGCCTTTATTGTATTCCGAAAAGTGCTAGTGCGGTAAGCCTTGTATGTGTGACATTTCATTTGCCTGATATTGGTTGCCATTGCTTGATATGTGTACGCAAGCCTGTTATTAACTAGATAATGTTATTTGTTGTTATTATTATTATTATCATCATCATTATTATTATTGTATTTGTATTTTGTATTTGTATACTACTTTAGCCCCATTTGGGAAATTTGGGGAAAAAATTATTATTAATATTATTATTATTATTATATGCATGAGCATTGTGATGAATGCCCAGTTTTATTGAAGTTTTTATTACTACTTAATCTTTTTAAAAATTATTTTAGTAGTGGCTAGAGAAAAAAACAACAACAACAGTACCATAAAGAAGTCATGTATCTCATTGTGTGTGTGCAGTGGGTTCAACCTCAGCCGAATGTCCAAATTACTGACCACCTGCGTCTCTTATACACGGACACTGTATAGGTTTACCAGCACCTAGTTGAATATCAACCAATCTTCAGTTGAATCCAATGTCTCTAAAGGTGGGGCGTGCGCATGCTCCACCTGTTGGGCGTGGGACTACAGAACGGGGCGGAGGGATACTATACTGTGTGGTAACTTTGTCCAATCATGATGGAGCATTTTTTTGTTGTTGTATTGAAAATTAAAGCGGGATGTGGGACCAAAAAAAAAAAGGTTGAGGAAGAACATTGGTCTAATCGGGACATGGCGGTCGGCAAGGTGTTTGCCTCGCATGCCGAAGGTACCGGGTTCAAATCCCGATCGGTGCAAGCATGTTGGAACTGTGGGAATTTTCTCATATTTTCCTATTCCTAATCTGGCCGACGGTAGGGAGGATCGAGCACCCAGTCTTCTCGGATAAGGACGAAAAATTCGGAAGGCCTGTGTGCAGGTTTCGCACGTTAAAGATACCTTGGCAGTTGGAAATCGAGAAGAGCAGGCCAAACTGGCCGCTGCCCGGGCAAAAATTAAATGAAATTAAATAAAATGTATCCCTACCACCCCCCCCCACCCCCCCTCCCCCCCCCCCCCGAAAAAGAAATGCCGCACTGCACTGTGGCGACGACATGTCTTCTCCAGTTGTAACTGGGCTGCAATAACAACTAAGGCAAATTTCCCAAATGGGATTAAAGAAGTATACAACTACACACAATAATCTATCTTATTTTAAGCACGGTCAAAATTATATGACTATTTTTATACATATGAAGAATAGTGCAGATATTGTATACTTTACCAGTTATAATTATTATCTTGGGTATTTCATATTACAAGCCTGGTAACCTCCGCAATTTTTTAATTTTTTGTTTGTTTTGATCTGGTCATTTTCTCTTACCACTTTCCCTGGCATATGTTGTACGGTATGGTAAGGTTGCCCCGGGACCGGGGAAACTCAGGGTAGTGATTGAGAAAGACAGACTTGGACGAAAACTTGACAAAGACCTACAAAGACCGCCATTTAAGATCATGTGACCGTCTAAAACAAAGCCCTTGCACGTGAGCCTCTGCTGCCAAGTCATTGGACGAAATAACAGGTCGTGATTAAGGGGCCGAAACTCCCCGGTTTTTTAAATTGTCCGAGTCTGGCTGAGGGGGGACAACTGCAACCGGTCCAGAATTACCGGTAAACAGACGAAAGAGTTATGTGTCGTGACAGGTGACTTAGTTCCCTTTGACAGGAAACAAGCACTATTGGGAAACTGATCTCTACAATGCCAGTTGACTCGTGCCAATTATTGAAACTCTAAACTTAGACTGTCTGTTCCCAAAGACTTAAGTTTTACTTAAACACCGCCTTTCATGTGGCGTGGATTTCGTACCGTACAAATCTAATTATTGTTACCTGTCTGCTGCCAGCCAATGAGAAGATTTAAAGTCTTTTATCTAATCTTTGATTCGTACATAGAAGGTCTTATCTTGGTGACTGCCTTTAGACGTTTGAGGGTTTTAAAGGAGAAAGTGCCGTCTTTTGTCGACTTCGCGCGCGCTGGTTTCTGAAGGTAATTGGAAGAAAGGTATGACAATTAAGCAAAGTTTGAAATAGGTATGAAATTAGATAACATCTTCCAGATTTTCTCATCCCTCCCCACCCCCCCACCCCCACCTCACCCTCCTTTGTAGCACCATGCCTAGCTAATACCTACTGTCAGATCAAAGCTGTCAGAAATACCAGCTGGAAATGTAAATCTGAATTATTTCTGTTTTGATCTGATTAGTTGTTGTTGTTGTTGCTAATGGTGATGATGATGTTGCACCATTTATTTACTTTTCAAAATCAGACCAACACACACAACTGCTAACAGATCCTTCAGTTGAATAGGTTGCTTTACGCATTCAAAAACTGTTCATCATTCCCACCCAGTTTGAATGCAGGGCAAGATAAAAAACGAGTGATTGAATAAATAGACTTGTAAATAAATAAGTAAAAATAAAAGTATGGACGTTTTTGTTGGCCAATGAGATAGATGACCACTTAACGACATGGCCATCCCCAAATTCCCTTCTCCACCTCTGCCCTAGCTGTGCGCCCTCCCCTCCCCCCACCCATTTCTCCAAGCCCCGTTGACCCCAGACAAAATGAGATCTTTTCAATGCATTGATGACTGGCGTTCAAATAAAAGGCCGTCGGTGGCGGTCAACAGATAAGTGATGGCCCTGGGAGCATATTTCACGTGTTGACCATCTTAATCAGTGTGCTTGACCATGCTTTGACCACTGGCTGTCCAGGGGACTTATCGATCGCTCATCAATAGCCGACCAATCGCCTGGGTTGCCGGGGGTAAGGAGAGACAAGCAGAAAAAAAAAAAGGCCCTGTGGACTGTTGACGGTGGTGTTTGGGCAAACCCCTCAGAGAGACATAAGACTCATGTCCTGGTTAACAAGACGTCTCCAGTTTACAAAGGTTCTATGTGCACTTTGCGCCAGAATTTGACTTCATGTCATCAATGGACTTCAAATTGACATCGGGTATAAAAATTATCTCTTTCTAATTTCAGGTGTAAACGTTGTCCGTGAGTAGTGATAATACCCAGCATTCCTATATTTTCATTATTTCTTATTTAGAGGAGCTAAAAAATTTGAACTCAAATTTTCTCAAACGTTGAGTCAAGAAAGATAGAACACTTGTTTACAGGGGTGACAACGTGATGTCCACGCGCGCTGATTATGCGTTGGTGACCCGTGGGTGCCTGGGTATCCCGGACCTGGGCTTAAGGCACTACTTGACACGGAAGAAGTGGCCGCTTCTCCCACTTGTACCCTTATTGGATAGGTCCGGAGTTGTGGCGTCCGCTCTGATTGAATGTCTGTCTAGCACTGGTGGACTGCGAGACCTGGCAAGGCTTTCATGCGTTGCTCTCAGCCTGGAGTGTTGGTTAATACACCCGTGCCGACAATCCAATTCCCCGATCCCTCTATATATAGACCATCTCGCGGCCCCTCCAGCTATTGTATTTGGAAACCTAATATCCTTGCGGGTTCTAGACCTCCGCTGTCTTAATCAGCTGAGAAAGGGATGGGGATATGAATAAAAACCAGGCTCTGACATTAGTGACCAGTATAAAAGTGTTGTATAGCTGATCTGTCCAGCCGTGACTCTTGGCAGTCTTACGCGGTATACCTAGATCTTTCATACATCTCTGGGTAGTTTTCATAGCATCGTATCTGTGTATTAAGTATGCTAGCTAGGATGATCTTCCGCAGATATCTAGGTAGTTTGTCAAAAAATCATATCTAAGTGTCAAACTGGTTGGATATTCCATAGGTCGTTAGGTAGTTTGTCAAAAAAAATCATATCTATATTTTGTCAAATAGGCTAGATCTTCCATAAGTCGCTAGGTAATTTGACAAGACATCGTCAACGGTAAATTTAGCACCGGGCTCTGTTCATAATGATGTAGCCTGACTGATCCACTCCTGCAGGCCGCCCTGAGCGGTTCATCTTTTAAAAAGAAAAAAAAACACGAAAAACTGGCAGAGAAATATAATAATAAATATTTCTTCAGTTCCCAACAGGTTTCTTTTATTGTGTCTTGTTTCCCAGTCGCCTCACTAACTCTCACGGTGAGCAGTATGAGGTCCGTGGCTCTCTTAAGAAAGCCGACTTAAGTGAGTTGCAAAATCCTCATTGTAACATTTAAAACAGTAAAACCACCTATTCTGTTCCAGTTTCCACACTCATTTTACGAACAATTCCAGACAATTTCAATTTCCAAGACTGTGTGAGTTTTTTTCATCTTGACACTGGTCTGCACCGAGCGTCCTTCTCACATCAAACGTCTTGTCTCCAACAGCCACTGAAACGTCAAATTCTCGTGGGCGGTGGCCAAGTTGGAGATTTACGATAAGAGAAATGGGGACGGTTTCAAATTCAATGGACATGGCAGACCCATAGCCTGTTACAATTCAAGAGTATGTCGAATTACAGAATACGGTCGTATCCTTGACAAGCAGATAACTATAGCTTATGACTATATACGCTCTAGTGTGAAAGGGGGAGGCTGAAGAAAAAAAAAAGCGAATATGATTATCACCCCTTACAACTTCTTTTTATGAAGGAAATAACACGTTATCTCTCCCTGACACCTATCTTACCCTTTTTCAAAACCGTTGGCCTGATTTTCCAAAAGACGTCAGCTGATAAACACAATGATTATTAAGACAGTTTGTTAAACAATGATAACTAGGTAACACAGGACGTCAAGTGCTCACATCTAATGCCTCTGAAATCATGTCAATCTTTTGGTTTGCTAAGGTTTGTGTTTTGGACTCGGTCATACCTCCTGCTAGTGACAACCTGAGAGTATGTACATTGCACTCCGTGTCGCGTAGGATTTAAACCCGGAATCTCTCGGATTTCAGTCAGCTTCGTGCAGAATTTTTTTTTTTCATGACGTCGTTATTCAGTGGGGTTGTTTGCTCTTTTAGTTAGATTGCACCCAGCCAGGTGCCAGGTTAGAACCCGTGATCTGTGGCACCGTGTTCAGCTTCTTCTAGTAGAGCCAGACATGTTCACGGCGTCATTTGCCGGCGGTGTCTGTCTGCTGCCCTTTAGTTAGCATTCACTCCTGCCCTTTTACTTAGCCTGCACTCCGTTCCTTGAGGGATTCGAACCTTGGACTTCCCGCTCCTTAGTCAGCTTCTAGTATCGCCAGACTGTTTAATTTCGTAACGTCAGTTGCCGGCAGGGCCAGATGCCCCATTGGGCAGATAGCGGGGAATTTGAACTCGGGACTTCCTACTCTTTGGCCAACTTCTTTTAGTACAGACAAGCGATTTAAGTTTCATAACGCCAAATTGTCGACGGGGGATACATACGCAGCGGGATTTGAACCTAGGACGTCTCGCCCTTTGGTCAGATTCTTATAGAAGAGCCAGACTATTAAATTTCATAAGTCGCTGGTCGGGAAAAGGTTATCTGCGGTTCTGTGAGTCCATCAAGTTGAACACATGTCAGTGTATGACTACCCGCCACCCGTATCATCACATCAACTCACAGGTCTGCCCGGTCCACGTGCCGCCGGGCTGGACACCCGGAAATCAATAGCTGTGTATGCCGGGAAGGAAATGAAATGGAGGTGCACAAGAAGGACAGCTGATCAGATTACGGTTAATGGATTGCTTTCACTGCGCCCGTGGGGTGGGGGAGGGGGGGAATAGGAGGAGGGGGCATGAAGCTTTCAGGTTAGCAATGTCTTGGGTAACCTCTCAACTCCTGGCTATTGAAATGATGTGGTAGTCACTTGGGTCCTCTCTCTGCCTTTTGTCACCTCTCTTGGCAGTACTGGAATTAGCTAGCTCTGCGACTCTGGTGACAATTTTAGCTGTGCTCGTCATACTTCTTTCTGTCTTTGTGTCTTTGTCTCTGTTTGTCTCTCTCTCTCTTTCTCTCTCTCTCTCTCTCTCTCTCGCTCTCTCTTTCTGTATGTGTGTGTCTCACACACGTACACACGCTCTCTCTCAATCTCTCTCTCACTCTCTCGCCGTTCCTCTCTCGCTCTCACTCTTCTCTCCCTCTCTGCCTCACACACACACCCTTTCTCTCTCTCTCTCTCTCTCTCTCTCTCTCTCTCTCTCTCTCTCTCTCCCCCTCTCTCTCCCTCTCTCTTTCTCTCTCTCTCCACATCATTCCCTCCATTCCTTTTCTTATTCTTCCATCCACTTCATACACGTCTTTCTTCTCTCCGCCCTTTCTTTACCCTTTGAATAGTGATATACCTTTCAGCATTGTGTCATTAATTCTCTTTTAGAATAACAAAACTAGAACTTACTAAGAAGTAACTCTATTGTTGACACAGCCTCGCCTCCTAAAGTCTGGCCTACTATTAAAATTCCTCATTAGGATAAAACGCAGCCTTTACCATCACCTTCCATCTTTAAGCGCTCACCAAGAAGTCCATTAGCCCTCAGTAACCATTGCTGGACATAGTACATGTAGTGTGATAGAATTGCTTGAAAAAGGAGTCCCATTTCAGCATGGTGAGGCTATTTCAGAGACAACGATTTTGCACCCTTGAGACCACCGATGAGTAAATGCTTTAAAATACCTGGATTTAAACCTGGCACCCCCTAGCACCCAGGCCAAGCGCTGTAATCTCTGAGTCACCAGGTTGGTAGATCGAACATGCGGGCGTTGAAACGTTTTTTGGCTCTTATGCCAGTTGATAATAGTGTTTAAATAAACGCCAGTGTGTCCCACAGATCAAGTGAAAGCACTTACACCTATGTTGAAATAATGGTGCAATATTGTGATAGTTGGCACTGCTAGGTCAGACTAGCCCCGACTAACTGGGCGCCCCTAGCATCAACTGACACTAACTTTATTTTGACTGGCGCCGGCGAGCTTCTTGATCTGTTTGACTTAGAAATTACGCCTACCTGTCCAAATCTCCCTACCTGCCACGGGCAGAAACTCCTCAGGAGGGGCGGGTGTTTCGCTGATTAGAATCAGTTATCAACCTGCCCACCCGCCAACTGCTCATAATTGTGCCATGGGAGATATGTCTACCGTCCTGCGGAAAAAGCCCGTATACGGCAGCCTTGGTCATTTTCACTCTTTAACACCATCTTATGGAATTGAAATATACACTGTCTTTCTGTTCTATTTGGGCTACAATTTGTTACGACAAGTACTTTTCTTTGGTCTTCACAAAAAGGAAATTAAAAAAAAAAAAGGTATACAGCACGGTCTGAATGCGAAATTCATATCGTTTTTTTTCCCTTTATTATTTATTTTCTGCACATACTGTCTTACTCCTTAACACAGCGGAAGGATACACAGAGACGTGGTACATCCCAGTAAAACCATGTGCTATTTTTAGACTGCCCCATTAGCGTTACTTTAGCCAGGGCATTAGGCTGAGATTACCACAAATGGAAGCCCTTAAGTATGCAAACTTGCAACTCGATTCAGATTCATAAATATTGAAAGAAAAAGGGATGTAGCCTATCGTCGTAATTTCAGTTATACCCTTCGTCCATTATTTTAATTACCTTGCTCATAAGGAATGAAAACAACTTTTACCAGAAACCATTGAAAATTTCATAATCAGTGTTGTCTACCTCACGTATGGGCATATCAACAATCTTGTGATTTCATAGGTGAGCATTTCAAAATTTGGCCAAAGACACTAGAAACGATAAGATGAGACATTCCCTTCTTCGCACCTCTAAAAAAAAGTGTACACAGTTTGCGATTTTGAGCGGGTGCGAGGCCCATGGTACATTGCATGAAAACAAACCTTGATATAATGATAAATTTGTGATGCAGATTTGTTACAGTGCTACTGCGACTACAAGCAAGAAAAAAAAATATCCAGAGTTTTCCTACAGCGACTGAAGGTAAATTTACAAAATAAGTGACGTCAGTGAAGGCCTAGAGCGAACAAAATTCAATATTTTCCCTATTTGGCTTTGTAAAAATACGGCACTGTTCATGAGGATGACTTCCGCGCATTCGCCGCTAGGTGGCGGTGCGAAATCAATGCACGCTAAAAGCTCTAGCTGTCTCAGCTTACTGTATCTAGTATCTTTGGTTTGGGTGAAAGTGAGATTTCTTAAGATCAGACACGTATGTGTCAAAAACATTTCTTCTGTATACTTCAAGACTCATAAAGCCGTCGATACGTCATATTGTGAGAATATAGATACCACCACGAGCAATGATACAGATAGTCAGAACTTAAAACCATGAAAGTCAGCGATACACCAGAACGACGACGTTATTGTGCTAACATAACACGTGAAAATTCATCAGTATCTTAATACAATGAAAGTAGACCATTCCAGCTGCTAGCCATACAGTTCAAATAAACCAAATCAATATGTGTGCACTTTTACGTGGGCTAATAATTTATACACCACAGCCATTCATACATTGCCTTTTTACAACTGCACTAATGAAATAATACCATGGACATTCCTATGCCCTGCATTTACAAATGGATTACTTATGTATTCAGTTGAACTTATCGTATTAGATCCATAAAAATACCGTAGCCATTGCCGTTATAAGTGGGCTAATCGTAGATTATCATTCATAACATAGCCCAGAATGCGCTGTCTAAGACCCAGCGCTCATAAGCCGATTTTGATCTCCCGAATAATTGTATGATGGCGTCACTATAATTATTGAGTTTCATTGGATTCCATTTACATGGTTGGTGTGCGAGGTCTCATTGAAACTCAGTACCGTGATGTCACTCTCCAACTAGCTGAACGACCAAAATCAGTTAGTCAAGCTATAAATGGACTGATAGTGTATTTATAATCTTACCTAAACACTCGATTGGTCCAAGAAGTCAGGAGACGTCTTCATTACAAGTGCTGGAGAAGTACGTACGTCCGCTGTACATGGAGTGGTACAGTTCTGAACATTTCGACCGAGCATCACAAAGCTCGTGTGGCAAAGACTTACTGCTTAGACAGTACTTCGTTCGCAGCCCGGAGTAGCGGGGGCCTTTTAACCCTGAGAGCTCACCTTAACCTTTAGAACCCTTGCTTTTATTGTCTCTGAAAGGTCAGTTGACTTTGAAGACGTCGGGGAACTGGTAAGCAGGGACTGGCATAACTGTCTGGTCTCAGTGGTTATTTACCTCCCTTCATTGGCCATCTGGTCATGGGACATCTTGACAAGTTGGTTTCACAACACCCTCGGCATCCGGGATGTTTTCTTGACCCCTCCGAGTTACCGCCCTTGTTCCATCGTGTGGGCCTCTACAGAATGTCAAAGCCATGAGAAGGTGTGATTTAACAGGTGGGAAAGCAAGCAAAGGAAATAAACACTAACTTACATCTTTAACTAGAGAAAATCAAGGGAGAAAAATAGATGTATTTTCTTCAAGAGAATTGGATGGGCTGGAGTTAGGTCCTTCTTCAACGCACCTGAGGAGCTGAGCATCACAATGCAGTATGACCTGACCTAGTTAGCAATAGTGGCCATGGAAAATGTGAAATGTTGAACATCGAACATGTCTGTATGTTAAAAGAAATGCAGTTATGAAAATATTAGCAGCCTAACTTATTTCAGCACAAAACTTCATTTTCCACCAATATATGAACTGTAATTTTGACTCGAGGCCCGGGTCCCCGCCAGGCCAACAACCAGCAATTGTCTCAAAAGACGCTGCGAGATATTGCTAGGTTGTTCGTGATGACGGCAAGAAATCTTAGTTCACAATAGACAGTAAATACGGGAGGGTTGGCATTGGACTCGTAACCTGATATTATTATGGAATTTTCATATTGTGAAAATGATGATGGTGGTGATGATGCTGCTGCTGATGATGATGATGATGATGATGATTTTCTTGCATGTACGCACATGGTTTTGTACTTCTCCGGTTTTAGTGGTGTCTCAGATATCAAATTGATTTTAACACCAGTTTATTAGTTTGCCTGAGTGTTTGTCTGCCTGCCTGTCTGTCTGTCGGTCTATTTGTTTGTTTGCTGTTTTTATCTCTTGTGATATTGTTGAGAATGATGATGAAGGTGGTGACGATGATGATGATAACAAATGAAGTGACATCATTCTGGACTATGGCCGAACCTGACATTGCCCGTGTGAGTAAGGCAATGATGATGAAATAAACCCGCCCGCTCTACGAGGAATGAATGAGCAAAAAGTTTGGACATTTCCATGCGGCTCACTGAGCGTTTCATCTCACGCGCGAGCCACATCTCTCTTAATACGCGCTAATGGAACGGTCAACACTCGCGGGAAGTCGCCATTCTCGTAACTGGTGAGACAAAACTAGGATGCAGCCCCCTACCCCCGGCGCGGACTTTACTCTCTTAACTAAACCCTGGCTGCATACCCCACCCCTCAGCTCCTGGGTCCCATGTTGGGTTCCATGAGATCCCTTAGGCGCCGTTTAACCATGCTGAGCACATGTTCAGCAATATGCATACATGTCATCAAGTGTTCCGCCTTGTGCATATGTCGGGCATTGGGGAATGACTGGATTATAAGCTTTTGTTGTTGCAACTATTAAAAGGTTATTCATTAGTAAATGGACATTATTGTGTCAGATATATACACTGTAATAATATAGTTCTCAAGGTAATGTGGCTGTTTCAGAATTTAGGAACATACATTTATTAAAATGATCCACACCACGAGCCTGCATTCCACCTAATAAAACAATCTGGTGCAGTAGTTCGGTTTTCCTACATCGCACTGACTAGAATAGTACCAACGTGTACAATTTATCTCTGCAAGAGCAAATAACTCGTGCCTTTAAACAGTAGCTTCCCTTACCTATGGCTTTACACTCTTATGATAAGGAAGCAATTATGTTTACCTGCGACTGAAACAGTCACCAACTTCCGGTTGGAGCTTCATTACCCTGTTGCTATGGCACCCAGTGGCGTCGATTTGCTTATCACATTTCAAAGGTTCGGTCATCAGCCGAGTGATTTTCACAGCAAGCCCACTAAACTCATCATGAAGGCAGGAAAGTACTAAGGAGCTTGGAATGATATACACCTACATGTGGTAAATATAGGCACATTTCACAATCTTCACGACAAGCCCACTGTCTCAATATGGATTCGCCAAAGAAAAAGAAAGGCAAGACTGGCGGGGCATTACCGTTCATCGGTGTTAAATTGTTCAAATAGTTCCAGGATGTTTGGCCATGGGGTTCGTATGATATTCATGACAGGTCTACAATCAATTTTATCATGAATGCGAGTAAATAGATATCAAGAAAGGGAGAGAGAAAGGGGAAGGAGGGATTGGGAGAGAAAAAGAGGAGAGGGGGAGAGAGAGGGGGGAGAGAGGAGAGAGTGAGAGGGAGAGAGAGGGTGGGAGAGGGAGAGGGAGGGAGGGGGAGAGAGGAGAGAGAGAGGAGGAGGAGGAGGGAGAGGGAGGGGAAGAGAGGAGAGAGTGAGAGGGAAAGAGAGGGAGAGAGAGGGGAGAAGGGAGAGGGGAGAGAGAGGGGGAGATGGGGGGGGGACAGGAGATAGAGAGGGAGTTGAGAGGACAGGCTCTTCTCTGTGTTAAAGTTCAATGTTAGGATAATTCCACCGTGCTTGGGTTCATAACGTTATTATTTCAGTTACCGCCGAGATCTGGCTATCTCCTGCACCGTGGGATAATTATGACATCTCCCACCAGCCCTGAAGCTCTAGACAGAGCTTCCACCATTGAACTCCCAGCAGAGTCTCCGCTCTGAACGACCTGCCTTTAATTTTCTCCACAGGTGCAATGACCTGCTAAAAATAGCAACTGATTTTGCATTGAACATCACGACCTGACTGTTTAATGCATATAGGAATTCCCCTTGTGCCAAATTACTGCACTCTTGACACATTTTTTACATCCTGAATTCCCATAATAATTATTATCTTTTTTTCCTTATTTTTGCATTCGACTTCAAGACATCAGCAGTTTGCAAAAATTATCTGGCCATACTTTGCTTAGAAGTCTATTTTCAGGGCATACTTCCCTGTAATTTACTGACCGTGTCTTCCTTCAAGATAATTTTAATTCTATTATTTATGGATAAAATTTCATGTCATCATACTGTTTCTTTCATTATAATTATTATTGCCTGTTCATACTCTCTTTTAATAATAATGTTCAAATTTAGCTCAGGCTGTCAAATGAGATTTTTTTTTTTTTTATCCACTACTTTGCTGATAAAATACCAATGTGATTTGTCTGATCATAATTATATAAACATTTAAT
This sequence comes from Onchidella celtica, assembly GCA_963931925.1. Taxonomy (NCBI): domain Eukaryota; kingdom Metazoa; phylum Mollusca; class Gastropoda; order Systellommatophora; family Onchidiidae; genus Onchidella; species Onchidella celtica. The sequence continues at coordinate 26,088,226 of OZ007583.1, forward strand.
TCACGGAAAACATTTTTTACACATATAGCAGAAGAGACACTTGGGAAATATTATTATAATAAACCATAACCTAGATTTCATCCAAATAACACTTAGCCGACAAAAGTGCCTTTCATCTCATTGGTTACCTGTGACGTAATTCTCGTATTCACAAATTAGACACCAATTGTCCAAACTGAGCTTGAATTGCCGCTCTTATCATAACCACATCCTGCTGAGAAGTACATATCTCTCTCACCACCTCTTCAGATATCGGGAATAACCTCTTTGCAGACAAAACACAACTGCTGAAGAAATTGCAAATTCTTTGCCAGTTTAAACAGACCGAAGGGCTCTATCTCAGGATGAGATTTGGATCGAAACAGTAAAATTACTAATACATTCATCTTAAAATTCCTGTCAAATTTGTACATGTGCCAGTTTGTGCGTGCATCTGAAGCACAATTAATCTCATTCCTTTCCTAAGTAACTTAAGCTTCGCGCGGTCTCCAGCCAGTGGCAACATTTGTTGATTAATTAATTAATTGGACTTTGCCTGGGGGTCTATGAGGGTGAGGGCAGAAGGCAGTGACCAACTGTGGTCAACGAGAAACGCCTGCAGATATAGGACAACTGTATGGGGACCAGGAAAGATAGAGAGATCCACCCACAACATTTTCCCTTCTTATGGAAAGACACATTAGCGTTGTGTTTGTTAATCAAATAGAAAAAAAAAAAAGCAATACATACAATCTATTCAAGAATCAGAAATGCGTGTTTGGGGCGGGCGTGGAATTGACGCAATCAAATAAACAATGATAATGAGTAAACACTTAGGGGAAGGGGAGACTTCACGGGGATCATTATATGAAGATGATGAAGCAGATAATGAGAAAAGCTTGAATATCTTATTTTTTAGCACACCCGCGCACATAAAGCATAATTATGTAGCGTCTTTTATGCAAGTCTAGGCTGAAAAGGCAAGCATTTGGCTTGAAGATAGCCGGAAAATGACTCGGGTTGCGATTAAGATCTATCGAATTCAGATTCATTCAGTGTTAGTACGTATCACTGCTGATAGCGATGGCTTTAGTGTGAATGTTAACACTATGATAATTATAATAGGCTTCACCAGTTTTACAAAAAATTCCCAGACAAACATTGCATTTCATACTAGTCAGTTGATGTGTCGAGTAGTCTGAGCTTTTACTCTTGGCCAGTTGTTTGCCTCACCTTCTCAATCCACTCACCATTCTATTTGATGGCTGACCTACATTCAACTAGCTGGGTTTTCCCCAAAATCTTGTTTTCTACTGTTTCCTCTCTCTGACAAACTTTATTCCGATCTTTTACAATGTTTTTCTTTCCTCACTTGCAAGTTTTTGTTCAATTACCTTCAGATTGGCCTATAATTTGTGTTGATTTAACTGACAAATTCCCATAACAAAGCTTTTAACATTTTTCAAACTTGACCCATTTTTTTTTCTTTATTATTATTTTACTTGTTGCGATTCGGGAAAACCCGTCCAAAATGGGAAAGAAAAATCAGGGCTGAATGAGTTGAAACATAATTATAAATGTTTTTCATGCACTCGATGCTACGGCATTATGCCGGCCGCGTTCGGAGTGGATCGGTAAATCTCTTGCATGAGATGAAATGCCACAAATATTATTGACACAAGCATGTAGAAAGACTTCAATTTTATCTTGTAATTCGTAAGCAGATTACTAATCCCCGTTCCTTAATACCTCCACTGGATTTCTCATGGCGATCCAATAAACTGGAAATTTCCATTTCTATTTTGTTTAAGTTTTCGCTTATGAAAGAAAAAGGTAATATCTGCTGTTGGCCAAACTTAAACATGTATATCATTCTATATTATTTATTTATTATCTGTTATTATCCATTTATTATTATGGATTGTTATTTATCAGATGAGAGGCATTATATAGCCTGGTCCGTCCGTGCTCCGCTTGGTGCACTTCAGCACAAGCCGATATTGTTCACAGTCAAGCAACACTTTATTCAGGCGAAGGTATGTTTCATCCAGCCTACTTTTGTTCGCCTGGTTGAACCAGTTCCACGACCTGAAATCTTCTTCCTTTTGCGCGTGCGTCAGCTCTGAGATGGGAGAAAACCTTTAACGCTGTGTGGCACACCTGGGCGGACGATCTGTCAGGCAAAAACTCATCATCGCGAGTCAGACAGAGCGAGTGAAAAATGTAAGGATGGTAGGCCTAGAGCAAGGGTTTTCGGGGTTTTTGACTGTCATGATCCCAAGCAAGGAGAGATTTGCTCATATTTAGTTTATGAGAGAGAGAGAGAGTGAGAGTGTGTGTGAGAGAGAGAGGGGGGGAGAGAGTGAGTGAGTGAGAGAGATAGAGAGAGGGAGAGAGAGAGAGTTTGAGGGTTTGGAAGAAAAAGAGGAAAACAAGAAAAAGCCAGACAGAAAGAATAAGGGGAACAGAGAGTACAAGAGGAAGACGAGGCGTGGACGCATACGGACGAGACCTTCAAAGTGTGTAGATCTCGTGACCAGGAGAGAGAGAGACGGGAGCCGAGAGTACAAGAGGAAGACGAGGCGTGGATGCATACGGACGAGACCTTCAAAGTGTGTAGATCTCGTGACCAGGAGAGAGAGAGACGGGAACAGAGAGAATGAGAGGATGTTGGGAGAGAGAGAGGGCAGGGGAGGGAGAGAAGAGAGAGGGAGGGAGAGAGAGAGAGAGGGAGAAGGAATGAGGGAGGGAGAGAGAAAGGACAACCCACCAAGGAATTTCAACATACAAAAGGAAAATTTTAACTTGTCAACAGCAGATCGACACAGAGCTATAAGTACTGTCTCCTTTGTCACGTGAAAGATCCTAGAAACGGACGTTTTGAGTGTTTGTTGTCGTAGTTGCTCTGAGTGATGTTGACGTAGATCAATAACAAAATTAGCCCTTCGTGGTGGGGAATTATTTCATTTTGTTTGAAATGCCGACTAGTCTGGAGAAAACTGTATACTTGTCAAGTCTGGTCACTGCCTGGGATAGGGCCGGCGTGCGACATTGGTAACTTCTGGAAATCCGAGTGTTGTAGGGAGAAGAAAAAAATTAGGGGAGGGGACATGGAGGCAGAGAGAGACACTGGACAGAGAGAAGAAGAAGAAGAAGAAGAGAGAGAGAGAGAGAGAGAGAGAGAGAGGGCGGGGGAGAGGGGCCAGAAAGACAAAGAGTTTGCATGTAAGAGAGAGAGAGGTGGGGAGAGACAGAGAGAGTGAGAGGGGAGGAGGGGAGAAACGAAGAGAGAGTGAGAGAAAGACAAAGACAGAGAAACAAAGACAAAGAGAGAGAGAAAGAGAGAGAGAAAGAGAGAACCCAATACGTGAAAGAAAAAAACGGAAATAAAAACAATAACGGGCAGGCAGCAAAACAGTCGAAATTTTGCGCACGTGCGAACTTTTGCCCTGAGGAGTGACCTACTTTTCCAAAATTAAGACTTCCCTGAAATTGTACATATTTCACGTGCCCTCCTGCTCACCACATAATGAACATTTTTTGGGTTTGTTTTTTGCTTTTTTTCTCACACACAGTGAAAGATTTCATTCCATCTCCTTCCTTTACTTTTCCCCCCGTACAGAGTACTTTGTAGGGATCTATTTTTACCCTCTTCCTTCCTCTCTACTACTGTTTTTATTTTTAACCTATCTGGAATCTACCTAGCGTGAGTAAATTAACTGTATGGTATCTGAAGGCGAGCGTGGGATAGTAAGCTAGCGGTGCTCACCTAGCCACACAGTGGCTTATGTTTTTGGGGGGAGAGGGATGAAGCTGTGTTGTGTAGTGGTGTAGGGGGAGCGAGGAGTTATAGTTATCTGAGCTGGGAGTTGGTACTACACCATTGTTTTTCTGAAGTCTTCACCATTGTTTTTCTGAAGTCTTCACCATTGTTTTTCTGAAGTCTTCACCATTGTTTTTCTGAAGTCTTCACCGTTGTTTTTCTGAAGTCTTCACCATTGTTTTTCTGAAGTCTTCACCATTGTTTTTCTGAAGTCTTCACCGTTGTTTTTCTGAAGTCTTCACCGTTGTTTTCTGAAGTCTTTACCATTGTTTTCTGAAGTCTTCACCAACGTTACTGGATGCAGACCAGGTTTCCTGAATTCTAATGTGGAGTTGGAATATTAAAAATGGCAAAATGGACGTCGAAACCGCCTCGCTGAAGATTCCTTTTTTAGCGGAGTATTTCGAAAGTGGCATATACTTTTTCGTGTGCCGGGATCCGTCCAAGGGCTACGGATGAGTAACTGGAATGCTGCACGCCATGCGGTAAATCTTAATTGTTTTGCTGATGTGTTGTAATTCTAACCTGAGTATTCCCGGTGGATAATGGGCACTGATGTGCTCCTCGCGTGTGCTGACTAGAGACAGTGTACGTGCGTGTGTGAGAAGAAAAGTTTCGCTGCCCCAAGGGAGGGATTTAATCAACGGAGCTTTGGGGATTTGTTTTGTTGGGACAAAAATATCGTATTTCCCGAATACTTTTGGTTAAACATTTGAAATTTCTTCCACACGAAACCGACATCCGGTTATTTAACACTGAAAATTCCAGTGTTGTCCTATTTGTCAGATGTTTTTTAAACTTAACGTTACATCTGTTCTTCTTCTTCTTCCTTCCTCTTCTATCCTTTTCATCGCATTTTTGTTGTTGTAAGGGCGATTATGGGAGCGGGGAGGGAGGGGAGGGTGGGAGACGCTTTTTGTGTTGTTGTTGCTTTTTAAAAATTTTATTTGTGCACTTATTTGCTAACAACTTATCTGGCTGATATAAATATACCCGTAATAATGGTAATAAACTAATGGGCGTGGCGACATTATAATATAAATATTATAATATTATTAACCTTCATATCCCACCTATCCTACATCATCATAGTTTCAGCCAACAGTTTTTATCCCCAAAAGTAACCCAACGTGCAACATAATAATAACTAGCTGAAAAATTTACATTGATATATTTTTTTTTTTTTTTTTTTACAAATGCTGTTCTGAAGCACTACATTTCTGCAGTAATATTATAAAAACCACAGAAAAACTGTGGGGTCGCAGCACTGTTTTTCTGTGGTTTTTATGATGTATCGTTTGTGTATCATTTACTACATAATACTTTTCTTTTTTTGCCAAGTTTTGACTATATCTCTACTTCTCGTGATGGAAGATATTTTGTTAACTTTATAACATTATTTATCGTCATTTTTCACTTTTTACTGAAAAGTTTCCTTGTTTTGAAATAACAATGAATCTATGTGCAACACGTTTTATGTTCGTTGCATCCTGAGTATGTCCTGTGTCACTGTATTATGGGGCAATTGCTGCATATTGTATTTCGAAGTCCCAATTAACTGTTTGGTCACCGCCCTCAAGGCAAGTTATGAAGTCCATTCCTTGTAAGACAACTCTTGTCGCTGAGGAGGAATTGGTTCTTTTGCTTGTCTCCATAACAACTTGGACAGTTTGATATTGCAGCCCGACTTTATAGACAGATAGAAGATTCGATTCCAGTTCACATCGTATACCAAAATTGCGACCATAGTTCTTGTTTGTTCTAACTTTGTGCACAATTGAGAAATTCGACGTGAGATGTCTGCAGTTTTAGTATTGTGATCAGGAGTTAGAATAAATCAGAACTATGAAACAGCTTGATAAGTGCCAGAACGCATTTTAAACAAGTGTCAAAGGGTGCATTTGTTATACCTCTCCTACTAAATGATACTAAAAGATTTCCAGTTTTTCAGAAAATGGAGATAGAACAAACAAGTACGGCGGTCGGGTAATGTTAACCAACATTAGTCCAGCTCCTCAGGACTCCGCGCTGGCTCGCCATCATGTCTCAAGGATATTCGATCGGTTTACAGCAAAGCTCCTTCACTGATTTTGAACATATTGCACACAACACGCGAAAACTCCACTGGCTTAGATGTTCCATCTTTACCTCCTTTGTAATAAATTATTTCTGTTTGACCCCCGACCCCCCTCCAGCGCTCAACTGTAAATTAATCAATACACTCGTACAATATGACGGGATGAAAGAAAAGCACAAACTGAGCAGAAATAGAAAAAAAAACTTCCTCAGATTGACGGCATTTCAATTATTGGCTACATAAAATATTCTCCCGGGGATTCTCAGTGGAACGTCAACGCCAAGCTGCTGCTCGTAGGGGCGAAAGGAATGGGGAAGACATGGTTGTGGGAGGGGGATGAGCCGGCCGGGAAGAAGAAAATATTGTATAAAAATAGCTCGGTCCGCTGTGTGTCATTTATTAAAACATTATTTTGTTTGCTATTTTTCGGTTTGGTTTCTTTCTGTTTTTTTCTGTATTACGAGTTGCGATTGAGTTGCTGAATACATATCTGGCAGGTTTGTCTGTATATAATGCTGAAGAGTTGGGTTTTTTTTTCTCACTTTGCTGAACTGGCGTCGAGTTCTGGCTCAGCATGTCGAGAACCCCAGTGCAGGGGTGTTCAAACTGGGTGATTCATAGACTCTTTGTTAGTTTATAGCGGTAGGAATAAGGGTAGCTTGTGGACACCTTAGTTGTTGCTGTTGTTTTGTTCAGGAAACATTTGTGTGGGTGGAATTACGGGATTGTAATTCTCACCCAAGGGCAGTAAAAGAACTGCTTAATAAAAGTAACTTTCAACTGTTTAGGGATGCATCGTTAAATGATAAAGACGAACCGATGAGGGTTGGTTTGTCTTTTAATTATAAACAAAATATCAACAGAGAAAGAGAGAGAGAGAGAGAGAGAGAGAGGAGAGAGGAGAGAGGGGAGGGTGTAGTGTGGGGATGAGGGAGAGAAATAAAGAGAGAGAGAGAGAGAAGAAAAGGCTGTATTGTTCTTTTCAGTTTTTTTTTCTCTTGAGGGGTCGTTAGGGGTGTGGTAAATTGAAATGGAGTTGAGTTTGGGGGGCCCCCGAAAATAGATATGAATAAAGTTAAAATTTCAGGTGTGTATCGCATCTTATTCATTGGGAACATGGTCTGCATGTAACCAGGGAGAGAATAATAGTAGATAGGAGGAGTGGAGAGAACAGGATACGACTTAATTAACTAACCAATTATAAATAATCCACATCTTAGTTTGTCAGTACATCAAATATACGTGTCAGTGAGGCGGGGTCTCTTTGAAACTCACAATATCATGACGCCAACACGCGGGTAGACGGCCAGTCAAGATCGGTTAATGCGAGTCTAGCTTAAAGTCAGTCAGAGAAGACTCCGGAACCAGTGGCCAAAAGAAAAAAAAGATTTTCCGCTATCTTTGAATACCTTTATGACTCACGTTGAACCTGGGCTGAGTCGCGTGTAATTCATATCCCCCCGCACACACACACAAACAAACGGGAGTGATGCCGTTCCGCTTGCTTGCGCTGCTGGTGTTTAAGGATATTCCAGGCGGAGGACCCGGGCAAAAAGGTGAGGTGGAACAGTTGATGTACCCAAAGGCCTGGAGCCGCCGACAAAAGCAGGTCGTTTATCAGTCTAGGCATGAAGAACTTTTATTTTGACACGTGTTGTCGTTTCCTGCAGGTGTTGGGATCAGTGCTCACTTTCGTGTGCTCACTTTGGTGATGTGTTGTTGTGTAGGTGGACATGTGTGTTGGATGTGGTCTATCTATCTATCTATCTATCTATCTATCTATCTATCTATCTATCTATCTATCTATCTGTCTATCTGTCTATCTGTCTATCTGTCTGTCTGTCTGTCTGTCTGTCTGTCTGTCTGTCTATTTCATGACAGTGTCCGGGTGAACCATCTCCATATATTAAGATAGTACATATATTTCCGTGTAGGCCTATATTTGTCACCGGGACTGTGCTTCTGACACCTTCCCCGCCCCCTTTTTTTAGGTTTAAAAAGGGTCCTAAGTTTAAATTTAGTTCAAGCGAACATTGAGAACGAGAGATTCCTGACAGGATACAGTGTCCCAGACAACTTATGTTTGTATACTTTGATGTTACATTTTCTACCTGATCTGTTAAGAATTACCGAGACAGCCACCTCCCTATCTGACCTTTTCTCTCAGACATTTGGTACCTGGGATCTCATCCATGCTGTCATGACCCCACCCCACCCCCTTTCCCACACCCACTGCGACCTTCCCTTGCCCATCCCTACTTCTGTTGCATCACCCCCACCTCCATCCCGGCTCGCCGTTACAACCGCCCCCACCATCCCCCCCCCGGTCCCCTACGTAAACCGCCTGTGTTTGTAAACAGGTTTCTTTGATCATTGCCTGACACTGACCTTTGAAATGGCGCGTGGACCCGTCGGCTCTTTTGAAATGAGAGGTCTTCTACCTGGTTTTGCTTGGTGACCCCTTGCAGAGAACTGTGATAACTTCCTGAATGTTTGTCTGTCTGTCCATCGGTTTGTCGGTCTTTCCGTCTTCATCCATCCATCCATCCATTTATCCATTCTATCTATCTATCTATCTATCAATCTATCTATTATCTATCTATCTATCTATCTATCTATCTATCTATCTATTTACCTGTCGATCTATATCTGCCTGCCTGCCTGTCCCTGTCTGTCTGACTGTACATTCATTCCCCCCGCCCCCCCCCCCCGAAACAAAACAGCAACAAACTTACAATTTAAAGATAGACTTTAAAAAAAAAAAAGGGAGATTTCTTTGCCGTTGTTTTTATTCCCCCCCCCCCCCAACCCCTCCGAAAATGTTTTAATGACTCCCCAGCTCAAAACCACTGCTGTAAAGGGACACCTGGGTCATTAAGATAAGAAATTAGGCAAGAGGAAATTAACAGTCCCCCTGAGGTTTTTGATCTCAGTCCAGAAATTAATTAAACAACGGTTATAAAACCTGGAGATCGTTTACGGCACATGACAGTCCACATTGTACAAAAGGTGAATCATTGTCATAGATCTGACAGCAGGAAATGGCTTGGGGTTTTCTTGGTTCTTTCAACCTGCGGTTTTCAATTAGCTTTGCTGAGTGGTTTATTGTGGTTCGAATTCCAAATCCAGTCCTTTGCTATAATTGGCCAACACACATAGACTCAAGATCTGTATGTCGTGCCGCCCTCACAGACTTAGTGGGGTATCATACTAGACCTGGAACGGCACGGTCAGTTGCTGGCAGACAAAAAGTGCACACTATAATTTCTCAAATTTTCTTGGTAAATCCGGGAAGACACCATCATACTAAGCCCGGCCATCTGCCGTTATGTCTTGGGTGTACATTTTGCAGGCAGCACCTGGCTGTGACTTTCTGTGCTTAGTATGAATACTATGATGGCCCCGTAAGGGAAGTCATGGACCAAAATTGCACGCAGCGGTCCAATGTTGCTGGTTAGTAGTGTTGCTTTAAAGACACATCGATTCAATCACAACGTAGGGGGAAAGTGCAGTTGAAGTGTGCTTATGTGTCTTTTTCTATGCGCATGTGTAAACATGTTCAGACCACCAGCTGGCTTTAGTTAAACGTTATCCTATCTCATGTGAAGTTTTTACCTGTAATTCATACCCTTGTCTTGAAGCCAGTCAGTTTTCGATAATGGGTCGATCTTTTAGCAGATGGAAAACAAACTTGGAAAAGAAAATGGAGAGTCAGTAAATGTGTGATAGAAGAAAGAACAGAGAAAAACAAATGAATAACACAAAAAGGGACAACATGTTAGCGTCTGTTAGTTGCGCAATGTAGCTAGAATACTCTTATTGATGTCCAAGTTTATGTTGATATTAGGCTCTTTGACGGCCAATTCAAAACATACACAGAAAGAGAAATGTGAAAACATTTAATTAAGAAACAACAACAACGATAAAAACAATGCAATGTAAAATCCACTCTCTCCACGTCTTGCTGCCTATAGCATTCCGTACATTTGAATGTACTGAATGTGATCCGTGACGACTGTAAGGCCAACGTCTAGAAATTTTACTGCTGCCATTTGGCCAGACTAAAAGACAAAAGTGGCCGGAGAGCCAAGCAGTGTATACTAGCCTTAACTTTTGCAATTTTCCCAAAATTCTTAATGCAAACAAAAATCATTTTGGCCAGATGCATCAAATAGTCACTCAAAAAACAAAACAGCACCCCAAAAAATGCGACAAAAATGTGCAGGCCAAGAGATATTCATCAGACGAGGTATCTGTTAGCAATACTAGAAACGGCTGGCTCGGTCTTTACAGTATGTTTGAGTCAGCATCGAGCAAGGATGTGAGCCGTGATCCACTGTCTTGCACTCAACATCCTCGTGTAAATATTTACATCCACTCATCTTGGCCTTTAATACGAAACCTCCTTATGAGTAATACGGCGGCATCTCTCGGGTCCAGAGACCTCACGAGTATTTATTGTTTTCTGCATACCAAAATCCTCTCCTTTCATAAGTGCGTTGTTGGGAGTAGAGGATGGCACGTCGAGTCTTTTGGTGAGGGCGTAAACGTGAGGAGTTGTCGAGAGATGGGGTGAATGGAGTGAAGAGTGAGTGAGGAGAGAAGAATAATAGTAGCGAAGAAAGATTTCTCTGAGAGTGCAGAGAACCAGAAAGAGAAGAATACTTCATGATGTTCTAGTTCGTGATCCTGGACGTCTCAGAATGGCCATTTTTTTCAGTCAAGAGCAAAACAGCAAGAGTTTAACCATAGACACGCCATGAAAGTGACATAGTAGACAAGTCACAGAGAGTCAAAATTTGGCAAAAAGAAAAATCCTCGCTGCGACCCCACAGCTTTTTTGTGGTTTTGATAATGTTAAGGCATAGTCATTGTCTAGTGATGGCACCATAAATGATAAATAAGACATAATTATATCACTTTATTGCTGAGACTAGCAAATTCTGTGCCATTATTATCAACTCGCCGGAGAGTTCAAGCTCAGTTGACTGCTGGATCTGAAAAGTAAAGTTACACAATTACATAATTGAAGATTGAAGCGCTGAAAACGCAAATTTCTCAAAAGGAAGATTTTTATTATAACATTCAATTTGTCATCACATATTACCTTGTCTAAGGGCGAGGCATTTGCTCATGGAGAAGTGTAACATTAGACAGGTGTCCCCAGGAGGTGAAGGCCAGGATGAAAATCAGAATGAAAGAATGAGGAACATGCATTACAGAGAATACAAACAACGCTTCTGAAACGATAAATGTTACCATTAACTCATGTTTTAGTTTGTTATAGTTTTTGTCGGGTGGGGGGGTGGGGGGGGGTATACGCACATGAATACATGGAATAAGGAAGACGTATGACGGGAGAAATAAAGATCATCAACATGGAAGGCTCTCTCTCTCTCTCTCTCTCTCTCTCTCTCTCTCTCTCTCTCTCTCTCTCTCTCTCTCTCTCTCTCTCTCTCTCTCAAACCGTCAAAGTCGCAAAGCGGCCGTTTTTTTTTCGCCGACCCAAACTCAAAACAAACTCTGTCTGTCTGTCTGTCTATCTGTCTGTCTCTCTTTCTCTCTCTCTCTCTCTCCCGCCGAATCTGGCACGTTCAGTGTTCCTAAACATCTGATCTGATTGAGAATGAAAGACTGGAGACACAGAATTAAACGATCTTATAGTCCTATTCCAGAGAATCTAGTGAAGCTATGACATGGTAAGTCAGGGCATAATATGATCAAGGAGTTGCCATCGTTTGCCAGCAGACTTTAACATGTAGACTAGAGAACTATGGAAGGCCAAGTTCGTCGTTTTTGACATTTTGGTCCCCATCACTACGTTCATACATAAGGTCGGCATAAGATGTGGTTATCTGTGAAGAAAGTAAGCGTTAGATCTGGGATTTTCAACCGGTCTTTGTTTGATGACCCCTTTCAAACTTCTGAACTAGCAGGAAATTGTTCAACATTTGGGCCGGTTTCACCACCACTGACGTTTGCAAATGACACTTTCCCTGACCCCACAAAATCAAGATGTTCGTTGAAATTGTACCAAGGGCATACTTTGGGGGCGTCTCATCCCCTCTTCCCCCCTTGCGAATGTACATACTTTATTGGGTGGAGGGTGTATAGGAGGGGGAAGATGTTTACTATTATTTCCAATTATGGCAATTTATGCAACAGTTTGAGTTTTTTTGTGAGTTGTTTTTTTTTTTCCAAAGTAGCCTAAGTCTTTGGACTGTATCAGAATCATGATATGATGATTCCAATAAAACGGCCAGAAACAGTTAAATGCCAGTTAAAGAACATCAAAGTTTTACCGCAGCTACCACTACACAATCAGTACGACCATTACTAGTACCTCTATTATAATACATGTACTACTCCTACCACTTTACAGCTACTAATACTACTATTGCTAGTACTACACAATCGCTGTGGTCACTGCTACCACCTCCACTGTAAGTGCTACTGTGCGTACAGTACTTCTACTGCTTTAACTGCTACTACTTTTTACACCTACAATTGCTGAGGCCACTACTATTCTACCTCTACTGCTACTGCTACTGCTTCCACAACTATCTTACAACTGCTACTACTTCACAATGGCTATCGTCAGTACTACAACCATAGTTGTTGCCATTGTATAATTACCTCTCTGTACATTTACGACCATTCATCCAGCCAGCGAGTACTATCACTTTCATTTTTTTTTCTATATGGACCTTCGTTAGCAATACATCCAACAACTCTTTTCTGTCGCTAACTTGGTTGCCTGTTCTTGTGTTATTCTGAACATATCGATTCAATCACAACGTAGATCTATCTATTGTGTTCAATTTCTCATCTGTCTTCCTGCGGGATGGACGAGCCATTTTGATAATTCAGGAGAAGATTTACACCAGTTCCGGTCTCGCAAAACTTTCGCGATGCGGTCAGTGACGCAATAATTTCGATGATATTAGGAACTACTTTTCCTCGTAGCATTATTGAGCCATGTAGAAAGTTTTGCAAGGCCAAAGGCAATTTAATTTTGATTTTATGATAGAAAAATAGATTCAGTTGCTGTGTACATTCACTATACCCATTCTCTTTCTCTCACTCTCTCTCTTTCTCTCTCTTTCTTTCTCTTTCTTTCTTTCTGTCTTTGTCCGTCTCTCTCTGTCTCTCTCTCTCTCTCTCTCCTCCCAATTTCTCACATACGCATTCTCTCTCTGTCTCACTCTCTTCCCCTCCCATTTCTTTCTGTCTTCTCTCTCTCTCTCCTCCTCCCTCTCTTTTATTCTTTCTCTTCCCGTGTCTCCCCCCCCCCCCCCCTCTACCATCCCTCAAATTATCCCATTGCCGTTTATAACATCTGACTTTTTAACTACACAATTATGAATACATGTATTATTGATAAATGTCCTATAGCATGATTGTTACTTGAAACACTGTTTATAAAATACCTTATTATTAATATTGTTTATTATTATATTATCCTGCACCCCCTCCTTATCATGAACGTTTTTAATATCACTATCCTCATCATTATCATTATCATCATCATCATTATTACTATTATTATTATTATTATTATTATGATGGTGATGATGATGATGATGGTGATGATGATGATGATGGTGATGATGGTGATGATGGTGATGATGATGATGATGATGATGATGGTGATGATGGTGATGATGATGATGATGGTGATGATGGTGATGATGATGATGATGGTGATGATGATGATGATGGTGATGATGGTGATGATGATGATGATGGTGATGATGGTGATGATGGTGATGATGGTGATGATGATGGTGATGATGATGATGATGATGATGATGATGATGATGATGATGATGATGATGATGATGATGATTAGGCTGCGTTAAGCGCAAACTAGATCTCTGACAAGCATAGATGTCAATCAACTATCATTGAGAGTATCAAACTGACCATGTGTCTTGTGTTGTTCCCCCCAGGATGGACAGTATCATCGGGTCGGTGGGGAGAGTGGCCAATGTCAAGGTTCGCAACGACGACGACCTAAACGACCGCGTCAACCACTTGTACACCACCGGCATCCTCATCATCTTCACCGTGGTGGTCAGTGCCCGGCAGTATGTCGGTGATCCCATTAGGTAACTTATACGCACTCTCTCTCTCTCTCTTTCTCTCTCTCTCTCTCTGTCTCTCTCTCTCTCTCTGTCTTCACGCATACATTCACCTACACACTCACAGGCTCCCCCCTCCCTCCCCCCCCCCCCCACACAAACAAACACAGGCATGCGTATTACAAACACACCCCCACAGTCACGCTGTCTACACACACCCAACAACCCATTCACACACTTTCTCTCTCACACACACATGCTCTCTACACGGCGCACCCTCGCTGCTTACCGCACTTACACAGGCGCGCGATCTCTCTTCACACATACACTTTCTATATATTCATCCATGGTATATTCACCACACACACACACACACACACACACACACACACACACGCGCACTACTGACCAGCACCCCCATATGCAGATAATGTGCGGGAAAACCTACTCCAAAGCTTTGATCAGCGGTTCCTGCAGGAAAAGTGGGGAGTGGGAGGGAGGGGGGGGGGGTGTTCGTGTGGAAATATGAAGGCCATCATAATAATTATAGTGTAATACTGTGGAGATACTTGGTCGTTTTCTTTTAATCCTTACTTCAGATTGTACTGCCAAAAGAACGTATGTGTTCCATTTTTCAAGCTTGATTTAATTCAGTCTTCTTTTGATTATAGAACCTGGAGGTAAGGTATACTTCGCACATTGTTTAACTTGAAGTCCTTCCCTTCAGCGTCATAGCTATAGGGAGAGGTGGGGGGGGGGAGGGGAGGAAGGGGCAGGGGCAGTGAAGGGGGTGGCTGTCCGCTGGCCCAGGTAGAAAAATGAAGGGAGCACAAACCTGCCTTTGTGTGTGTGCGTGAGTGTGAGTGTCTGCCAGTGTGCGTGTCCGTGGGAGCGGAACGTAAATTCAGTAATCCACCCGGCCGTACTGTTGACGCACAGGTTGCCATCAGGTGCTGTAAATCTTCGCTTCGCCCAGTGGAACGTACACTTCCATCGCTATCTGTGTCAATTCAAGCAGGGATACATTTATATTTTATTACGTTTTTTTTTTTTTTCTGTTAGTTGTTATCAAAGCTAAACTTGTGGAAGATGGAGAGGGGAAAAAAAGAAAAGAAGGAAGGAAGGAAAAATTAAATAAGACAGATAAAAATCTCACGTGCAGACGGTGTTACAGGTACGAACTTAATCGCTTGTTCTATGACAGGTGAGCCCAATGTTAAAATAATATTAGAGCGTGGCCCAAAAAAAAAGGGGGGGGGGTAGTAGATAGTAAAAGGGGTGGTTGGGCGGGAAAGGGGGGGGGGCAGGGGAGAGTAAACATGCGCATAAAAATTGGATTTGCAGAGCCCGGCGATAAAAAGAAAAATATTGAAAATAAGAGGAAATATAATGGACTATTCGCTGAGCCCCGCGGGAATGGATGCATAGGAGCAAATATTGAACGTAAAGTTAAATGAAACATCTTAAAAAACACATCTTTTCTATTGATGAAATGCAACAACATCTGTTTCTGAGCATCGTCACATGTTTTAGTATGTTTTTGTATTTGAGAACTGCACAGTGGTAGAATGTCTGTAAAACGCTTAGAGCTTGTATTACAGGAGGAAGCGCTATAACTATAACTATAAATATTATTTATTATTATTATTACTGTCATGATCATTTGTATTTGTATACTACTTTAATCCCATTTGGGAAATTTGCCTTTGTGCCATTGCACCCAGTTACAACTGTAGCAGGCACGTCGTCGCCACAGTGCAACGCCGATCGGCGGTTGTTGTTGTTGTTTTTTCTTTGGGGGGGGGGGGGGAGGGAGATGAGGGGGGATGGGGGAGGGAGTGGTAGGGATGAATTTCACTTGATTTTGCCCGGGCAGCGGCCTGTTCGGTCTGCTTTTTTCGATTTTCAACTGCCAAGGTATCTTTAATGTGCGCAACGGACGTGCACACGGGCCCTCCGAATTTTTCGTCTTTATTCAAGAAGGCTAAGTTTTCGATCCTACCCTCCCCCCCCCCCCCCCCTCCCCTCGCATAGGACCAGGGACACGAAAATATGAGAAAAATCCCAAAATTCCAACATGCCTGCATCGGCATTTTTGTTCCAGCAGACCCATTTCAAATATGGTACACTGGGCGCTAAAGGGTTAAACTTTTCCCTGATCTTACAAAAAAAATAATAAAGTTGCCACGTCAGTGTTCAAGCCGCAAATGAATAAAGAAGGGAAGTTGTATATAAATTTACTTTCAAATATTTTTGTTGTTTTTGACAATTTTGAATGACTTAATATTGGCTCTGTCATAAAACCGCCCAAATGTGAAGGAACACACACAGCAGGAGAGGACAAAAAGTCTATAATGTTTTAATTGAGATGTCTTCCTTATCTTAACCCCTTCACTGCGCTGTGGATGTATGTCGTACTTCCTAAAATTGATAGTCATAGCGTGTGTGTCCTATGGGCGTACAGCATGCGTCCTAAACGTCAAGAATGATATTCCGCTGTTCAGGATACGGCTGGAGAAACCATGCAGCAGTGAAGGGGTTAAATACTTATTGAAATAAACATTTGAAATTAACGTATTCATCTTTAATCAACAGAAAATAATCTTCCAAGAAATTCACAGAATATTTGGATAACAAATTCATTCATCCACAGTTATATGAATACATAATATGTGTGGTTTCATGATAGGATCTGCGATTAGTGATACTGACTATAAAATAAAACAATGAGTACGAGGGATATTGTGTGAGAAGGTGAGCATTACTAGTCTTGCACGCAAAGACTGTTTTCACTCTGAAGGGTGTAAAAAGGCACGAAGACAAAATGAAATTCAAAGGCAAGACCAAGGCAAGCTGAGCGTCCTATTGATCATTTATAATCGAAATACCGTCACTGCGCTAACAAAATGGCGTAAGTCACTTAGCCCAAAATTGCATTGACTTTTATTGTTCTTCTTGGGATCATGGCCAACGCTATGATTTATAACGAAAATGCTCCAATCCGCATCTTCAGTTATAACCTAAACAAATGACAGCATAACGATAAATAGTTCACCTTGATAAACACTTTTATTCGTTTTTCTCAAAACTAAAAAAATTGAGATAGGCCATAATGTTAGCACAGTTGCGATAAAGCAACTCAGGATCTCCAGATTTATAGCTGTCTGCATGAGGCTTTATCAGCGAGACATCCTCCCTCCTAAGCACATAAACACAGGCTTATGAAAATATACAAATTCTAATTATAACCTTCTTCCATCATTTCATGACGTCATGCTATTGCAAGAACTTGCATACGTGTGTGCAGTGTCATGACAAAAGACCGCATATACCTATCTGGGCCAGGGTCTCGTTTTAACATCGTTGCATAGAACGACACATTGCGACCTTAGTTCTCGATTGTTCCAACTCCACTTTTCGTACAACTGAGAAATTGGACGTCTGTGGCTGTAGTTATTATGATAAGGAATTAGGATAAATCGGACTTGTGAAACAGCTTGATAAGTGCCACAATGCATTTGAAACAATCGCCAAAAAGTGCATTAATTTTGATGTACCTCTTCTACTTGTATACTAAAAGATATCCAGTTTTTCAAGAAAATGGAGACTGAACAATCAAGAATTATCTGGGCTTTAATTTTGTACTAGTAACTCGGCCGATTAGTTGAATGGTGACCTAGCGTCATTGAGTTTCAATGAGACCTGGCAGACTAGCCAGTTGGATGTGACCAAAACAAAATCGGCTGGTGCCCATCGAGGGAAATAGTAACATCCTTTGGTGGTCACAAAATGTGAGTAGATCTGGGGAAATTAGGCCTGACATGAAATTTTTATACCTCTTTACAAAATCAATGTAAAATGTTTTAAGTCGATTTCAAGTAACATATTAACACAGTGCAGAAAAATCTCTAGGCTTTCATTTCTATAAGCAAATCTTAATTTCCGTAGAAAACCTGTCCCCCTTTGGAAGGGTTTTCTCAAGAATTTTGTCTTTCACCTTTAACCCGATTTCGCCAGATCCACTCACAAATGGCAAGTTATGGAACAAAACAAAACAAACAGACAAACACAAAATAGACAGGAGTACACCGCGAAATGTTTTGTTCACGTCACCTGTAAGAATGTTGTTGCAAGTACGAACGACCCCCGAGCTTTTTGCGCTAGGGGTGCGTATTCCTTGTATGACTCCAGAGCCAGAAAGGTCCTCCCGAAATACTCCTAACTACAGCATTAATTATTATTTCAGATTTTCTGTTTGTTTTCAAGCTGTTCTTTGTTGTTGTTGTTGTTGAAAGGGTAGGGAGGCAGGGTTAGGGATTCAATAAGATTTAGGGTTGAGGATAAGGACGGGGTTAGGGATAGGTAAGTGCCCCTACTGCAAAACGCTTGGGGTGCGTACGTACAAGTAACAACAGCCCTCCTGTAAACGTATGGTTTCGGTGTTTACCGTCTTTTCCCGTAGCATGGCACAGAGGAGGTGTGCACAAAAATGCGATAACTCGGGGAATTTGATTGAAAAACAAGGTTTGTGTGCAAGCCTACATCTGTTCTACAAAGGCAGACATTGCGAGCATAAAACTGCGCAATAAACATTATGATAGCCATAAATCACGGCAAGGAAGAATAACTCTGATTTATAAAATATAAATATATAAGAAGGGAGAGAAGCAGGAGAAGCGATCTGCACCCAGAGACGGCAGCAATATTGAAAGCGAGCTGATTGATTATACCTTTATTATTAATATTTGCTATCCCTGTCATGAAACCACACGTGTATTCCCACAACTGCAGATGACAGTTCGTTTTTACCAAAAATTCTACACGTGGATTATACTTCTTAGATATCTTGAGGGATTTATTCTCTCTCTCGCAATTTTTTTAATTCAAATAATTTTAACGAAAAAAGAGGGGGTGGGGGTGGAGCGGGGGTGGGGGTACGGGTAGGGATTGCGTTTTTCCAAGAGTTTATTTACATAAAATCAAACGTGTGTGTAAGATGTGGAAGACGTTTCAAATAAAGCAGTGTTGTTGTGTCTTCTTCTGTAAAATCAGGTCTTGCACTTGCGCGATTTCGTACTAAGGTCAGTGTACTGTGTCTCAGGATGTGTTATAGTTCAGGGACGTGCATGTGCGGAAGGGGGGAGGCGAGGCTGTGTATGTGTATGTTGCGGGGGGGGAGGGAGGTTGCATTGTCTTTAGCTGAAACTGTGGCTATGGACTATCTCAGGATGTCACCTCGGACTGACACCTCCCTATCTTTCAATATCAATTCTGTTGTTATTAATGGTATCATAATTATGGGAACGCTGATTGATAATACCTCTATAGTGCGACTCATGGTGTATTATCATAGTTGAGGGACACAGGGATGTGGTGGAGCCGGGGGTTGAATAAAACTGTTCTGAGACTGTGGCTATGGAAGGTATCAGGAGGTCACTTTCAATTCTGTCGTCATAATTAATGTTCTTATAAGGACTGTTGATAACACTACAAGTACAACAAAGGAAGAAACCCCATCTTGTACTGCTTTTGAGGCTTGCCATTTTTCCCCACTTACTGTTCATCCTCTAGAAGCATTTGTCCTAATTTTTTAGGGCAGTGGGTCCCATATTTCCGGAGTATGACCCAGTTTTAACGATGTCTTCATTTCGGCAATCCATTTCTAAATACATGTATAGCCTTGTGGGGTGGGGGGAAGGAGGAGAAGGACTTTAATCCCGAGACATTTTGGTTTTTGTTTTTTAATATTCGCGACGCTCGAATATCAAGGCACTAGAATGTGGCATTGCAAGTAAAAATAAGAGACTAAATTCAAAAGAACCACCAACTAGGAGGAAGGCGAAAAAAGAAACATTTGGGAAAAAAAAAAAGCAACAACCAAGAATTCAGAAAAGAGAGCCCTAGGCTGATGTCCCCCGGGAAAGAATGACCTCACCGCTATAATTATTATGGCATTGATAAGATGTGAACGTGGCTGTAGGTGACTAGTATTTTGGACAGGCCTATTTCATATCCTCTCTAACTTGCTTAGCAATTCGGTCTCTTTTTACCTTCAGATTTACTTTTCTTGTTGATGAGTAGAAACAAAATGGAAGTAACATAACCTCTATCTGTCCTGTATTCTGATTTTATTGTGTCTATTTGTGATGTCTTTCGGTGCTGAAACTGCAGATAGACACATGGTTGAACAAATTCAAGCCATTCCACCAGCGTCCAAAGCTTATTGCCAACCTCCCATTACCTTTTGTATTCCCAACGTCTCTCACCCTCTCCCAATTCCCATTCACCATCAGCTCCTTATTTTTTACACCCTGTTGTGGCTGTTTTGCTGTTCTGAAAATTATCGTAACAGAGCGAGAGCAAGGGATGAATATTAATTTTGTCCCAGACAACGTTGTAAATTTTGCGTGGGGAAAATCCCCATGAAACCATTGAGGCCAGGGGAAAAGGAAACCGCGCAGATTAGGATTTTGTTCCGTATTCGATTTATCTCAGCCGTTTTCTTGCAAACTTCCTGCTCACATACCCACACACCCACACACAAACTCACACAGACACATGCTCGCACACAAGCTCTATATATAAACACTCACACACAATCATGCTGTCTACACTTACACACACCCACACACCCTCATATAGACACACACACTCACACAGACACTTGCTCTCATACAAGCTCTCTTTACAAACACTCACACACAATCTTCACACTTATACTACACTACCTCTTACACACATCCACACGCGCGCTGCCTTTATACACACCACACGCTCACACAAGCTCTCCATACAAACACTCCCACAGATGCTCTCTCTATACACTTACATACATCAACACACACGCTGTCTTCACACACACACACACACACACACACACACATGCACGCCTCCTACCGCATGAAAACCATACATGGTGGAGGGGAGGTTGTAATGTCGCCAAAGTCGAACATACGTCCTTTACGGTTGCCAGCTTTGACAACCAAAAACGCAATTCATAACCCACATTTTAACTGACACTTGTCCATAGTCCATTTTGGGCTCACAGTTCTGCATTTGAAACATGCCATCTGATGTCTAATGTTGTATAATATTATTTTAAGCACAGGGTAATTTCTCTACAAAATAATAGGTCTGTTTTATAATATTCATATGGGTGGGGGGATACACAGATGTGTTGAGTTTCAATCACCAGTGTGTAAATTGAGGTGCAGAACGAAATTTTCTGTCATACATTTTTGTTCTACTCGAAGAAAATGCGGCTTTTTTTTTCCGGCTCAAAATGTCCGAACACTAATCTTTCTTCTGTGTTGTTCTTCAGTTGTGGCTCAAAATCAAAGGAAGTATTAAAAATATAGTGAACTTGAAGACCGATTAGAATATGCCCACCGTACGTCTTTCTGTGTGTAATATAATATTTTGTAGAATTTAAGGCTCAGCGGTTGAAACGCCTTTCATGATTACAGTGGAGGCATTACTTCCTTTATATTATGATTCATATTTTTGCATCCAGGTGTCTGTTTTAAGGTAGATTTTTAAGCTCAGAATTCTCATAAAAGACAGTTTGTGTTTGGACAGTTGAATGTTAATGCTGGTATTTCTTGTTATCTTTTCAGATGCTGGTGCCCCGCCCAGTTCACTGGCGCTCACGTAGACTACACCAACAATATTTGTTGGATATCCAACACTTACTACATCCCCATGGAGTTCGTTGTGCCGCAGAACATTGACAAACGTACAGAGAACGAGCTCACCTACTACCAGTGGGTACCGGTCATGCTGCTTATCCAAGCCCTGATGTTTTATATTCCTTGTATCGTTTGGCGGCTGCTGAACGGCCAATCTGGCATCAATGTTGACAGAATTGTTTCCCTGGCAAGTGATGCCCAGTATGAAGCGCCGGAAATTCGAATCCGCACCATTAAGTACGTGGTGCGGCATATAGACCGGTGCTTGGATAACCAACGAGAAAGCCGGCATCGCTGCTGTGTTACATTGCGGCATATCTTGTCTGCCAAATTGTCCTTGCTTTGTGGACGACGATACGGGAACTACCTCGTCTCCACGTATCTGGCAATGAAAGTCCTGTACATCTCCAATGCTATAGGTCAACTGTTTATGCTGAACGCCTTTCTGGCAACTGATTACAACCTGTACGGATTTCAGGTACTGGAAGATCTTATCATCGGGGACGAGTGGACAGCGTCGCGGCGTTTTCCCCGTGTGACCATGTGTGATTTCGACATCCGACAAATGTCAAATAAGCATCACTACAGCGTCCAGTGTGTGCTGCCTATAAACTTGTTCAACGAGAAGATCTACATTTTCCTGTGGTTCTGGCTCGTGTTTGTCTCTGTTCTCACCTGTTACAGTTTCATGGCCTGGCTATGGCACATGGTCTTTCCCTCTTCCAGAATACATTACGTCCGAAAGTTCCTCAAAATCATGGATCGTATCGGGTCTGGGCCTGACAAGAAACTGGCCACGCGGTTCACCATGGAGTATCTACGCCACGACGGGGTCTTCACACTTAGACTTGTAGGCAAAAACTCCAGTGATATAGTAGTGGCGGAAATAGTCTCTGGGTTGTGGGACTTGTATCGGACGAAAAAGTCCATACAGATACGAAACACGACTTCCTTGCCTTCCAATGGACATGAAAGTGATGGTGAAGATGTATAGTAGATAGTTAGTGTAAGTTAGGTCCTTATTCAATTAATTTATCCATTCTGTCATGTCAGTTTGATGCAAGCATTATGTTTTTTCTCATTACCACATAATCGATTTTTGTAGAGGAAGAAAACGTGAGCGTACCTAACTGTGTCTGTGACAGAAAATGTCGTAAGTGTACGGAGAGTGTGTTCTGTTGCAGCAGTTCAGTGGCTCAGCTTGAAATTGTAAAATATCACAAACCTCCATTCTAAACGTTTCCTGTTGAAACTGATGTCAAAAGCCCAAGCATGCATGGGGAGTGAGTTTGGTGGCTGTACTGAACGCGTGACTAGGATGTATTAGTATGAACATTACTTCTCCCGTAACTCGACTTCCAGTCCAACTTTGACGTAGTCTGCGGATGTAACATTATTAAGCGTCTCATTTTTTTTTCTTTACTCAAAAGAGAAAAATTACGAAAATGTGCTTGCAATTTAGAATCTTGATAATGCTTCCATTACGGGGGATGAGTCACTCTAACTGATATCAACTTCTCAGCACGATCCGTGTTTATTTGTTGCCATTCAAGTTGTTTCCTGGTTTGGCTCTCACCCATTGTAGATACTGAAAATGTCCACTTTCACGGGATATCAGCAGTATTGAACTTGATACTCCTCGCCAACTCCCCTACTGCCAGTTGTACTTGCTGAGAAGGACGTGTGTGCTTACCAGTGTGTATGCATTATGTACACGCACCCACTCATGACCCTCAGGTGTGCTCAAGTGCTCTCGGTACTCAGAGTTTTTTTCCAGACACAAACATCAAAACAATACGCGAGAAACCTTCACTTGGCCTGGGTGAATAACCTAACTGTTTTCTTAGCCTTTTTTTCTCCTGGTCACGTCCTTGGTCACCACGGGGATATTTTGGCATTGCACAACTCCCAGCTATGGCTCTTTTTCTTAAATCGATAATCGAAAGGCCATTGGCTCGGCTGTCTTTGAACTCCCCCAAAAACATATCGCTGGCTTTATCATGAAACCACCTCAATCTATTCGCACAGCTGCAGATGACAATTATTCTGTGAATACTTTGGAGGAGTTTTATTTATTTATTTATTTATTTACTTTTTGTTTTTTATTGCCTAACAAGAAGTACAATATTTTAAATATTTAGATCTGAAACTGCACATGTATTTCAGATAAGGAAGACTTTGATGTTAATAAGAGAGTACTGTATTTTTTTTCTTTCTTGTGAAATTAAGTCCGTAATACTTGTTCCGTTTCATGACACGGCTAGCGCTAGCCATCGTTATTTCAGAATTGTTGGTCCACAGCGTTGTGTAAGTATAGTAAGATAATATTCCGCTCAAATATCGGATCAGGAAACCATTTAAACGGCACGTAAATACCTTCTTTATAACAGCGTTATTTACCAGTTTTAGGAAAAGTCTTTTCAAATCGGTTGAGTAGATTGCCCCAAGCACTGTGCTGCTCCCTGCCATAATATTCTCATGATGGCGATGTGAACAGGAGAGGAAATTCACCGTTTGTTTCTTCTCATAAATATTTATCTAGATACAAAACCCAACTACAGCCCTCGGCAAGGACAACTTCTGACATACCGGTACGTCAGGAGGAAAGAAAAATCGAGAGAGGATTTAAAAAGGCTTGTGCACTGTGCACTTTCAAAAATTGGTTTTTCTTTCTCTGTAAGGAAAACCCCAAGCGCCAGATTTAACTGCTTCTCAGTGCTAGCATAAATTGCTACATTTTACAGTTTCAAAGTTAAGATGGGTCGGCTGCCTTGAAGATACGAATTTCAGTATTACGGCGTCTACAGAACTGAATGTGGTGAATGATCGACTTTTTTCTTTCCCCCACTGAAGTTGATTTTCCCACGGGCCCTAACGATATCCATTGACATGGCAACAAAAAGCAACTTAAAGGTATTGTAAGTTTAAGTCATTTTCTTTCCCCAGGAATTCGTGGATGATTAAAACGCCTGTAGGGTAAACTACGACCTCAAGCCAGCTAAAGATTTTTTTTTTTTGGTCATACAGAGTCCTTTCGAGTTTCTCGTCCCTGTCTCTTCTTTGTATGGCGCTGAAGAAAAAAGAAAATAGTAGGTAGTAGCATGATGTCACAGTTAGATAATTTGAGGCAAACCTACGTGATTAGAAGGCAGAACACAAAATAGCAGCTTCCAGAACAGGAGATAGGTAACCTTATAGGAATTCATTAACATCGAAACGAATACGTACCCGAGAAAGCGGTGCAGATGGTCAAAATTTTAATATTTGGTTTTTTGTCGCTAATCTGTTCAGTCCAATTCACTTTTCGCCCTCAGCTTAACATGGTAACAAGATGATATTTTCGTTGAACTCCTGCATAGTGGGTAGGATTCCGTGTAGTACTTGCTGTCGTGTTTCGGAAAAAGACAGCACTGGACCGGACTATGTCAAATTCGCTTTCTGTAACATCAGTTTATAAATGTGCTCTATCGTTCAATAAAACGGTTTCTAATTTTGTACGACTAATAAGTTTCATCGGTCATGACAAATTGGGAATTGGAACAAAGACAAAAAGGAGGGAGCAACACGAACTGTGTCTTGCTTTTCCTGTACAGAATGTTGTATTTGGCATGTACTGTCTTTTTCCACACCACGCCAGAGCTGTGGGTTTCGTACAAAATTTCTGTTAGAATAAAATAATTATTTTTTTTTCAAAAAGACGATGAAAGAGGCCTAACTCATCCTCCAGGCGACTTGGATGAAATCCTGATCTGCCATCTGAGAATAGTTTATGCACACCAAACTCTTGCGCCCCCTGGCGGTTGAATTTACCTGCCATGCTCGAGAAGGCACTTTTTCTCCTGACGTAATAGCACGTGCTGCTCTCAAGGCCGAATCTATCAGTCCTGTTATCACATAACACCGTGGCAAGTAGTCCCATCTCATCAGATCAGCTCACCGAATATTTCCTCTTTGCTTGTCAACAAAGTATCCAAAACCCTGATGGTCTCGCTTTGCCCACGATCCAGGCTGGGCATGCTGTGGCCCGCTGAACGCATGAGTGGTCTATCTTTCATTAACCTGTGGACCTTTCTCTTGGCCGGGTGAAATAACCAGCAAGTGGTGATCTAATACAGATGTGACCTTTACACGCAATGTGCTTTACGTAACGACAGGTGTACACAGATGACCTTTGACCAGCCACAGGCGTAGTGCAAGATTATAATGGGGCAAAAGGATAACAATGTGGTCTGTTTGTGCCATGTAGCCAAAATATTCACAACAGCAGTTACCAATCTGTGACCAATTTCCGAAAAATAAGACGAAGGTATTTTGGCTATGTCGCCGACGAAAAGTCGTGTGTGGCCAGTTAGCTAATCCCATACAATAGCCCTAGAACTTTTGCCAAACTTCACTGTGCAGACAAAACCCAATTAGGCACATGGCGCAGATACTCATTGGGAAAAAAACAAAGAGTGTATTTGTTTGGAGATTCCCGTTGATACTGGAAAAACTAGGCTTTACATGCTGACCATGACGAGCTCAGAAAACCCATTGAGCTGAGAAAAAAACAAAACAACCCAGCTTTTTCATCTTATGTTTATTTTTGATCTCATTTAGTCTTGCACCCAGCCGTGCTGCGACCCACCATTTGTCTGTGCGGTGGGTGGGGGGAGAGGGGGGGGGGGTCACCAATAAAAAAAAGTTACAGAATTTTGAATCTGCAATAATAATCGTGATTCATTTTCAGAAGCGATGAGATTACCAGAATTCTTCAGCGGTCCATCAAAACTAAGTCCCGCTGATGCCTGGAATGTAGACAAAACTTGAGTCCCCCCCCCCCTCCCCCCAAACACACACACAAATACACACGTTTTTCCAGACCAGACCAGGGCAGAATATCGTAAACGGCGCACCTGGGGTATTGGTGGTGATGAGGTAGAAAATAAAGTAAGAGAGGAAACTTCAAAAAGAGTCCCCTGAGTGCTAAATGTATCGGTCGTGCAGAAGGCAAGGACGTGCTAATAAATACCTTCTCATCCAATACCGCAAGTTCCTTTTCGCTGTAGTAGAATTCCCTGGCTTTGCGGAGGGGAGGAGTTTTGCCAGTTTGCTATGTTTGCATGATGTCTGTTGATCTGAAAGCGAACACCATAAACAAAATAGAATGGTTAATTGCCATGAAAAGAGACAGAAATCCTTGCTGGAAGAGAGAGTAAATCAGAACAATAACTCTTGCAACTGAACATTTTTGTGAACATAAACATTCATCAGGTCGTCAGTTCAGTGCAAAACAGTGATTCTCTCTCTATTTTTGACAATGGAGATTTACACTTCTTGCACAGAACCGACGAGATGGTATAAGTCTATAGTTGGGCAAAGGGACATATTAAAGAAGTTCCTCGTGGTCACTTGAATTCTTCTACAAGTTGTGAGCATTAAGGTTGGTGCAGTGCATCTTGACGACATTTCCAGTGGGAGAAACAGGGGCTTTTAGCTGATTGTCTAGGGTACTACTGATCCACAGGTCTTCTTGTCAAATCCCCCCCCCCCCACCCTCCTTCCTCCTCATTTCCCTCGTCCACTCAACAGCGACAGAAAGAAAGTGTAGGGATGAAACTGTGAAAGATGTTGGAGTTTGACGGACCTATTCTGAGTCCAGTACGCCCTGGATGATGAATGATTGACTTTTTTTGTATATTAATATGTTACTTAAGATTCGGTTATTACACTGTTGTATTGTTATGAGACTGGTTTATGTTATTGTTATCTAAGACTGGGTTGTTTTAAATAATTTAAGATCAGAGTTGTTGTAACAAAGTGTTGTGCTGTAAAACTTTCCTGACTCAAATCTGGGATATTTTCTGCCATTGAAACCATTGGCATTTGGAGACGCGTAGACAAAAGAATTATGTTGTTTAAAACTGGTTCAGTAATTAAAATTTTGTTATTGTTTTGCCTTTTTAAAAATTAGTTTGTTTATGTTATAGATATTTAATGTTAAATGTATAATAGTGGATGCACTGGAAAACTCTTTTGTCTCGCATCTCGGACATTTTCTATCATAGAAACAATCTGCAGTTAGTTGAAGACGCGAATTTTTATTTAATCTAAAGTCCCTGATATTGCCGATTGTTTATGTTTAGAATGTCGCTTGCATTTTATTGGCTTCTGTGATTTTGATTATTTATGAATTATTTATTAATTTGTATAGCCCAAACTGTTTTACTATCGAATTCTCCAGGGAATAATGTAGTCCTTCTATAATGTAGACATAATTTAATTTAACAAATTCAGCTAATTTTTTTGACGGAATTAAACTCCCTACGTACATTGTCTTAATACACTGCAGATAATGTCATGGCGAAGAATGGGTTTAGTACAATTCAAAGAGTATAGCCATACTACAGAAAAATATTACTCTTGATTTCATTGTCATCAGAATACACGTTTAATCACCGATATCATTTCGACCTTTTCTCCGTTTTTATCAATAATCATCGATACAGCATGCCACACGAGCCACTTTCAACTTTGTTGAATGTGATGTAAATAATTTCCGATCCGATGGATCTTTTTTTCTTTTTTATTTCTTCTTATCGCTCGTTTCCAAGATGATCTAATGACAGTGCCTTTTGCAAGCATTTTTATGGTTCTATAATTAAAACTGGTGTTTTATGTATTATTTGTGTGTGTATGTGTATTGTGTAAAAGCTTGCATTAGAAGTGAAACATAAATGATACCATGTTGATGGTATTGTCTATGCACATAATGAATGCACGCATTATTAAGTTATTCCAGCGGTGCAGTTTGAATGTTAATGAATTGTATGACATCAAAACTTGTGCCGTCTACCAACCTCCGTGTGGGGCAATTGAAGGATTTGGAGCTAACTCGTTCCCATGTCACAGCATGCTAAAACTGGGATACTGAAAAAGCAAAACGTTTTTTGTGCTTGATTTGAGTTTGAGAGTGCTGGATCTTTGCAGAGGTGCCACTCATAAAACGAATACATGTAAAAGCAGTCCTGGATTGATATGCTTTGCAAAGAAGGCAGTATACTCAGTGATCCTTATACACAACTATATTGCATCTTTTGAAGTCCCGCTGAACTTAGGCATGAGTTAGAACTAATCCTTTCAACTGACTGCAGCATTCACTGGCGAGGCCAACAGCTGACAGAAAAATAAGATGTATGTTTGTATTTATATTGAATTGTGAAGGTTTGTCATTAATGTGTGGTATATCTCGCGTATTCTGTATCATTTATAAAAAATATACCACGATTTGACATAATAAAACAATTCATCTTTTTATTCCTTCGGCATCATTTATCGGACAGAATTTTTTTCTGGATGTTTTGTATTATCAGAACTGTTTTCGATCACAACTACACAATCAAGAAAGATCAGGGCCATTGTTTTAAAGTAAAACTGGGCACTGTTTAGTGATTGGATTGAGCTGAGCTATACACCACATAAGTCATGCAGTTGGTAAGCTATTTTTAAGGGCCGTTGAATGATCCATAGCTTTGCGAAGAAGCTGAATATCCTGACAATACATTGGTCGATAGATCGCTTAATTTTATACGTTGGTGACAAAGAAGAAAGTCAAGCCTGTAACATCCACTGTCAAATCGTCCCTAGGCAAGAACGATTTAGTATTTGATTTTGTTGAGTTTTGTGCTTTCTGTCGAGGTGCAGAAATTGAAAACGGTCTTGATTATCTGTTAATAATAATGCAGATATTTCACCAGAAACATGTGTCTCACCCTGCCCTGATAATGATTATATTATAATTACCACACTGTAACAAGATAATTTTTAAAATGTTATAGTTAAAATCTCTAGGACGTTGGTCCTGAATTCCGACACTATGAAACTGACTCATTCTTCAAATCTTGGAATTCCTGTCAAAAAACAAACCTATTAAATAATCTGAAAGTTCGGTGCTTATTTATCGCCTTTTGAAATGCTGCGTCTCTGTTTCGTTAACGATGGACGTCATCTATATAAATTAGTGTGACACATTCAACTATCTTTCGTTAGACATCGATTCTGCTGAAATATGATGTTGACATATGTTTTTAGTATGAAGATCAGAATTTCGTTAAGCGGAAACTTTATTAATTGAGTAATTTTCGCTCGATATCCTAATGTTACATGAACCTTTCGGTACCGGTACATGTATTGCCAAGTTTGGAAATGATGCTGGAGGAACAATATTTGATGAACTTCATTCCTGTAACAAATGATTGAAACTGTACCCTCATCATAAACTCTGATGAGCCTTGGTTAGTGAAAACATTAAAACATGATCGTGTGAGTGGATGACTGGATAAGAGAATTAATAACTGTTTGTCAAGATGTTATCATTTTGTCCAGATTCCTCAACTTGTGATCTTTAGCATACATATTTATAGGCCTTTGGGTTTATAAGATTGTTCTCGAATTATTTTGTTTTGATATATTGTGTGATGGATTTTTAAAAACATTTTACACAACCCATTATGTTGTGCAACGTTTTTTTTTATCATTGCAGCACTTGTGCGTTGTGTTCACCATATTATCGTAACCTTCCGCATCATCTCTGTTTAGAAAATGTAGTGCCACAGGACCAAAAGGATTGTAGTATTACGCTAGAGAATGTGTTGTGCATCAAAACTGTGCTTTCTCCAAAGATTTAAGTGAAGTTAAGGCTTGTGTACTTATTTCCTTTATAAACAGAAGATACTGGAATTCTATAAATGCACCGCCGGGCTTAGCATTATTGCAATTATGATCTGTATGTAGGCCTACAGATGTATTGAGGGATTACAGAGTCAAATTTATGATGAAAATGGCTTGATATCGATTTGGCAAATATTATTCGTACTTTGAAATATCTTACCTAGATGGGACTGTCTCAGATTAAACTATCCAAATCAGTTAATAAGTGCCACATTTTAACACAAAATCAATTACGTCCAGGAGAAACAAAATTAAGTGTTTGTTAAAAACAGAAACATAGTTTCGTAATTACTTTTTTTCTGCATACTTGCAACCGAAATGCACAGTGGATCTTCATGAATTGATATTGTGTCACAATCTGCACTTCAGTTTCGAAATTAGGTGTACGCGGACGATTTGCGGCATCTCTGCTATGCCTTCTGCAATTTTTAAATCCACCAGGGTTTGCTGTTTGAGCAACATTCAAGGACATTCAGTTGCCATACCAGAAAAAGGTAGCTGCTCCTAAGTAGATAAGCTACTTTCAATGAAACCAAATGACAGTAGGCAGTATCTTAAAAGATTTTGTTATTTTTTGATATTTAAATGTCAACTCATCAGTAGCAACACTCGTATCTCGTAAAATATATACTTTTTACTTAATGTGACAAGGACTTGTATACT
Organism: Onchidella celtica; assembly: GCA_963931925.1. Classification (NCBI taxonomy): domain Eukaryota; kingdom Metazoa; phylum Mollusca; class Gastropoda; order Systellommatophora; family Onchidiidae; genus Onchidella; species Onchidella celtica. Next base: position 26,119,249 of record OZ007583.1, read on the forward strand.
GTGAGGGTTTGTTGACTGGCATGTGATCTGAGGTTGTGTGCAATAATAGCATTATTTATTTTGGCATTTACAGTAGTGTTTATATAATGTTTTGTTTCGTGATTTTTACCTCATGTCATATTTCTAATATCCAATTTTTATCCCAATCTGTGAGCATGCTTTTTCACCGTCTTCTGATTTTTTAAAATTTTATTTTATTTTTACCTTTTAACACAGTGTGATCCATTAGCACGTGCAATCAATATTCTGCTTATTATTCATTTTTATAGACATTTGCGAGAATTTTATATTGCAGCGAAATGGTTTTGTCTCTGCTAATTGTCGCAACGCTGGTGATAAGACTTGTCTCTCGTGAGTGTTGCTGCTTGCCGGCTGTGAACTGGTTGTGATGGCGGTAGAGAAATCATAATATATCGCTGGCCATATTGAACCGCACGGGCGGGAAAGACCAAAATTTACAGAGGGTGAAAAAAGGGAACTGTTTCTCTTGATATTTTATTCATTCCTCATCTTGAATAGTTACGTAGTTACGTAAATAAATATTTGATATTGAAATACTGAAATCCCTTTTGACCAATAGTAAAAAATGTGTTTCGAAGAGTGCCATAGAATAGTTTGGAAAGAGGAAAAAAAAAGGACAAAAGCAAAAAAAATTCACCGGCACTTGTGCGAATACACTTATGGCCAAGTACAAAAAGCGTTGCTATAATATGATTATATATTATATAACATAAAACAGGGTTGGAAGCCTGAAGGGCTTAGCAACGCTTTTTGTGTTATGGTCCCTATTATTTATAGTATTTATGGGGTTCAATGGTAGGCCAGCGATACTGTTGCAACTGTGGGTACCGTATGGACATTTTGTATCAGAGAGCCTTGCAAAGCTCGTGTAGGGAGGTCGAAAAGTGTAGCCTGTCATTGTCACAGATAAAAGACACGTAGTTACTAAATGATATGTGCTTACATTGTAGTTGTCGCTGTGCATTGTGGCTGTGTGTGCATGTTTGTGTGTGGTTATGTATGTTGTAAAATAGACATAGTTGAATTGACGGTCATGTGAAGTGAGTTATTTTTAGCTTCTTCATGCCATATCCACTCTGTGCTTGTGCTGACGAAGCAGGCACTTTTTAGCAGCCAAATATAGTCGTCTGAGGTCGAAATTGCTGAAGCGGACATTCGAAAAACATTTGCATCAGCAGCGAAAATATTAAGGACTATCGCATTTAAAAGTCTGTTATTTTTTGTACTCTCTAGATCAAGGGTCACCAAACTACGGCCCGCGGGCCGGATCCGGCCCACGACGTCAGTTCATCCGGCCCGCCATGGTACTTGGTTTTGTTTGATAAAACCAGGGACATCTAGAGCTCTAGAGATTTACTTCTGGCTTGCAAGTATTGAACAAATTGCTTATGCGGCCCGCGCTTGTAAGTCTGTCAGTTATCCGGCCCTCTGTGAAACAAGTTTGGTGACCCCTGCTCTAGATCTTTGTACTGTGTTGGTCTTGTTGAACAGAAATTCGGTAGCAAAATCAGCTCAATGTTTTCTAAACCCAGAAAATGTTGAAAAACATGAAAATAGTTAAGGAAGAAAAAATACAGTGATAGTTCCTTTATTTTGGGGGGGGGGGGGGGTTGGGGGGGGGGCTCTTATATATATATTTTTTTATTATATTAAAAGTGGAAAGATACTCACTGAGGAAAGCAAGTGATAAATGGGCTACTTTTAGTGCTTGCTGGAGTTGTACATAAATACTCATGTATTCATTATCTGTGGCGTAGATTGCTTTTTAATATTGCTTTTTGCATAGAGATGGATAATGCAGCCGTAAAAGTATTACCATAAAGAAAAATTGAAAGTCTTAGTTCTATGTCGCGCCAAGGTCAATGAGATATTGAGGAAAACCTACTCTTCGAGCACTTTTTGACTCTGAAACCTTCAGCTGTTTCAAGGTGCCTCTCTGTAAAAGTATCAGCCCCGGGTTAATGTAACCTTGCACGAATTAAAGTATACACACTGATCTTTATGCCGAACCCTACTGGAAACAGGCATGGTATAGAACTAACGCCTTCAATAATTATTGTTGTGACCCAGTGTGTTGGTCAGCAGCTGATTGGCGACCAATGTTGGGAAAGGATTTCCAGTGAGACGCAGCCACTGTGTGATGAAATACAATACTCGAGCGTGACGTTTGTGTTTGTTTTACGACATGATGGGGAAAACCCCATGGGACTGTCCTAAATCTGTTGCTACATGCAAACTGCCGTTTTATATTGTACAACACATTTTTTTCTTCTGTTTGTTATTTAGGCTACCTTCCTTAATGGTGAGCTGTTTGCCCAAATTTATGGTTTTCATTCCACCATTTACTCTTTTAACTTTCCTGTCGCTTTCAAGTCAGATACCAGAGATCTTGTTTTGATAGCAAGTTTTCAACATGATTTCGTGATCTACTTCAGAGTGGAAGTGATGAGCGTGTAGATAATTATAGAAGCAATTTTTTAAGCCAATTTTTTTTATGATACTGTCACTCTTAACTTTTTTCTTTATCATCGTCGTTATAAGTTTGAGAGATTTAATTTGTTTTGACCTTTTAGTGACCAGATATAGACTCTCTTTGTTAAAGAATCTTAACCTTGCAAAACTGCTTTTTAAGTGGTCAAATGAATTCAAAACAATGACAGTAGTAATAATGATAATTATAATAACAATATCGAAATATAATTAATCACAAATAATTATCTATTAATGCAGTTTTAAATGCAGAACATCTGGTAAAAAGGTTCCAAAATGGAACAGCGGGTGATTTTCATTTTAATAAACAGATGAGACTGTTTACTTTCAATGTTATTTTCACTTTTTGCAAATGTGCAGATCTCAGAAACTTAGAAAAAAGTATATAAATTCAATACGTCTGGGAAGTTCGTCGGGCGCTGTGTCCTGCATTGAATGTTCTCTGCTGGAGAGGGCACCATTATTATGATAGCAGCCACATAAGTGGAATACTTGGTTCCATATCTTTGTTTTGTTTCGTTTAATGTCCAGGAATTGCTGTGAATAATTTTTATTCATACATTTTTCTTATTTAATTTTTATGAATGTCACAGAATTGTTGCTTTGTTCCTCCAAATTTCTCAATTATTTTTTCCACATCATGGCGGTGGGGCGAACTGACTACGGTCTACATCAAAAATGAAAGTTTGTGCGATGTCACGACATAATGTATTTTTTCCTCTCGTGCTGTTGAAATATTGTTTGTTATGTAAAAGATTCAGTTGGTAAGTCATTGTGTGATTACGTGTAGCTGGATATATTTAAGTTTTAATTAAACTTGCAATTATTCTTTGTAGCCATACAATTTTTTAAGTGAATGTAAATAGCCCCAAGCCCTTTCCTTTGTCATATAATCATATTATGCAGTTAATTCATCTCATTTCTTTGGAATTGTATTTGCATGTATGTGTGCTTGTACAAAAAGGAGGGAGAATGAGTACATTTAACCATAATTATGTACATTTTTCTAGACATGCAGTGTGGGGATGAAAGAGCCTGGAATTTCTACAACAGTGAATATGATTTGAGTGGAAACAAATGAAGGAGAAAACCAATAAACTTGCTGTTTGAGTAAATGTTTCCTCGGGGCACATTGTGTATGTGTGATCATATTGTGTAATAGTTTTAGAAAGCAGAGAATCGTGATGAAAAAATCCAAACCTCTCCCTCCTCCCACAACACCTTTGACCTAGGACAACTCTCTTCCTAATGAAAAATCCCCCCTATTGCTGTCAGGAAGGAGTTATCCTGCCAAGGGTGTTTCAACTGAAAGTCCTCATCTAACAAATTTTGTGTTGCAGGTTATATTTGATATAGAAGTCCGAACACAGCACACATATCTGAAAGCTGAAAGCTCAGACAGCCCGCGGTTGAACAAAACTAGCAATTCAACAGTTATTTATGACAGTAGTAGGGTTTTAAGTCAAGCCCCTAAGGCAAGATCCCCCTTAACCTCCAGAACCTCTAAAATACCTCTAGGACAAAATCACCATTCCCAAACAGCTGTCATTAGGGGAGAGTAGTCTTATTACAAAGCCGAATAGAGAAATACTTGACTGTGTTCACTGTTCAGCTGTGGCTTACAATGTAAAATACTATCTTCCCTAACAATTCTTCACAAAATACCTCTGGGTCAAAATCATCCTTGATGAAATACCTCCTTGAAGCTGATATCACCCCCTTGTGAAATACCTCCACGACGACATCAAACTTGAAACCTGACCACTATTTTCATTGTTCTAAAAATAGCAATGAAATGCTGATATCTTAAAATGCCTCACCACTGTGGTCAAACTCACTAACTCTCACAACCACAGAACTGACAGTTTTACCTTTTACATGGTTCAACTTCCCTGTTTCTTTAACCACTGTGTCATCTCCATTTTGAATTTTAGCACATACAATTACATCATTTTAGAAAGAAACTATTTTTGTCATTCAATTCACATCATGTAAAAAGCAATTGCAGTTGATTGCCATATCGTCGCTGCAGGATTCTAAACGGCTAACTCTGAAAATACAGTGTGATGTTTTTTTTCCGGAATTAAGAGTGACATCACATGACATCTTATAAATAAAATGAGCCCTGGATGTGTAATTGGAAATATTTTTAGTATCAGTACCGATTCCCAGCTCCAAAATGTGTATAGTAGACTTGCTTTTCAGTTTTTTCACTCTCCTGTAAAATTTACAAAAACCGAGTTAGCCGTTTAGAATCCTGCAGCAACGATATGTGTGGTGCTCTAGGAAAACCCGTCACATTGGTCAAATTTCACATTTTGAGATATACAACTATTACGAAAGACAGCCATTTTCTGTGTATTTTGCTTTTTATAGTTTTTGAGATATGGTCGTTTAAAGTGTCAGGTGTGAGAAGCGGAGAAAAATTAGCTTTGCAGGCGTGGAGCGCCTTACATATAGCAGCATTTGCCATCAGCAATATACCTGACAAAAGTAGGCGAGGACAGAGTACGGACCACACGAGGATATACAACAAACCACATGTTCTTATAGAGGACAATAAAACTCCATCAAAATGCACTCAAAACATATAGGAAAAAACATTGTTTATTATTATTTTTCTCAACTGATTTGAAAAGTAGTGATTAACTGCAAATAGTTAATGATTGTGGAAAACAAAATGAAGACAACTGACATCTCAATGATTTTATAAACAAAAATCGTGGATGAAAGTGCTTCCCTGCAAGTTTTCAGATTCAGAAAGAAAGAAATCAGTCGACAAAAAAGTTGTGCCAGAAAAAAAAACAAAAAACACTTATCATGCATGCTTTATACTTCTGCAACGAAGACATAATAATAATTAAAAAAAAAAAAAAAAGAAAATTAATTGACAGCGCAAGCCTATTCCTACAACAAATGAAACATTTACAATTGCAAGTCCATTTCCTGAACATTCGACTGTCCTACACCCAAAGTCTAGCCCCTCTTAATCATATAATCAAATTAATACAGGGTTGTATTTAAATGGACTTTCAAAGTTATCAGGAACAAAAGTAAAGGTCAACAAGTGAAAGAAGACATTATTATGCATTAAATAATTAGACAGAGTATAGCAGTTTCTACCATGGGCACAGTGAACAATGAGGGCTGGTCAAAGGTGAGGGTTTGGCTACTTCATTGTTCCTGTTTCTGAATGACTCAAGTATGATATATACAACAGAGAAATCATCATGAAGAACAATCACATAAACAAAATCTAACATGACATACAAGTCACCCTGCTTGCTGTTGTAACTTCAAGAGCTTCTGGTTGAAAGTGGATGTTTCTTCCTGTAACGCATTTATTTTTTTTTTTTTTCGGGTCCAAAACCACAAGAAATAAATTAAAAAAAAAAAATACAAGAAAGGAGATATTTCCACCAAAAATTTTTGCACTATCCATGGGTGCCGCATCTCATTTCACTTCAGATAGCCTAACCATTCACTGACAACCAGCCTGGTGAAATGACAGTCTCTAATTGAGTGAGATCACAAGGATGATAGCATGTGTGTATGTGACTGAAAAACTCCACCAGGGATGTAAGCAGAAGTTGCATGTACAGAACACTAAATAAAATGAATAACAATGAAATCAACTGTGACTTGCTAATTAATGCACCATTTATTCTTCCTTTCACACTTCCTCCACAGCTCTTGCAGCCTCTGAGCTCAAACGTTTTTGCTATCACTATCAGTCATAGCCCAACTATCATTTCCATAGGAATCTATCAGCAGCTGCACCCCATGAGCTTGAGCCACATGACCCCCTCCCAAGCCCTTACTCCTCCGTTACACAAGAGCCCTGGACAATGTCTTCTTCAATATCTTCCAAGTTATCAAACTTGTCCACCTGCAATGACAGAAAACAGAAATTTATTGAGCAAGTCGGGAACGAAATTATGATACTCCAAACCAAACAAACTGCCTATCATGTCTCAATGAAACATTCAACAATCAGTTATTTTTTTTCCATGTTGCAGGAAGGACTGCGAGACCAACACAAAATCATCATTCAGAGACTCCATTTCAAATGATTCTTTTGCAAATTTGACAAACTTTGGCTCCACCAGTCCAATGTCACTCTGTCTGGTCCGTGCAGATTTAGGAATTCAAAAAAAAAAAAATGCCTGAGGTCCTTGTTTTGCCCAATGTAAACTGTTTATTGGATTCAGTTCAATGTGATTATCACGGATCTGCCTCACTTTTCCCATTCTGTCAGATTTATTCCATTGCTGTTTTGTCTGTTTGTTTTTAGATATATTGTTTTGCATTTCCCTTGCGCATTAATGCCTTGCGCACCCTGTCAGCCTTCAGTGCAAAGAGAGTCATGAAATGGCTGTCACCTGCGCACTGGGTTGTTTGTTTAAGTAACTGTCCAATCTTACAAACACTACTAGGCAAACGGTATATCTTCAGACAGAACAGAAAGAAAGGAATCCTTAGTACCAGGCGGGGAGAGGTATTGTTAGGTCTGAGGCGATACTTACTGTAAATACATCCTTTGAGCTGGAAGCAACTGCGTTAACTTCATCAAAATTCTTCAGACCTATTCCAATAGCTATGACCTTAACATTATTGTCCTTGAGGTCCGTGCCTGCTGGTACAGTGTCCCAGTAGTTGATGTTACTCTGTCCGTCTGTCATAAGGATGGCAATATTGGGTGCTGTTGGTCGGTCTCCAAAACCTGCAGAATAAAATTCATACTTGTGATGATTCTGATAGTATCTATAGTTTTTAAAGATCTGCTATTTGGTAAAAAGTTCATGCATCTGCTCTACATAATTATGACTGCTGACTTTTACTCTCAATATGGTCATGAAAACATAAACATATTATTGAGCTTTCATTGATACTCATACATGAAAGTCAATTTAAACAAAACAAGCAATAATAAAGAATTTATATTAACAATTATTGTATAAATCATAGTTGTTGATGAAGTATTTGAATTACTAAATTGCCTTTCATAATGGAAAGCAGAATGCAAGGAAGGAAATAAATCATTAAAGGTGGTCTGGAGGCAAGGTGCTCGCCTCTCATGCCAAGGGTCCCGGGTGCTGTGGCTGTGCAGGCATGTTGGAAATTGGGGTTTTTCTCATATTTTCATGTCCCTGATCCTATTGCGGGGTAGGATCTAGTACCTAGTCTTCTCGGATAAGGCCGAAAAAATTCCGAGGGCCTGTGTGCACGTTAAAGATACCTCGGCAGTTGGAAATCGTACAGAGCAGGCCGAACAGGCCGCTGCCCGGGCAAAATTGAAATTAAAATTAATAGATTAAAATTTATCCCTATCACCTACCCATATCACCAACGAAAATTTATAAGTCATTATTAAATAAATATTAATATATATATTCAAATATTATTATAATACTTTAGAATACAAGTTGTGAGTTGTGAACTGTGCCTAACAGCTGCGTTACAATTTGCTCTGAGATAGAGAGAGTGAGAGAGAGAGAGACAGAGGGTGAGAGAAAGAAAGAGAGAGTGAGAGAGAGAGAGAGAGGGTGAGAGAAAAAAAGAGAGAGTGAGAGAGATGCAAATGGAGAGAACAAGACTTTCTGTAAAGCGCATAGAGCAAACTCGTTTGGATTAGGCGCTATATAAATTATTATTATTATTATTATTATTATTTATGATGTGTAGAACAGCAATAACGATAGAGAATTATTTAAATTGCAACCAGTAACACACAAAATACCGACCTCTCTGGAACATTTGAATGGCCATTCTCAAACCACCCGCTGTATTGGTGGACCCTGATGTGTAAGTCGTGGTCTCAATGGCATTGATGATTGCCTCACGGGTGCTGTAGCGATTGAAGCTGAAGATGGGCTTCACCACGGTGCTGTAGGTGATGAGAGAAAAGCGATGGTCCTGTCCATGAAGGGTCAGATCTTTGACAATGGAGGACACGTACTTCAACATGAGGCCAAAATTCTCTGGTCCTACACTGGCAGAGGCATCCAGAATGAACGCAATGTCTTTGTTGGACTGGCAGTCTGTTGAAAGAAACAAGGGTAAATCAAAGACAATCCTGTCTCTATTTTCTTCAACATGTGACCTAATTTACTGAATAGCAAACCTCCATTACTTGTACCATCAAAGGATGGACTCCCAAATTAATACTGGGTTTTAACTCATTATGAACAATTCTTGTGCAGGTGTTCATTTCACCTGGTCCTTTCTCTGATTCTTGCACAATGAAATAATCAAAATATGAGCACAACACAGGCATACAATTATGACCAATTTTTTATTTTCTATGGAACCGATAAGCGGTGAGTCGCAGTAAGGCTAGATTAAGAGAAAGCTGGCAAAAAAATAATGTGTTTGCGGAGAGCTATGGGTGTGGACAGGCAGACACAAGAAAACATTACAAAACGAACATGAATGTGAAAAAAAAAAAAAAAAAGAAAATGACCAAATGGGGTCCAGCATTATAGAGTGAGAGGCCCGATTTCAGTTAGTTGGAACTGTAAATTTTGTTGAGTAGCTGCAAAATATTATTTGAGTCTTATGGTAAAGTGTCTTGACCATAACTGCCACAGCCAAGAGAACTCAGATGTACACAGTAAAGGCTTATGATGACGGATAATTTTACAAGAGGTCGCAAGATTATATTATTGAGCCTCATGATAATTACAAAACCCTTTTCTAATATGCTAGACTGCAGGCCAGACTACAAATGAGATGTAACTGCTCAGGAAAAGATAAACGTGTTTCATAAGCCATAACTGGCAAAGTGCACAGAACATATGCAGGGAACCGTCCCAGATAATCTTTAGATTGGGAATTTGTACACTGCATACATAGCATTATTCTTTTTCTTCTATCAACCTAATATCAAAATACAGTGGAGAACGGTTAAACCGAAAATGGATAAACCGAAAATAGCGGTAAACCAAAAGAAAATAGAATAATAATAATAATAATAAGAGCATTTATATAGCGCCTTTCGCCGAGGCCTCAAGGCGCTTAACATTGTCCACCATACGCGCACACACACATACTAAAGAACGGTCACACACACACAAATCATTTATCTAAATATTTTTTAAACAGGTGAGGTTTTAGTTGTTTTTTAAAACTCTCTACACTGCATGCTGATCTCAGGGAATTTGGTAGTGAGTTCCATAATGCAGGTCCAATTTTACTAAATGACCTGTCGCCGAACGTTTTGAGGTTGCACCTAGGTTCCACCAAGAGCCCCAAGTCTTGAGATCTCATTTATTTCCTCTTTATCTTTGTTAACAGACTAGCACTAAACCGACATAGCCCTACAGTTCATCCGAAAAAGAAAGTTGCTAAACTCAGTGGCGCCAGTCCAGCCAAGTTACTGTACCATCCACCCTTTCCCCCTCCCTGAAAAAAATCCCGAGCAAAGCATGCTTTATTCTGGGAGCGGCAGCACAACAGGGGTGTGGGGAAAGGGAGGCCTATGGCTTCGCTGGTCTGAAATTTGACAGCAGCCAGCAAGAAGTTAGACACACCGCAGGTGACCTTGCGTACAAAATGTATGACATTGGAGAGACAATACGGTGTACTAGCGACCGCGGACGGCACAGTTCACAGCATCATCTGTACTGTTCGTCCATACTCACGTCTCTTTACTCTGAGATTTACCCAAATTCGCCCGCATATCCATGCTTCGAGTGTCCCTAGGCCTGAGCATTTGCCCATCCTCATCCTCAGTCAAAACACTGAGCAATGGAGGTCGTGTTAGTCTCTTGCTTAAATCCACTTACGTTTGTCCTCCTTGATAGTGATTTGGGATACTTCTCTTGAAACTGGCGTTTTTCAAGCCTCCTATTGGTAAACCGAAAGTCTGTCTAAACCAAAAACAAACCCGTGGTCCCGCCAATTTCGGTTTAACCATTGTATACTGTAATAACTTCCTACTATGTTTCAACAATGGCAAAATATTTAAATTAAGAAGTCTAAAATCCACGAAACGACTGTTATGACAGTCTTACTTACCGTGTTCACAGAAATCTCCCACATAGCCTTGCAAGCACTCACAAGTGAATACTCCCACACCAGCAATACAAGAGCCTCCATTTCTACAAGGGTTCTCTGCGCAAATACTTTCATCTGAAATTGTAGGACACAAAAGTTCATGTTTGCTCCCAGTCATATGTAATTCTGACAGTACCAGAATTTATTTGTGAATACTAAATATAGCAAAACATGGTCCATGCAACTGGATTTCTCACACTAAAAAAACACAACAACAAAAACTTCAAAAGTGAAGTATCTGAAATACACACACAACAACCATCATTCTGCACTGAAGTCACACACTTGAAAACAGAAACACCAGTCTGGCAGTTTCCAAGCAAAATACAGACGGACTATTGTGTGTTGACTTCAAAACCATGAAAGCACGCAACCATTTATTTGCCTTCCTCTGCAATTCATTTTACCAGTAGTTGTAAAACTTCATCATTTCGGATTTCGAAAAGTAAAGTCAGAGGCTTCCATTTACAAGTTTCATTGAAAGGGAAATAATTCAACAGAAACATTATATGACAAAAGTGATATACCCTTACAATCTTCAGCAAATCTAACCTTTTCACATCTCGCGTGCCCTTGGTCCATTCCTTCTTTAAAGTGGCAGTTACCTGTGTACCCACTATTTTGGGGTGCCTTTGAAAATTCACTCTGAGTCTTAAGATACAGTTAGAGTACGAGTATGAAATTTAGCATCTTTGAAAAGCTTCTTCAGAGAAGAATAGCGACAATTGAATGTTTACAAACACAAAAAAAACAACAACACAATATGTGCTACGAAACTACGCGTTATCCCCAACAAGTTGGGGAGGGGGGCATGAATGACTGTGTGAGTGGAGGCACCACACGGGTAACCGGTGCATCGATTGGTTGTAAAACAACCCCCCAAAAAGGTGCTGGGTGATGTGACACTTCATGGGCATCATATCCATCTTAAAAATGATGTTTTACAGTTGTTGTTAGCTGACCTCTTGCTGTCAGTTGGTTATCAGATTCAAGTGCCATTTCCAACTTCAATTCCTCATTACTTTTGCATGTTCTGTCAGTTGGTTATCAGATTCAAGTGTCATTTCCAACCTGAATTCATCATTACCTTTGCATGTTCTGTCAGTTGGTTATCAGATTCAAGTGTCATTTCCAACCTGAATTCCTCATTACCTTTGCATGTTCTGTCAATGAGACCATCAGAAATGTCCCACAAGGCATCCCAGCTGTCAATCCTGAACACATTACTGTCTATTGGCTTGCTGGCCATGCCTTCCAGCTCCCATGGATCTCCAACACCCACACCCACAGAAAATATGTGGATGCCTTGAGCACGAGCCAGTTCTGCTTCAGGAATGGTAGCCTCATGGTTGATATTGGATAAACCATCGGTGATGATGATCACTGAAAGATATAATAAACATGTCATCTAAGCAAGTTTCTGGTCAGGGGTCTGATGGTGATTACACTCTTACAAACTTTTTTTTAACCTCTCAATGTCAACTGTTGGCCACTTTATCAAGCCCTTTAGAGCATATAAACCCATACCAAAGAACATGCCATCAAAAAACCTCTCAAAACAACGTGGCTATGGACCCCAAATATATATATAGGTACATATTCCAAAAATGGACAATTTCCATGCAATAAAGATGACTTGTAATTTCGTGTCATCACTTGGGAATACTGATTTTATGGAAGTAAAATGGTAATCTCACCAGGTATGAATTGAAGTAGATCTCAACTCTACTGTTCTGACTTAGGGTGGCAATTTCAACCTACCACATCTACTATAATTTGAATGTTACCCTACTCTAATGATGCCAATCAAGCTGATAATAAAGGTGAATGCAACACTGTTTTGGAATGATTTCACATTTCTCGCCTAATATGGTATTCCACACGAAAAAGATAGAATTTCCTACAAACAAAAACTTACAGTAATCAGGAGCATCAGGTCTGTTCCCCCTATTTTGTGAAAATAGACTTGACCTGACCAACTTGATACCAGAAGCAGTATTAGTGTTGCCATACTCATATGAGATGCCGCTGATGGCTGCCTGCAGTCTCCTCTTACTCTGTCAGTCCAAGACATGACACAACAAAGATGAGGAATGACAAGTATCATTTTTTAGCACGACAGAGATTTACCTGCTTTTCAAAAAAGATATTTTATGATCCAAGTATATTATACATACTCCTCCAAGAATGGACTTCAAGTCAGCTATTATTTTCAGTACAAGATGATTTTTTTTCTTTTATAGATACAAAAACAAAGATGCAGAAATTCAGTCAATGCTGACCTAATGTTTGATTCACTAATGTCACATTTTCAAGACTACAGTGGTCATACTTGTAAAATGGATGAAATACAGTTGAAAATTAAATGCTGTGTCATTGCTTGGGAATTTTGACTTAATGGGAGTCAAGCAGTAGTCTCACCGAGTATGAGTTCAGGTAGATCTCAGCTCTACTGTTCTGACTGAAGGTTGCAATTCCCACTTGTGTTCCCTCAGGACCAATGTTGAAACTGTCTACAACATGATGCATATACTCTTTGATGCGCCGGAAACTGTCAAAGCCCACACTGCCACTGGAATCTATTAGGAAAACCACATCTGCCTTGTCCTTGCAAGCTGAAACAAAATGTCACAGCTACTTGTTAGGAGCTCTATGCAATCAAAGTGAATGCAAATATAAATATAAATGCAGAAAGCAATATCTCACAACATAGGCCTGCACATGAAACAACAATTTATATATTTTATATATTTTATTTACACTTTTTCTTGGACAGCGTGACTCGTTTTTGGCAAGTCCATGTCAAATCCCTAAGGATTCCTAAGCCTGTTGTCTTTTTATGAATATAAATGATGGAGAAATAATTTCAATATAAAAACTGTCTACACTGTATGTATCAATTTCCGCATCTGTTATAATTGGAATGTTATTCAACTCTGAAGTTGTCAATTAAGTTGATAATAAAGATCCATGTATGACCAACAGTTAATCAGGACTGAATCCTTGATCCATGTACTCTAAGATCTTTTTTACATGAATTCCCAATACTGTGTGCAACTACTGACCACAAACAGTTGTAAGAACAGGTCCCACAACAGCAGTGGCTGTTTATCAACAATGTAAACCTGACAACTATGCCAAATCAGGGCATCTTTAATACCCAGAGTGCACAGAATATTTCTACATCTTACTTCTACTGCAGTCAGATCCAGCATAGCCGGGCAGACAGCGACAGACATATGAGTTTTCACCATTTTCACATGTACCACCATTCTGGCATGGATTACCAGCACACATATTTCTCTCTGAAATACAAAAGCATTTGAGATTATGAATTTGCTGGAAGTCAGCTGTAAAAATTCACATCACATATATTGTTTGTTGTAATTGATTACAGAAAAAAAAGTAATTCACCAAACCGCGAACGAAGTAATGATATCACACTTCTATCTGTATTACTATCCACAATTGCACTTCTCAACCATGGGGTAAACTGGAATAAATTAATTAAAAGTTTAGTATATTAATGGTCATTATTTGGCCACATGGACACAAGGCAAAGAGTTTGATTTTATGTAAAAACATGCCTAACATCTATTCCAGACAAAGCTTTAAATATTTATCAAGTGGGATATCCTTACAGATCTAATGAGAAAGGCCAATATTGAACAACATTGTTACTTCTGATATGTACATGAAAAAAGGTGGCGCGAGTAATGTAGGACTCTTTTCGCTCACAGCTACAGTCTGAATGGCAATTTCAAAAATCACAAAATAATTTTCATAAGTGTCAAGTAAACTAACCCTGTTGCTTTTATATCAAGCATTTGTATTAATCAAGTTTCCAGCAATCTTTTGAAAATGCTGTTGTGACAGTGAAGAACACAATGCTCTTTTTCTGATTCCCTTTGATAGGGCCAGCTTAAAAGTTATCCACTGACTGGTCATATCCCAACCCAAAACAAATAAAAAAATGTTAAAAAAAAGTCCTATTCACTGTTCAGTGTTCCTATCAAAGCACTCCTTAGAGTGAAAGAAAGTAAAAAAGCGTAATATTTTGCCAGGCCTCTAGGTAACCCCACTGGCTCAATACATGTAATATGAATCACAGTCTGATCTTTGTGACTTTGTTCCGGATTGTTTCCTTTTTATTTGTGATCACTGAATAGGTTCAGCACTAGTTGCTACAAAAAATTGGCTTTGATCAGAAAATAAATGAAACTCTGTGTTCAGAATACATATGTATAGCTGATACACTCGAAACTGTAAAATCTGTATTGATAGTCCCATCAGTAATTGACCTATGGTAAAACACTTGAAATAAAATGATGAGAATTAATTTGTTTGTTGGCTGTGATATTCAGATAGATATTGTGAAGCACTATGCTTTCAAGCCAAATTGCTTGGTGACACAAATATTTTCATTACTTTTTTCACTAGCTGCAGCTTTTTCTCATTCCAAACTACTGAAGGGAAAACATTCTCATCCTTACCATCGCACACAAAGTCAACAAAATCGCGTGCCATTGGCTCTAAGTCCTCAGGAACATCTGCTAAGAAAAGGGTCTTTTCAATTGGGGAAGAAACTGCTCCCTCGAGATACATGCGGTCACTGCTTGAGAGCCCCACACCTGGATAGAGAAATTAGTTTAAAATAACCGTGAAGTATGAACATATTTGCTATAATTGATTTTCAATTATATGTTAAATAAGAATGTGGACACTTCATCTCTGCGGTGACAGATCAAATTGATGTAAGCATTGACATTAAGTGACTGACCCTAGAATTTTTCTTTTACAGTTGGGATATATAAAAAAAGAAAAACTGATTTAGGTTTTTCCTTCATTTCTAATGGTCATTCTTGAGACAATAAATATTCAAAAGTACATGAGTTTACCTAATTGAAGCAGATTCTGAGAGAACTGCATTAACATTCAGTGAAAGAAACTAAATGGAAATGGTCGAAGAAAATCAAGAGGAAAAAATCCCAAGTTTTCTTGCAACATTAATCAGTGCTTAAAAGATAAATATTGATATAAGGAAAACAATACTTAAGATCACATCAAGGTCAGAGCATCATGATTATTATTATAGATATTTATGTCCCATAAAAAAGTCAAATATAATCAGACATAAATAGCCATGTCCAAGTTTCTTCTGAAAGGCAACTGACTAACAGAAATAAAGTGAACTACAGCATGCTAAAAATTATGTTGTTTTACTTCAGCTCTGTGTTTACCACTACAGATTTACATACATTTGCCATCTGACCACTGGAATTATTAAACATGGCCATCATGGAGAAATGAACTTTTTGTAACGGTTGACCTCTGTCCAACACATACCAACTCCGATCACTGTTGCTCCTTTTCCTCTCAGATTGTTGATAGCCTGGACATCTGATCGAGTAACTCTTCGGCTGACAACGACTAAGTAGTTTGGCACTCTGCCTCTGTCACCTACACCACCAAACAAAGTGTAGTCAACCAAGCGGACGGCACTCTCCAGATTAGGGTTACCATTTGTTTTCCTGTGTTTGAAAGTAGATTCATTCATTCAATTGCAGAATTTTTATGAATTAATCAAACTGAAATAAGCTCACCCTGTTCCAAGAAATGAGGAACCTACCAAGACAACGGCTCCTATAACTTCTTGACATTCAAATAAATAAAGATGTCC
Organism: Onchidella celtica; assembly: GCA_963931925.1. NCBI lineage: Eukaryota > Metazoa > Mollusca > Gastropoda > Systellommatophora > Onchidiidae > Onchidella > Onchidella celtica. Next base: position 26,135,498 of record OZ007583.1, read on the forward strand.
TAAAAGCTAGACACTCTTACTTGTAGCAAGACCTCAGCTTTTATAACAGATAAACACAAATCAGACATGACTGATGAAATCACACTGATGTGTCAGATAGTTGCCAGTAAACTTTCTGCAGTATTTCAACTTTCTCTCATTGATTGCATGTTACTGGGCTGTGGTCCATTCTTTGATTATATGCCTGTAGGACCTGGTCCCTTTCTCTCAGCACTGACATCCTGTTCAGCCAGAAGACATCAAAGTACTCAAATGAGCAGTACTGAATTATTTATCCTGGCATTATTTATAGTTCAAAAGTTCAGCATGTTCTTGAAACTTGACATAAACATAATATATATGATATATAATATTATTATGATAGACAGCAGTAAACTCTTAAGCAAGTGGTATTCCCAAAAATATTGAAATGTTTCTACATTGTACCAGAACTTCCTGCAGTTTTCATCATATCTCTCTAAGGTATACAAATCTATTATATTCTTTTTCTTTAGTTTTAGTTCTCGTTCAATGGAATTTCATTCCAAAATTACAAAAAAAATTGAAGATCTGCTGTTTGCATTACTGTATATATATGCACGTGGCAACTAAGCATTTACAGCAAGAGCAATAATAAATCAGAAAAAAACAACAACCAAACGAACAACGATTTTGCAATTTCATTCAGAATGTTGATTACTGTTGGCCTGTTTCTGATTTGGTCAGGATGGGCTGTTGGCAAAACATGCTCTTCCTGAATTATATTCTGTATCAAAGTTCCTGAGTTTTTAACTCAGTCATTTAATTAAGACAATAATATTATTCTGAGAAATAGTAGTGGTACAGCAAAGTGGATAAAAATTAGTACCTGAAGGAACAGAGAACACAGAAAATGTCACAACCACCTACCTCAGTGATGCCACCACTGACTTGACAGTTCGCTTGTTGTTACCCTCTGACAAAGACAACCTCAGTGTGGGTGCCTGGCCATACTCGACTACACCAACTCTGAAGCTATCACCTCTGAAAGCCATTCTTTTAATGACATCTCTCAGGAAGCGTTTGGTGGCACGGATATCAGAGATACTGTTGTAGCGAGATGTATCCACAACAAAGACAACATCAGCTTCTGTATTACATTCTGTTGACAAATGAAAACATGAAAGAAATTGCAGTTCATGATAACTTTTGCTCTTTCCCTTCATCTTACATATATTATTCAAAACTATGTCCTTTTTATACACAGACACATTCAGTAAAAACTATGCATATGATAACTAGAAGTGCGGCATGACAAAACTATTTCATTAAGATGATGCCATGATCAGTTTCATCCATGCCTGATCTTATATATATATATTCCTCTGCTACCAAGTAATAAATCTCAACTGCACTGAAAACACTAATAGTTAAAGCAAAGCACTGCAGAAAAATCATCCACTTATCAGATAAATTACTGCTCAGATTAATTAACACAAGTTATCTTAAATCACTAAACTTTTACCAACAATAGATGCCTATGAAAATGAACGTTTGTTACCAGTGCACTTTTACAGTTGATGACCATTACAGATTACACATGAACATTTTTCCTCAAAATCATAAAGTCATCAATTATGTTGAGCTAGGGCTGGCTGAATAAATAATAAATAATAGTTCGTCCATCAGGTATGATGATGACCTTAACAACACCAGAGGAATAAAGAACAGAAATTGTTGAGAATTTCAACACATGGACAATAAACAGAACTAAAGGACACAGAGGACAGAATGGAAAGACTGTTCTTTCATGAATAACACTGAATAACACAGCTGTAACTCTCATTGTCACCCATTGTCATTCAAATCAATACTTATGGAGTGGGAAGAGATATTGCTACTGCTAACCTCTGTCACAAAGTTCCCCAGCAAATCCTTCAGTACAGACGCATGTAAAGCCCAGAGGTCGACTGACACATTTTGCATCATTGCTGCATGGATTGGGTGAGCAATGGTCAACAGCTGAAACAAATACAGCGAGCATTTGTCAAAAACCTGGGAGAGAATGTTTATATAGAAATATATTGTATTTTTTGCCCTTGTTCCTGAAAAAATGCCACAAGCAATAAGATTATATCATGAAACATGCATGGTAGACATAATTACTGAGTTTATCTGAATTGATAGTTTAATCAAGCATTATATTTAAACTTGTTTTGGGAAAGGCATTAATGTTATTCATGATCACCAACAACACACACGTGTCACAAACTAAAAAGGGTACAATCACGAAATGTATATACTTAATTTCCTCAGGACAATATAGAATCTAACCTCGTAAATCTGAATGCATAAATAGCTATTCGAATCAAAAGTTAAAAAAACTACAGAAAAACTATTTGATCTGCTAGGTTCACATTTTAAGTTTTTAGCGCTATTTGTAAACTGCATATAGTTCTTAGATTTTGTATAATCATTCTGTAAACAAAAATAAACCAATCTAATCAGTTGACATGTGGTTTGCAAGACTGCATTGTGACTCTCATTGCATGGCTACAGAAACCTGCTTACAGAAAGACTTGCAATACATACCTGAAATCGGATATTTCAGTTCAAAATATTATTAGCTTGGTAAGGTTAAAAACAATAAAAAACAACTAAAAACCCACTCATATTTTTGTAGGAATATCACTTTCTCTTTATCATAAACAACTAAGAAAATGTGAAATAAAGAACAGAAACATATAAATAGTTTCACATTGATCCCACCAGATGTGGAGATGTGAAAATGTTTTGTACAGACTTTAATAAATAAACTGTTTATCATTTTGAAAACAACTAACAAAGAACAACAGTAAATTGCTCTCTATATCCACTGGCCATCTCACAATATGTTATATATTATGCACAAAGAAAGAGGTTTGAGAGCTGCTCCAAATAGTTTTCTTTCTTTTTTTTCTGTTAAATCTATGTGTAATTCTTCAGATCAGAGGAGAAATCAGTAAAAGGTTACACACAGCTAAATAGCTCCAGGGTCAAAATAAAAAGTTACAAATGCATGCATTCACACTGATAGGAAATTAAGATGATGTAGTGACAGCAAACAAATGATCAACAAATTAATGAAGTCCCTGATGGTAACTGGTGTCCATACCAGAATCAAAAGTGCAACGGTAAGGTTTGTAGGCATGACCCCTTTCATCTTGGGTGGATACAATTAGGCAGTCTAGGCAGGTCATTAATTACCGTTCTATGTCACTATCCTTTACACATGAAACCACCATGCACTTTGCACCAAGTTTACTTCCTTCTGTCACATCTTAAATGGACTCATGGTCAGAGTTTAAAGTGGCAGTCAAGGTGGTCAGTTCTGGTGATCCTAAATATGGTGTGGCTTAAAACTTAGCCACCATTTCTTTGCACAATCATGACAGTGTTTTTGGCAATAAATTTATATCCTATTAGTGTAACATTAAGTCAAATCACTAAAAATAATTATGCTTCCAGAGGAATCACTTTGTATCAACTTCTTTCACACTATTTTTTTTAAATTTTTTTTTTACAACAGTTAGTCCAGGCAAAATAATTAATTAGAGGTACTGGTTAAACTCAAAGAAATGCTATCAAATCTTTTAGTTGATTTCAGTGATTTCTAATTAGTCCATTCTGTTCCAAACATTTCATATTATGCCATCATATTTATGTCTGGCTAATCCTTGTATCTTGAACCTGACCCAAGGCCCATCTTTGGTGATGTTTGTGGAGTTTCCAATGTCTGACATAAATGAAGACACCTTGAATGATAATGTTAGGTGAAATATTTCCTACTGCCACTAAAAATGGCAGAGACAAATTTAATCACTCTTCACAGAAAAGAAGCCACATGCACTAAGGTATTGTAAATGATCGTCCAGTTAATTTGAAATAATGGACAGACTCACTGTATAATTGATGTAAACTGCTGTTATTTTTTTTCAATTTCCAATTTTTCTCTTTACACCAATTTTAAAACTAGGAGTTTTCCAAGGATTTTTCACTGGCCATTACACTGAATTAAAATGTGGGTGTCTGGATAATGTAATAGGAAGTAACTGATCCATGCTTAGTGGCTAAATGATAAGCCTTAAACTAAAATACAACCCAAAGAGATCACTTTCCAGTGCCTATTTTATGAAGGGCTAAAGACTGCTTCAAATATTGAACATTTCAACTCTCTGATTTAATAGGATATTTTATCAAAATCAATTTTGTACAGGAAGTTCTGCAGTCTTCTCCCTTACGATGATTCAGGTACGTGTGGAGTGGAAAGATATTTCTTGGTATATTCCCTGATTCTGCAGGAGCAAATATGCCACAGTAATTTGGTCACACAGTGTCACACAAAGAGGTGAAAAGTGTTTCTCATACTCATACCACCTATGCATGCATATTAGCAATCAAGCACAACATGTATATGAAATGTGGATGGTTATGTGCATGGCAGAGGAACTGAGAGATGGATGAGAAATGTAAACAGAGGAATTAGACACAGGAAGACAGATCTAGAGAAAAGATGTGTGAGTATTGTGAAAACTGCTAGGCAAAATGATTGTGAAAGGAACAGGTCAAGATGTTATACATCTCAGATGTCTGCCATCTTGTGTACCTATGGCTAAGGTTTAGCAATGAGCATTAAAAACTGTAGGTCAGAACATTAATATATTTGAGAATTCATAGGGCTCCATCTGACCAGCCAATCAAACATGTTTTCTGGTACAGTTGTGCTGTGATTTCATTCTAGAAGGCAATATTTGCTCTTCTTCTGCCGATGACAAGTCAAAACAATTCAGAAAATTACCATTTCCATTTGCAAATAAACAGATGGTTCTGATGAGGACATATCACAGTTGGTGAGATGAAGCCCCATTCATCTCATCAAAGATTCAAGAGAAAAATAAAAGGGATCTACCTGTGCCCCCTGGAATAAGAATGTAGAGAGAAAAAATGGATGAACTTGGGAGGTATTTACTATGAAAATACCACTCAAACTTTTACTATGTACTAAACTATCAACTACATACATATCGAACTTGAAATAGGTGGGCTAATGCATTGTATTTATGTGTATATCATAACGTATCTGGAGAATATACAGAACTGGTAACATGAGTAGTGTCTTTAAACTCAGAATACAACAGAAAGCCAAGGGGTATGTGCATGATTTGAGCCTGATGCAAGTAGAAAGCATCAGTGCAATCTGCACAATCTTAAAGTTGGCAGATAAGCCATAGGCAAAACATCATCAGAATCCAGAATTCACTCTCTAATCTAAAGACAAGAATGAGGTTTCTATAAAAATGCAATAAATCACTAAAACGATGCTTAAACAGATACACCATACTCCTATCTACCTTATATTTTATAAGCAAAAAGAAGCTGTCAATGCTATAAACATAATTATTTTAATCATAGTTCTGTTAATTTCCCTTTTTGTACCAATTTATCTTTTTCTAAATCCATTAATTCTACAGTACCTTCCGAATGTTAAATTCTCCATCCTCTTTAAATTCTTCTTCTAATTTGATGATACCATCATTCATTTCATAATGGTTGTGTGTTACTCCAAATGCATAATATATTTCATTGTTTCTCCTATACTTATGTGGTTATTTGCCCGAAAAAATTCAACTGGCCAAATGCTTTCATTTATACTTGGTCTGTTCTAGTTCCATGTAAAAATATGCTGTTTTTTGATGCATTGCTTAGAAGTGAAGGACTTTGGAAAAACATTCCATATATATTTAGTCACAATTTCACTTATTGCTGTGAAAGTTGAGGCTGGTTCTTTGTGCATTTAACTTGCGGATTTTCATGTGCACAGATGTATACAATGGTATTTGCAGCAAGCACTGTCCACAATGAACATTTTCCGCCAGTGCTGTCAAGACTAAATAGGTAATATGATGCTAACTTCATTTAAAAATGCAGAAGTTTTCATTCAGGAGCAACCAAACATGTTGCACAAAACTTACGGTCATGTACAGCATTCAGAACCTGATCACTCATGGGCCGCTGATTGCCGTTTTCCTCCTCCTCAATCTCCACCAAAGAGATGCCCTGTGTCTCGGCAATGTACTCAATCTCAGTACGATCTCGTAAGCCAAAGGCCAAAGGAATGAGACGTACACCAGCATCAATCATCAATTCAGCTTCGGATGATGTGATATCACGGTTGACTTCTACTGATCCGTCAGTTAGGAGGTAGGCAATGTTATGAGCATCGTACCTGTAAGAATCATTATTGGAACTCTTTGGCCATTTTACACCAAAGGAAAAAGAAACACTCACTTAATACATGAAGAAAAATGGAGCAGCTTAACTTTAACAAAACACACAAAAGAAAGATTTCTTTTTCATAATTTGTAAAGTACATACCACTATAAAGATAATTTTCTTTGATGGGGACAAAAGTGGCTGACATGAAATAGTGAATCTAAGTGTGAATTTTACCTGTCACCATTTCTGTTGTTAAACATCTGTGTTCGGACAACTCGGAGAGCTTCAGCCATGTTTGATCTGCCTGGTGTGTAGCTGATTTCACTGATGGCACGGTTGATTTCCTCCTCTGTGTCATAGTAGCCCAGGTTGAACTGCATCATAGCGGCTGAACTGTACTTGATGACCCCAATATTGATTCCACATGTCAGCACATCCATCTCTGACACCATTCTCTGGGCATAACTTTTGATTGTTGCAAAGTTGACTGAGCCAACAGATGTGGAGGAGTCCAGGATGAGGACAACATCAGCAGTAGGTCCACAGGCTGAAAGTAAACCACACGAAAACAAAACAATACATTTTCTAAGCATTCACACATATATGTTTTTCAAACTGGACAGGGTTAGGTCATACATGAGTTTTCCGTGAGCATCTCTGTCTGGAATTAAGTTCACATTTGCATGAAGTTTTTGTTTTTGTGCTTTTTTTTTGTTTAAAGCTAAATACAAATTATATTAAAGTGTCACCCTTAAACAAAACCATCATAACTTTACCTTTTTCACAGTTGTCTCCATAGAAACCAGTGGTGCAGAGACACATGTAAGATCTCAGGCCATCGACACAAACACCCTCATTCTGGCAAGGATTTCTGTCACACATGTCAACATCTGGTCAAAACAAGAAACAATTCAAAAGCAATTTTAAAATGTTGCCTGTATATGTTATGCTATGTGTAATAACTCACATTCATATGTGTTCAAACAGTACAAAATACAGCAAAGCAATGTCAGTGGAAATTCTGCAAGATATTCCATTTATAATTTGAAGACATAAACTCACCTGAACAGAGTGGTGCCACAATGACCTGGGATAATTTGTGCAAGGCCTCAAAGTCAGTCACCTCAATCACGTTCTCATCAACAGGTTGGGAAGCCAGACCACGCAGCTCCTCGTTATCTTCTAGCCCCACAGCTACTGTGACAATGGTGGTCCCCATAGCTTTGATGAGTCGACCCTCTGGTAGTGTCTCCATGTGATTGATATTGGAGTAACCATCTGTCACAATTACCAGCAAGTTGGGCACATCTGGGAAGAGTAATATTGATGTGTGCACAAGATTCTTTGAGGCAAATCATAAATGAGATCCTGAAAGTTTCTTCCCTAGCCCTTACATGTTATAAATGGCACTATTTGATATGATACTAAGTCATAATTATGACTCAATACAAGTTTAGTAGCACAAAATATGAGAAATGAATGAAAATTTCCCAGGTACTTCCATCTTATTTCTGCATTAAACTAATTGAAATCTCAAACTCTGCTGAGGTAATGGTGCAATGCAAGAGAGGCTTTCAATGGACAATGCTAACACAAAGCTGTGGTCAATCTCAATTGTGTTGATATGACATGAAACTCATTCAAATGAAAATCAACCAAATTACTGAGGTAAATGCATAAAAGTCTTATATCAAGAAAACAGGTATTCATGAATAAACTATAGGATTTAATCAAACTACAAACCAAGTCTGTCTCCATTTCTTGGGGTAAACATCTCAGTCCGCACTAGTCTCAAGGCTTCAGCAGTGTGGGTGAGGCCGTACACGTAAGGGACACTTTGTAAGGCAAGGAAAACTTCATCCTTCTTAGTGTAGGTGTTCAGGTGGAATTCAATTCTACCAGAATCACTACAATAAAGATATCAAAGCACATGCATAAATACACTTGTTACTCATATATTAATGCTGGAATATACTAAAGCATGGGTCATTTAAGTCCAAGTTTTCCCGTTTTTCCTTCATCATTCAAGGTTGCAATTTTTCACATGATCATGAAAATGACTATGACTGAGCACATTTCATAATAAATTTATTTACTGCGAACGTTTTACTTTCTAAAGAAGCATCTACATTATTTTCTCTCTTATTTGTTCCATTGTTGACAGCTATAGTGTCACCTGTCATCCCTCACTACAAGACCACATATGGAACACAAAAAGGTTTGCTGGCTGCAGAGCCGAAGAAAATGTGCTCATAATCATGACTATGCTAAGAACTTCACAGCTTTCCACAGGAAAGATGGAGCCCTGGGTCCACATTGGTGAAGGTGCCAATATTTTAACAAAATACTTCAGAATGTTTATCTGCCAAGTTAATTTTCCTTAAAGGAATGGATGCCAGAAATGCAGCATGTTAACTACTATAAGAATGCTACATTGCCGTCCAAATGGATTTACACAGGGGATATATCAAGCAGTCTCATGTTCAACTACATGACATTTCCTCCGTCTTTGAGGCAGCATTAACAGAAGAAAACTACATCTGAATTCTGTATAAACACCAGCTGAACAGGTCTTCATCAGGTTTAACATTTCCTTTATAACTTATACACAAAATCTGTGTTGTAAATAAATAAAGCTGTTCCTGGCAGAAAGTGTTTCATGGAAGTACAAGCTTTCTTTCCATGTTTTTTTTTTTTTTTTACCTGAAGGTGATAACACCAACACGGAAGAACCCATTGTCAATCTCCAAATCGCGGATGGTTGAAAAGGTGAAATTCTTCATAAGATTGAAGTTGTATGCTCCAACACTGCCAGATGTGTCCAGCATGAAAATGACATCTCCTTTGGCTTTGCATTCACCTGTGCATGGGATAAATTACATGAGTTTAAGACAAGTCAGTAGTGTTAGGGTATCACATCTCCAACAATCATTGAGTTCATGCACGATAACCACGATGTATTTGCATACATATATAACAACATGAGCAAACATTTAATGGCCTGGACAGTAAACTCTCGTTACTCAATATTTCCATAAAGGTGTGATAGTTTGCTATTTCATCACAATGAAATAGATACAAGTTAGATCAAATCTTTCAAGAGCCAGGCTGAATAACCTCAAAAAAAACAAAAGCCAAGATTTCATCATTGCTATCTTCTGAACATATTGAGCCCATGGTAATAAAAGATGATACACTTTTGCCTGTTGATGATCTGCTTCAAGCATCAAAACACATGCATATTTCAAAGTAAGAGAACATGGGGAAACTCAGAATGGTTGGGATAAGCAGAGGGGCAACAAATGACAATGCTCTCTCAAGTAAAAACTTACTTTTTGTCTGAAAAAAAAAAAAAAAGCAAATGAACAAACAAACAAACAACAACATGAGTTCTGCCAAAATAAAAAAATAAAAATTGTGTCATTTGCCACAAGTACAGTTATTTAGCACTGTGTGAAATATAAGTATCAAAAATAACCAAGGCAGTGTATCGGGTCATTTGCCACAACTTAGTACAGAATCGTTCACTAAAAGTGAATAGAACAACACAACCTGGTGAGATTAGATTTCATGTTGTATACTTATGGAACAGGGAAAGAGTTAAGATGTCTTACCTGTGTAAGGTGTGATTGGTCGAGTTGGTCTGCGAGTGGTGGTGGTAGTGGTGGTGGGCGGAGTAGTCCTGGTAAACGGAGGTGGAGCTGAACAATGAAAGAACAAACACTGTAAAAATCAAATGAGAATTAGCCATTTAAATTTTTTAATTTTTTTTTACTGCGAGGGACATGTCAATAGGACATTTTTAGACCCTTTGGACTAACCACTCACCTGCTATCTGAAAGGTCACACAAATATTACTAAGTTAACAACTGAGATACATAAATTTTGAAGCACACCTACAGGGTGGTTTCTGTTGGTTTTAGAAATACTGAAATGGAAACCAAACACCTTTCACTGAGTACATACTGAAGTTGGTTTAGTGAGCTCAAAATTCATTGATATACTGAAAATTTGGGTTTTGTCCTCACCGTTGTTCATGTTGTATGTGAATATTCCAGGAATTTCTGCAATTTCCTGTTCACTATTGATCAACCTTCTGAACTTCTCTACTGGCTTGCTGCTAATCTCATCCAGTTCTGTGCTGTCTCCGAAGTTCAGACCAATGGTGTAGACATCTGTACCTAGATCTTTCAGACGATTGGCTGCAGCATAGCTCCTTGTACTGCTCAAGCTTTTCTCATTACCTACAAACAAGATTGAAACATATGTTGAGGACAAAGTATCTGCATTAGAATTTCTCGAGCCAAGACCAATCAAAGAAGAAAATACAATAGCGCTTTCCTGAAAAGATAAACTATATTAAAGCATTTTTATGATGGTTTAAATCTGTAGACAAAATATGATTAAATGCAACTGTCTATGTTTTATTACATGTAAATCTTGCATTATTGAAATAGCATACATGAAATACATTAAATTTAAGAGAAAACTAAGTTCCATGCAAACTGTGTTTCAATGCACTTTAACCACACCAACATCATTATTTTTTTTGCTATTAACACAATATCAAAAATTAACTTGAATGTCAGAAGGGATATTTTTTTTTATGCAGTGGGGACACTTTTTGTACAATATATAATAAACCAATGGTCACCAAGATAAGGAGTCAAGATTCAACAGGATGATTTTTTTTAGTAGAAATAGACGATTACAGGTCAGAAGAGATGAGTGCAGTCATTTGGAATAGAGCTGAGAACAATTCAAAACAAAGGTGGCTAACCACTGGCCACCTGGCATAGTACTAATCTTTTTTTTTTTTTTTCTCAATGAGTAGTTGGACAGCGCTGACAAATTGTAGGCTACAAACATGGAGCACATCTTGTTCTTTAGAAAGACAGAGCTAATTTTTTTGCTTGCTTTTTTTTTAACGTTCTTTTTTATGATACTAGTATTATTGTATGAGCTGCTTGTCATCTTTGGACTTGAGATCTAGATTGGTACAGCTGGATCCAAATTTGATCCGCTGGTTCTAGACCAATACCCATATCCACACCCACACCCAACAATTTTCTGCATATGGATGCCATAGCATGCAAACTGACCTGTCAGTAAAACTACATAGTTCCTGGCCCTGGGCCTGTCTCCACGACTAGAAGTGAACATACTACGTCTCACATAATCAAAGGCATCTCCAACATCAGGACGACGAGTTGAGCGTCTATTACGGAGTCGATTCAGTCCACCAACTACCTCATCTTGGAAATTGTATCTAAGAACAAAATGCAGCAAATGAACGTAAGATAACAGACTCAACATATGGTTACCTCCAGCTGACCCCACAGACTTATCTTTTGACATTTACTACAAACCCAGCATGCCTGTGCTTCTGTGAGAAGATAATAAAAACTGGTTATCTTCATATCATCTGTGGACTGTTGGAACATTTTTAAAAACTAGCCACTGAGACTGTAGTTAGGGGATGGTAGTCTAATTACAAAGCCAGATAGAGAAAATACAGAGCAAACTGTGTTCACTGTTCTGCTATAACTTCCTACATAAAATACTACTTTCCCCTAGCAACAGCTTCAACGGCTAGTTTTAATAAGGTTCCAACAACTGATTGACAGTATCATAGATTTCATGTCAAATACCTCATGTTCACTAGCTGCTTACCCTCTTTAGTTTAGAAAATTAAAAAGTAGGAAAGTATGAATGTGACCCTTTGTCTGCAAAAATGGAGGGTTTTTCCTTTACAATTTTCATCACATTAAAGGTATGCTTATATCTGACTGCCAAAATTTCATGATAAAGCAAATTCAGATGCAAAAATCTGGTGCACTGCAATCCAGTCCTGCTCCAGAGGAATCCAGGCTGTTTGGCTGGCTGTGCATCTTTCCTGCTACAACCTTAGGTATCTTCCTATTTCCCTTTTCACTATCAGAAACAGTATGCCCAACTGATCTCCTATGTTGCCCTGAAAGCACATTACCTGTTCAAATGGAAATCTGCCCTGGCTCTGGAGTCAAAGGTCATACCACCAATTCTCCATTCCCCAGAATCCACATCCACTTGATTTGTGAAATCCCTGACAAAGTCCTTCATCCAGCTAAAGATGCGATTATCCACAGAGGAATCCAGCATAAAGATCAAGTCTGTACCAGTCTCACTATATTCTGTAAAGCAGTAGAAAAAAACTCATATAGACATTTTCATATTGTTTTCACATCCATCCAAGACTCCTTACACATTCTTTTCCAGACTAAGAAAGAGTAATAAACTGAGTTTTGAGTTTTATATGAATACTCTTTGTTGTCTCCTCTTCAACTAAACCTTGATTCAATTTGGGCCATGATCACCTTAGATATCTGCCCCAACATCACATCGGCTGCAAGATTATCCAGTTATGCAATTGCAACTAACTATATGTGGTAGGAAAGAATTCTATAATAACACAATATTCCTAGACTGACATTCATAACGGCTCCTGCACCATCATGCACAGGCATTTGTGGCAACTGTGAAAACAGTCAGTAGAAGTTTCTAATTGAATGACCTTATGATAGTGGTGGTAATGGGGTATGTAAAATATGCAAGGCTGCAAAGTCATGATGTGTGCTCACCGCATGTTCCACAAAGGTGTATAAAATCCGCAGTAGCAGCAACATACAATTCCGCACTAGGCTGAGACAAAATGAGAACTGTCAATAACTGCTTTCTTAGTTCATAATTAATAGAAATGTAACCCATCTAGCACCAATAAAAATGTAATACATAGAATATTCTCAACATACATTCACAAATGACGTATTTCTTTCCAAAGACATTTCTGTTGCTTTATATATCATGAATTTTCCCAAAGATAAATGCCTTGCTGAAGAAATGCTGAGTTGAAATAAATGAATATCAAGAATTTTAACAATCAACAGAAACTTACTGGGCACTCTTCTTGGAGTAGTGGTTCTCCTTGTTGTGGTAGTGGTAGGCCGTCTGGTTGTGGTAGGCCGTCTGGTGGTTGTAGTGGTTGTGGCTAAAAGAATAATCAACCAATATGAACAAATCATTTCTGTTCTACAGCACTGTTCCTAATGTAATACGTTTTGACAATGTTCACAAGTATTATTACAAAAGAGTTACAGTATCATGCTTCCATGCTACCAAAACCATCACTGCGTAACGCAAAGTTGGTGATACATTTACAACTACTGTTAATACAGTCGTGTCTAAAACAAAAAACCCCCTCCGTTTTTTTTATCAGCTTCACAACCCTGGTTATTGAATCCACAAGCCATTTGACTATCTCTGTAACTGACAAATCAGGTGATACCAGACTATATAATGAATCAATTTTCCTTACTCATCTGATATTATCAAACACATAATATATAATTTGAAGTTGAACAGCATCAGAATATACATTAAGAAACGGTAATGAATTTCATGCGTATATCTTGACCATCAAAAGGAATCTACTACCAGCCAACCATATGAATAATACAGATCTACGTTTCATTTACAGAAATATCTGTATTTGTACAGTAAGACTTTATCAGGTATATATGGATTGTCCAAGAGCTGATGAGAAATACCTCTCTTTCTGTAATTAAGATTCATGATCTGTTGAACACAAAACCAAACACCTGCTGTCCTTATAAGTTAACATTGCAAGACTTTCCAAAGTGTTATATCAAAAATCAGTCATCCAAGCAACAGCATAAGTTTTTTGGTGTTTTTTTTTTCCTTAATATCTGTGATTTCATCTCTCTGGCAACTACATTTTGTTAACTCTCATTACTCTGAAAACTACTGAGGGAAATTTTCAGTTTGGCAAAAGTAATTAAGCTTTTACCTTGTCTTTTACAAGCATGGTTTTGTCTTTAAATGTCATTTTCCATATTAGTTTCCTCTAGATCTATAAAAAGTCTGTTTCAAGAACTTTACAATAAAACTATACTGTACAGAACTTTTAAATTTTGTTTACGACAGTTTAATTAATGATGCTCTGAGAATCAAGCTATGATAAAACACCTCAAAGGCCTTGAAAGGAGCAAAGTGGCCGTTACTTGTCATATTTAAACCCAAACTCACTATCAGTCATAATCTTCTATAAATATCTAGTCCTGCCAAGCCTATTACCTGGCACTCCAGCTATGACCATTCTGATGTCATCATCAAGGGCATGCAGAGAATTGACTATGACATGCATGCATGCATAAGTTAGATTGTATGATGGGATGGCAATGGTGTAGTCTCATCAGCTGCAAGACATAAAAATCTTAGTAAAAAAAACAAAAAAATTCACGGGGAAAGTTAAAAGTTCAATGGCCTCGTTAACTTTCAGTTACATATGTAAGATATATTGCTCTAATGATTTTTTAAAATCTTATATTGATGTGCTTTGAAATGAATGCCCTTTTACTCGAGCCATTACAGGAAAGGAAGAAAACTGAACTTCCATACACTTAATTTCAGTCCTGGCAGAACTAGGAAGAAATAGAAATCATGACGTGCAACTGCTGTGGTTACATAAATGGTAATTTAAAAACTGTCTAATACAGTTGTCTAACTGATGGTATAACTAATATGTTTTACAACACACAGTCCAATAGTATGCATGGTCTGCTTGTTATAATGGAAGTAATGTCTTCCACTGAACATTTTCCCTCATGGCAAATTTCTTCCTGGATTACAGATAAATATGTCTGTAAAAGGCAAACCTAACACAAAATTTCTCTAAAACATGGTTTATGCCAAAAATGGTTGGAAACTACCCATTTAAAGTTGAAAAGGCCATAGGGATAGAAAAGTAAATGAACTGAAGGTAAACAAGGGCAGGGGAATGTGCAATACCTTTTCACATTACAGTCTAGGAGGAAAACATCATTTTAAAAAGTTTGTCACTGATGTATTAAAAGCTATAGGGTGGCCAGTCATCACAATCAAAATCTTAGGAAACCAAAGGAAGTGGCTATTTTCACGACATGTCGTGGAAATCGCCTCCGTGAAGTTTTCCACGACATGTCGTGGAAATGGCCTTGGTGAAGTTTTTCACGACGTTTCACGACTTAATACAGCTACCCCAGCCCCTTTTCGCCTGATTAGTCAATCTGACTACCGCCCAATTGATACAAACTGGGATAAAAATTACTTTCACATTTATCCAGCGCCTTAAGCAGCATAACATTTCCACTGGCACATTCAGTAGCCTTTTTGTGAAAAGCAGGTACTTCGACTATGAATCACATGACAATTAATTTGTCGCTGCACCAATTTCAGGGATTTGCATGTAGGTTGTGGAATGAATTTATCAACCACGTGGTTCATCAACCGCTTGCAAAACAAATTTTCAAGTCTTTATTTTCATTTTCATTTTTTTTTTTAATTGTAGAATTTAAAGTACATCAAACTGTGGAAATGACATGGTCTTCATTTTCACTTGTCACCACAACACCAGTTGTCCTGCTACAAATCCCATTTATATGCAAGCAGCAAACACGCATTGTGGAAACAAAACATTGAAAAATGAATTTTGCAAAAAATAAATTCAGTAATCTATAATCCAAGTCAAGCGTTCTTCATCCACTTATTATCTGCAGGGTTAGGAGTTTGTTCTACTAAATAAGCTTTTGCAATTCATTCATTCCTGGGGTAGGAATAATGCCATTTTATTTTATTAATGCACAGAGCACAGACATCTGATAAATTTGTTTTTTAAATTGGCAAGTAATTAACTATGGTGAGGGACTCTGATCTCATTTTCCCCTTGCAATTAATATTGCCTGTTTTTCCGTAAATGCATAAAATACCTGGCATGACAAGAAATGGTAACATTCTAAACAATTATGTCAAGAATTAAAGAAAACATCCAACACTTATGAATTCAGATAGCATGATCACCCATTCTGAATTTTCGTTAGGATTAACCATGACAAGCCTTCACAGAGAATCAGTTTCGGCTGATACCAAGGTCTATGTCGGCTATCTGAAAAGATAAGTCTATCACACTAATAATTATCACTTGCTTTTATCTCTAACAAAAAAAAAAAAAATTTTTTAAAAGAGCAAGCGTAAATCTCAAATGCGGTGATTAGTTTAAAAAAAAAGCATCTTCATTATTATTGTTTCCTACATTTAATAAAATGCTTAAAAAAAAACAAACCCTAAACAAAGCCATGCCCAATGTGTGCTGTTTGTTGGCTGGCAAGTGTAGCTTGGCGAATATTGCAAATGACTGATCTGTTTTATGATTCTGGGGCTGAATGTATCCTGAAAACAAGGGTATCAAAACACTGAATATCCTGGACTGTAAGTTTACTGTAGAATTTCCCCAAAAAAGGAATGGTATCACTCATCTTATTATGGTGATTCAGTTCATTTTTTTCACTATTTCATTATATTACCAGCCTTACTGTAATTTTGTATACCCCTGTTCTCAAGTAAATCAAAAAGCAACCAAGGAATTTTGCTTTAATTTTCAGGTTGCACAAATTTGCTCGCTGGCGAAGAAAGCATATCAAGTGCAAAATAAGTGGGTGGCATAAAAGCAAGTGGTGATGTGATCATATAGTGGCAGTGAGCTTGGATTCAGTGAAAAAAAAAAAGGAGGTTGTAAGAAACCTCTAGTAGTGGTTGGACGACGAGTCCGTCGTCTAGTGGTCCTTCTGGTAGTTGTAGTGGGTTTTCTGGTGGTTGTAGTACGTCTGGTGGTTGTGGTGCGTGCAGTAGTTGTTGGTCTCTCCGTTGTTGTAGTTGTAGTTGTAGTAGTGGTTGTCCTTCCTTACATAACAAGGGAATGATTGGCACATTAAACAATGAAATCATATCTGCATCACAGCAATAAATCAATGCAAACATTGTCAACTGACACTAAATTTTTCATCTTTGACAGCTTCTCACATTAAGAAAAAAAAAACAACAACAATAAATAAATAAACCTTGGTGCAGTCATTAACTTCATACAACTTAAGCATGTGACCTTCAGAGATAAGTTTCATGAAGAACAAAAAGCCAACTGCCAATTATCAGAGAAAAAAGAACCCTATTTCAGGACAGAACAATAAATCACTCCCATTACTTCCTCTCTGGAGAGTACATTTCATGTACATGGCATCCTTGACTAGACACCAGCACTGTTACATGTTGTGGTTAAAGCCACTGAAGATAGTACCGGTCAGTGAAAGATTTCTTTACATTAGCTTATAAACAGCAAGGTTAACTTGATATTTTCAAAGCAAAAAAAAGTGCTATAGGCAAAAAATATTCAACAATAGGGGAGATAGGGTTTCACTGAATTGGGCTACATCACATTACTATGAGAATGCCATATTGGGTTTCAGGCAGGGTTCAAAACAATTACGAAATATTTCAAAAGGCTCTGAAACTAATAATCTAAAGGGCACATTCAGTCCTTGAGAATGAAGATAATTAAAATGAAAATTTTAAGAATTTATAAAAAAAAAAGAAAAAAAAAAAGGGCTGCTATGGCAGATTCATTAAGGGTGTCTCTGAAAGAAAAATCTTTCAAAGTAAAGCGGGGAAAACCAGGGAAAATACGTTGCAGCCGCAGCTACTGTTATCAATTCAGCAGGGGCAAAACAGATCCAGCTGGGGTCACTGGTTTCTCTACACTACTAATGCAGCGGTTCATTTTGTTGCCAGCCTACTATATGACCCATAGCTGTGCCCATGCAGACTGTCCTTACTGTAAAGCCATGGGGACTGAAAGCTGAGGGACAAACATTCTTCATTTCATATCAAATCAACAAAGCTTTCCTTTGGGCATCAGAATGGGGATGTGAACAATAAGTTGCATAAAAGCTGAGGGTCATGGCCAGAGAGAGATATTAAGCAGATCTCAAAGTGAGCTCCAAAACGCAAAGAAATTTGGAAAAACCTGCTGGAACAAGAGTTGTTACTGGTTGCTTGGTTACTGGTCTAAGGAAGTCTGGTTTACCTGATGGAAGGGGTAACAATAGCATAAAGAGAATGTCATTTTTCTTTTCATTGCAGTTAAAATGGCATAAATTTTGGGGAAGGTTTTATAAAACTAGTGTCTGAATCCCCCAAGCCTGCTAAAAGTGCTGCATAAAACTGAATTACTGTATTTTGCCATCAGATATATGCAACAATATTAAATACACCCATATCAACATATTAATATAATTATTTCTCTCTTATCGCAAAGTTCATAAATAAACATTGCATGAAAATAATATTTTCATGGCGTCTCTCACCAAGCAGAAAACTGCCTGTATTCTCACACAGAGATGTGATTTGTTGTTTTTTTTCAAGTTAACATTTAACATTTTCCTGAGAATGTGTTAATTTAGGGGCAGTTAGTAGTAAGGAATTCAAAGGTTGAAAACCTGTAACAGGTGTAGCAATTGGTATCCTTGTTGGCTCTACAGAATCTGGCTTGCCTATGAGTTTGATATCAAATAGAACATTAATTGGTCACTGTCAAAAATATACTTAATTTAAACAAAGACAATATCGTAGACAAGCATACACATCACTCCAAATGAGAAAGAGGAATGTTCGTTTCCTCCCTCAATAATGACATTTCAAAATGCCAAATTTGGTAGCTGCTTTGTCTGTTTTACTTGGTGACTCAGACACTAAAAACCCCCTTTCATAAAATGCTGACAGAGATGTAATTGGTCTCTGTCCTTATTTAGCTGAAAACTCTCCATGTGTAGTTATTTCTTGGGATAAGTGCCTTCTGTCTGTTAACAAAACCAGACTAAGTGTGTCTTATTATTCACTCCAAAATAATGCATATAATATAATATAGGAGAATACGAGACACTAAATGGTTACAGCTGAAACCAAGACAAACCAGAAATATTCACAAACAATATCATTCCACCTGAGCAAGTCTTGAAATACAAAAATACAAGGGTAATTGATAACTATCTTAACAGTGTCCATTTCAATAACAGAAAAAAAAAATTTCAAAAGTGACATTTTGAGGAAAACCAAATCAGAACTTAATCAAGCATGATTTTATGAACACTTATCTAATTTATGTAGCAGCCTGTCCCTTCTTTCAAACAGATTAGGTCATTACAACACCAAATGAAATATCAAACAATCTTATTAAATCACAGCTGATGTCAGCTAAAGGGAAAATATAAAAGATGAGAACAAGTAATGTATACTGAAAGAGAGATATCCAATCCCAGGCAGAGAGTGTAAAATAGATGGAAATTCTTGTTACAATAGAGACACCCGTGCAGTAGATTAACGACCACAGAACGCTTTGGATTAATCACATAAAGTAAAACAATTGTTGGTTAGTCTGACCAGTTTGTTTACACCACACTTATGAACAGTATATAAAGGTAACACTGTTTTCATTTTCTAGTATCCCAATTCCTCTCCATCATCACTGTCGTATGGATTTTTCCTATCCACTTTTTAAGTGAGAATCATCACTGTCGTGGACATTTTTCATATACAGTTTGTTTTAATAGGTATTTCAGCATTTATCCCTTGGAGTAAAATCTCCTTACTTATTTTACGAGGAAAAGAATACAACTTTCATGTAAGCAACTTATATTCTCATTAACAAGGAACAAGACAGCAGTTTGCACATCTCTTTTACAACATAGAGTTTATTACACTGATATTAACTTTGCACTTGATGTGGTAAACGGAAAAGGACATTTGGATTTAACAATGTAATGGTCATGTATATGCTGCAACTAATCAACTGTCATGGAACATAAGGATTTGGGGGGAATATGTAGCTTTAATTCTGTGGATCAAATGTGAAATATTTAAAGTCATCATGCAAAGAAAGATAACAAAGCATGCATTCTTACTTGGTGGGGGCATGGTAAACTGCTCTGTAAGAGGGAAGAAATTAAATAAAATATGAACATATAATAACGTGGAGCATATAAAACAAAATCAGCTGACTCAATACTCACAATTTACCATATTTAATTTGCCTAAGAACAGAAAATAGTTCCAGACAAATACTTTGACCAGCAAATATGTTCTTTATGCGCTAATTAACTTTAAATATTCTAAATGACTCATTGCAAAATAAGAACAGCCCAAATCTACCTTCCAAAGTACAGTTTTTAAACTGCATATAGCTATTTAAATGTGCAAAGCTGAATACTACTCAATGAAGGAAAGTTGTTCGTCACATCGAAGTTGTGTGATATGTCATGTGTACACATTTCTTTCTTTTGTTTCAGTTTATTAGAATTAGTGCCCTTGATTTGACAACGGCCATTGTTTTTGTCAGTGTGCACACGAAAAGTCGGACGCAAACTCATTAATATCGACCATAATGCGACTTAGCCCACGCCAATACCGATTTTCAGCTTAATTCCTTTATTATTGGTGAAGATGCGACTGTTGGAACAGCCACATGCACTTTTACAGCATGTAATTATCTAAATAGATCCACGAAATAACAGTGTGCACACACGGACAACAAAAACCCTCGAAAAGAAAATAAACTGATTTAAAGTGAAAAAAAAACGATCTTCGCATTTTTATTGCCCAAAATCGAATAGTAAATTCTTTATCTTTATGAAATGATGTGTTTTAAACCTCTAAGATACCATTATTGGTCACAATTTGACAGTTCATAACAGGGTACAAATACAGGTAGATTTGGGCTGTTCTTATTTTGCACTGACTCAAATATGTGCTGACCAATTTCATATCTAATTTTCTATTTCATAACAATGTCAACTGCATCATAACCAGAAAACAATGTTAACAGAATTTCATTAAAGCTTGCCTAAAGTAAAAATGTCAGGATTATAAAACTTTATAACAACAAAATGGAAACGATGCTTGTTTAGCTTAAAAAAAAACAAACTGGTAGATACTCTGCAATTACATTCTCCTTCACACAAACTTACTGGGACATGCAGAACTAAAGATCATGTCATCAACATCTTGCAGCTCATCGAAGTCAGCCACCTTGAAGCTGTTCTCACTGGCCGGTGGAGAAGCAATGCCATCAAGTTCTCGGTAGTCAGTCAGCCCAATTCCAATGGAAAATATGTGGATGCCATCATCATGAGCCAATTGGGCATAAGGAATGGTGTTACCACTATTAATAGTTGAAACTCCATCTGGTGATGAGCAAGAACAGTTTTATTATTTTCGTGTCCACATTCTATTTCATATAGATCTAGTTTTTTTTTATTTTTCTTTCCAAATTTCTATTTCATGTTCTATTTATCTTCATGTAACTTTCTTCATTGCGTCATAAGACAGCATTTCTGGTTGGTTATTATTTGGAGCTATTAAAACTATAAAAAAAAACAAAAAAAAACAGATCTTATCGTGTGAGGTGCTAAACAGCCCGAGATACAACAGTTCAAATTAAATTTTGTCTGAAACTAGTACCATCAACCTCAACTCTCTCACAGTCCGTGTGAATTCTTAAGGCACATTGTAAAAATTTCACTTCTGACCCCAAAAAAATTTTAAAATTCAGAAACTTTTCCTTGTGCACATGAAAATAGGTTGAAGCAAAACTGAATTTTATGGCCAAATCAGAAAATGGACGAATCTTCATGATTTAAATACCCTAAATGACAAAATGTAAACATGAGTTCACTTCATAACCAGTTTTGCTTAAAAATGCTAAGACATGCACTGGAGACTACAGTTAAATCACTTGCTGATAATTCCCATGGCTATTCCTGTCTCGCAGCTGCCTGTATCTGACACGCCATCCTACCTGTCAAAACTACAGCAAAGTTTGGAACATCTGCTCTGTCTCCATTGACAGGAGTGAACATGACATTGCGCATCACATCCAAAGCCCCAGCTGTGTTGGTACTTCCAAATGAATACTGAATATTATCAACAGCTCTAAGAATATCCCTCTTCCTTGAATATGTGTTCAACTGGAAGATCTGATACACATCTGTGCTGTATAGGACTGCACCAACACGTACATTGCCAGAATCTATGTCAGCCTTGCTCAAGAAATCTTTCACAAAGGCAAGCACCTAATGATACAGATACAAATGGTATAAAATGAATCTATTATGTTATGCATTTCAGTGAATCAGTGACATTGTGGATTTTGATACCAGGAAAAACACACATATTTCTGAGGTTAATAACAGAAGCTGCATACAGCAATAATTTGTTTCCTATCAAAGCCACTGTATTGCACTGTGTTTAAATAATAGACTGAATACATTAAATCTTTATCATAAGCCATGCTGGACATACTGCGGTTTCATACAATGATCCCTTAAAGACATCAAAGATGGATGGGAAGGCAGATAGTTGTATCACTGAATTTCATACCATGCATTTTATTGGTAAATATCTTTTTGTGCGGCGATGACGTGTCTGCTCCAGTTGTAACTGGGCTGCAATGACACTAAGGCAAATTTCCCAAACGGGATTAAAGAAGTATACAAAATTTAAAAAAAAAAACAAAAAAACAAAAAATTGCCATCTATTTCAAAGACAAAATTGCTGAAATGACAATTTCCCTTCCCACTTCAAAATAAAAATGCACAAAACTGACCGACTGTCTGAAATGCCCATTGTGTGGAAAATTTTAAGGTGAAACCTTCAAGAGAATTTTACTGACATGGATGAAGAATCTCACAGAGATACCTTCTGTTCACCAATAAACAATAAGAAGCTGATTACAGAAGTTAAGTGACTGAGCTGAATCCATTATGAAATATTTCTATTTAAATCATAGAAGTACTTGAGGCAACTCAGGTTTCAGAAACACCCATAAGGGGACCTATATATCATCAGCTGAAGGCTAATCTCTTGTCTTTCAGACAAATCTGTGCAAATACTTAAGACAGATTTTACATTGTGGGTTCCACCGTTAACTGGTTTCCCATTTATCTATTAATTTTACAAAAGTTAATGTGATGTAGTTCAGAACATTACCTTTCTGAAGTTGGCCTCTGTGACGCTGGTAGAGGAGTCAATGACAACGATCAAGTCAGCACGGGCCAATGCACAATCTGAAAAAAACAACACCATGTACCAGTCAATGACAAGAGTAATGGTTCTCTGTTTCTAACACAACCGCCATACAACCTCAGGAAGTTGAATGGATTGATAGAAAATGATATAGTAAGTCAAACAATAATCTGCATCAACTGAAATAAGTGTTTTCATGGTAAAGTCATTGCAACAGTAATATTAAGCCAATAACATTCACAATCTGATGTTCCTAATTAA
This sequence comes from Onchidella celtica, assembly GCA_963931925.1. Taxonomy (NCBI): domain Eukaryota; kingdom Metazoa; phylum Mollusca; class Gastropoda; order Systellommatophora; family Onchidiidae; genus Onchidella; species Onchidella celtica. The sequence continues at coordinate 26,158,913 of OZ007583.1, forward strand.
TTGTGAAAATTTTGTAATGAAGCAATTAAGCAGAAGCTATCATAGGCATCCATAGGTACCCACTGCTGACCCCAGTGCCGTACACTGTAATCCTGTTACATAATCCTTGTTGCAACAGTATTATATACTGTACTGGGATTAGCAGTGGATGCCTATAGATCTTATAATGGCTGTCCTGCAATCCGTTTCATTAGAAATGACCAGTGTCAACAACTCTAAGTAATTGAGATTTATCAGTTTGCAGAAGAGTGTTTTTTTATAATACATCAAATCTGAAACTGAACCTTGACATGAAGAACAACAATGTGAAGTAGTAAATGATGAAGCCAAAGTATATATCATGAGAACTTTTGAAACATTCTGTCGGTGCATCTCATATTGATATTTGCTTCAACCACACAATCTATGGCAATGATGACAAACCATAAACCACATTCAACTTTAACAAGACATGAAAAGTAGTATTATATTTTATCATCTGATATATTAAATGACCCAGACCGAGGTTGCTCATAAGACTTACGTATGCAATGGGTTCATTTGTCCCCCTGCTGCTGAGATCAAAGAAGCAACAAGTAAAATTCAATATATTATTGACATCAAAATGTTGGCCACAGGAGGAAACATGCAAATATTATTATTAGCAAAAAATGTTGTTTGACACACTACCAAAATATGACACCACTGAAACAAAAATTGTTATGAAAGAGTATGTCACACTCCTTGCTGTCTCAGCTAGAAGAAGGTTAGAGGAAAGCCAGCTTGAGGTCTTTTTCCACATACCAGCACAATAGGAATGAGCTAATGGATATGCCAATGAATCAAAACTTTCTGTCTTATCAATCATGTAACTCCACAGCTTTTGTTTCATAGCTACAGAAAACTCACATTAGAGAGAAAAAAGCATTTAGTAATCATACACACGTATATAACATCTCATTAATGAACAAAATTATAGCTCAAACACTACTACAGCACAAAAAGCAATGTCTCAAAATTTAAATTTAACAAGGATATAAATTAATAAAATCTTAGGTTTTCAAAATCTTCCTTGCCATCTTTCAATGGATTATCTGTCAATAATATCTTTTGCATGGAAAGGGCAAACATAGAACTTTAAAAATATCCTTCACAGACAGGTCTGTGACACGGCAATTTTGATTCCGCACAGCCACTGAAATTCAATTAGCACTACTAACTGGAGTGAAGATGTTTTCTTATTTGAACCAACGTAAGAAAACAAAAACAAGAAAAAAACCTTGTGAAGCAATGCTGATCAAGTTTTCAACTGCGCTGTTCACTTCTCTACTTTATGAGACAGACACCTTTTTCTGCTTATCCCCAAAATAATTCAAAGTGCACATGCAATCTCAACTATGACATTAAGCAGCATTCAACTTTGGTGGTGGCGCTACCCCAGTTTGCTCCCAGTCTTCACATGACATTACAGAGCTTAAACAAACCTGGTACTGGCAGAGTGTTAACAGGAAAGGGGGGGATACCAGTTACAGAGCAGAAATTGGCTACCTGGAAAGCAGTGTTAGTTCCCTTGAAACAGAAAAGAAAAACTGATGAGTTGATGACAGGTTACTAAAAAGAAAGCAATACACAAGTTTAATAATCAATTATATATTTCTATTAGAGGCCCTCTCACCAGTAAGTCTGTTCCCATATACTCTGAATGTATTTTAATGAAATCTTCAGGATGGAAGGTCATATGAACTGAGAGTTAAATATCTATGCCCCAATGTTTTTTTGTTTTTTTTTGCTCAACATTCCATAATTCTCAATATATCAATGATGAAATGAACAGGTTCAAAGGAATACCAATATCCCCTAGATACTTTTTACAAAGTACTCACTTTCCAAATGTACCATGACATTCATGTAAAATGATTGGATTACATTCAGAGTACTAGTAGACCATCAAGAACTAAAGAATTATTTGACTACACATGGTTGCGATCAAGGGCTGTTAGCAAACCATCTTAGAAATAGATCACTGTGGAATCTTGTGAACTAAATTCTTGATAATAACATTCACTACATTCTTTAATGCTTACGATTACCACATGCATTATGTGAACATCTGAATAACTTCATATCAAAACTCATGATCTCTTCTATTTACTTGTTTGTTATTCAGGATAAAAAATGTTATTATACATAACAGGATTTTTAAATACTACAACTGGTAATACAGATGTTACACAAAGATACATACATCCTAGTTAGCATATCTTCAGTTACAAGTATAAAACTGAATTTATTAAAATACCACACATGTAGTTAATTACATGCTAGAAACTAAAAGGGAACCACAGCCATAAAACATACTTTTTCATAAGGCAGAAATCATTAAACTTTTAAACCCCCAAAAAATTAAAACAACGCCAGAAATGAATTCAGAAACGTAAACATTGCCCAACACTTACCTCCACATAGGGCAGCAATTACATTATGTCTCAAATCACGTAGTTCTGAGAAATCCTGGACTGCAAAACTGTTTTCAGCCACTGGTTTGCTAGCAATACCATCCAATTCCCTAGTGTCTGTCAAACCAATACCAATAGCATAGATATGGATGCCGTTTCTACGAGCTCTTCGTGCTTCGGGGATAGTTCTCCTGGCATTGATATTGGACACACCATCTGTCACCACAATAGCAATGTTATCCACATTAGGGCGATCTCCATTACCTCTCGTATACATCTTTGTTCTCATGGTCTTCAATGCATCTGCTGTGTTGGTGCTACCAAAGCGGTAAGGAATATTATCAATAGCACTGAATAAGGCAGCTTTAGTTCTGTGTGTGTTCATCTGGAATTGGACATAGTCATCTGTACTGTAGATAATCACACCGACTCTCACATTACCACCATCAACGTCAGCTTCAAACAGGAAATCTTTGACAAAGTCTTTCATGAGCTCAAAGTTGGGTTCTGTCACACTGGTGGAGGCATCCAGCACAAACACCAGATCAATTTTGGCACCTGCACAACCTGCAAATGCAAATAAGGAAGACAATTATGGAGGGAAAGAGCGAAGTACGAAAGGAAATAAATAACTGTGATTAACAAGGAATTTTGCTTTCAAAATTCAGGCATACTGTCACGATCACGTGCGTGAAGATGGTCACGACCACGTGTGTGATGAGTACCTAACTTATTTACCTTTCAAACCCAGCTAACAAGCCAAGCAAGCAGACCAGCGATCAACGGACACATGGGGTGAAATTTAAATTAAACGATATTTAATTATAAATGCATGACAAAACTGATGTCAAAACATTCAAATCATGATAATCACATACATAATCACAAAAACAGAGATATTTCAAATTTACTCTTGGGGATCATGGCTATTCTCTATTCCCCGATTCACATCTAGATCTAACCCCTCTGTCCATAAACTTAACTACGTATACTTAATAGTCTCTGTCAACAGCTGCCCTCCTCGTTGATGCAGTTTCACGTCTCCAGAGTTCACACGATCCTTTCTAGATCTCTAACTTCGACGATAAAAGGGGAAACAGACGCCCCTGGCTTCTCACAAATAAGAACACACAGTTCACACCCGCCATCGTAGATTACTAGCTCCTTGAGGGGTTATCATCCCGTCCTCAGGACTCTTCTTCTTCTGCAACCACACAGCACATCGACGGTTCACACCCGCCATCGCAAATCACGAGCTCCTGAAGGGTTCCCGTCCTATCATCAGGACTCCTCAACTTCTGGTCCCCATGGCACGACCTTCCACTTGTCGCCCGGACCGATAAATTCTTCTTATTGGGAAATAAATGTGAACATCATGGATCCCTCACACACCTAACACTTCTGGTCCCCACTGGCACGACCTTCCACTTGTCGCCCGGACCGATAAATTCTGCGTCTTCCTTTAGGAATGAATAACTTGGGAACCTTCATAGATTCCTCACATACATAACACCCCTGGTCCCCATGGCACGACCTTCCACCTGTCGCCCGGACCACTTCTCGCTGCGTCTTCCTTTAGGGATGAATAACTTGGGAACCACGTGTGTCGAGCTTCTCCTCTACTTATACTCCCGAGGCCTTTGCACACGCGACTAGTTTAAAGCGAGTCGTGTGTATCTATTCACGCTCGTCAACAATGTTAAAAACCGTGTTTTCCCCTGCTAAGCTCACCCCCCTAGACTCGTGGCGCACAAGGCCACTGACCTTCCTCGTGATAGTAATCTTTCATGCTAGTCAACAACTTTAAAAAACTCCCCTTCTCCCCTACCAAGTTTACCCCCTCTATACTCGTGGCGTACAAGGTCATCAACCTTAATCGTGACAATACGTCATCAAAAGTGTTCCTTAATGTGCAAGTTTGCGAATTCTTTACAAATGCTGACATATGATTTCTAAATCCTGGCCTGGCAATCAGTTTGCTATAACTCTTTAAACTGAATTATCTTGGTATCAAGCCAGATGTTTACTACCTAAGAATTGAAATTATATCTCTATTCATTCGATCAAAAATAAATTATGGTGATTATTCATGTGTCCTAAACTGCCATGTAAAGAAATAAAATCTCAATAAATGCAGATGTGTAGAAATTTTATGGCAACCATAGTGCATCTCTTTTACCATGAGTGGAATCAACATCCATTTTCATTGAAAAAAGTCATTTCATTTTTTTTTTTTTTTTTTTAAAAATTTTGCAAAGGCTCTTACTTCGCACTAAACCCTAACTTGCTGAAACACTAAAAAGTGTTCAACAAGTATGTACTTCAGAGTGCTGAATATTGTTCTCTGAGTATTCATCAACCAATCCTTTTCCCCTTGCATACATATATGGGTGTTTCCCATAGTGTCGTACCGCAGAAATTTTGCTTTTAATAGTCTGGTCTAATCATTATGTTTTAAAAAGTGTAAAGATGCAAACTTGATATCAGGCTACAGTCTAACAAACATCAGAATGAAAGAATCCACTCTTCCTCTGAAGATCGTCATCTGCCACGTTCCACTTGGGGAGTTTCTTACCACCTAAAAAATTAGTTCCAAAAGGTTTAGTGTGAGTCTATGGAAATTTTTTTTTTTTAATCTAAAAGACTCTTTCCCATAAAAACCGATGTTGGTTCCACTCAAATAAAGGAGATGCATTATACAACCATCCTGTAATGAATTGCTGCTCCTGACAGAATTCAACTTAAGTCAAACAAGTTAAACACTGCCTCATCGAACAAATAGGTAGGACCTGAAACCCCACACAAATGCTATTGTCGCCAGTCCAAAGTTTGATGTTTTTTACCATAATTCACTGTTCAGTAGGTCAAGACACACCATATGAGATAACAATATGCATTGGCTATTTAGTTTAGAAGTTCTTTCGATGTACGTCAGCACAAACATAATGAAAAATAACCAGCTTTTTGCTTCTCCTGTACACATTCTGCTTTGTGGACATATGGCAGTAGTACTTTCAGGGTGCAAATATCCAAAAACAGCTAACATACACAATACTTACTGACTCGAGGCTTGAGTGTTGTACGTGGTGGAGGAGGTGCTGTTACCAATGGTGCTTCTGTTGAGCCTGTAGGAAAGCAGTAAGAAACTTTAAGTTTGTGATTTGTTGTGTGCCTGGGGCTAACCTCTATATGGAACTACTTTTAATAAACTCATGAGCAGTGTGAGTAATAAGAAAACTGCAATTAGCACATTTATCAGTCCAACCAAAGGAAATACAGCTGTAATGTAATTACATTCTTCCAAGGCAGTATTTTTTTCTTTCCTACAAGGACATAGTAAGTGCATTTTCTTGTCATTCTCTGACAATGGTACCAAATATACTGCTTGAATCGTCTTCAACTCTTCTGCTATGTTAAGACAACTCTTCCACTATGTTAGTTTACATCTGGTCATCATTCTTACAATTCACAAATCTTCACTGTTTCTGCTATATTAAGATAGATCTTCCACTGTACTAGGTTACATCTGGTCATCATTCTTACAATTCACAAATCTTCACTCTCTCTGCTATATTAAGATAGATCTTCCATTATACTAGTTTACATCTGGTCATCATCCTTACAATTCACAAATCTTCACTGTTTCTGCTATATTAAGATTGATCTTCCATGATACTAGTTTACATCTGGTCAACATTCTTACAATTCACAAATCTTCACTGTTTCTGCTATATTAAGACAGATCTTCCACAACACTAGCTTACATCTCGTCATTATTCTTACAGTTCACCAATCTATTGGGACTCCTTACCAACTTACAACATGTCACAAAAAACATGATCTAATAAAGGAACCTGGACTTTATTGTACAAAAAAAACACAGCTCTCCGTTGCAAAACAAATCTGATTGTGAATGTCTATTGTTCGTCTTTGAAAAAAATTTAACATTAAAATAGTAGCTGATGAAGATTTTACAGGTAGGAGTGGAAATAATGTTTAAAATTAATCCCACAACTTTATGTTCCTAAAACTTTCTTTTCTGCTAGCACAGGAGTACATTTTCCTTCCATGGATTTATTGCTTATTCAATTATCGTTATTTTGATACGTGACTGCTGTGAAATAACCGAATCTCATATCTGCACTGTCTCTGAAGAATTTCTCATGACTGAATTGTAATAAGCTTGTCCGATGTTGTAACATAATGAAGACTTGTATACAAAAAAATACATAATTTTTAAGAATTGAGATTTCGTTACAACTGACTCCATTTCATCATTCAAAAGTTCTCTTCAGAAAACGGCAAGAATCAAAAAAATAATCAAAAGAAAACCACACAACCAAAACAGACTCACAAAGTGCTGAGAACACTTGATGTCTTAGATCTGCCAGTTCACTAAACTCTTGGACTGCAAATCTGTTCTCATCCACCGGTTTGCTAGCAATACCATCCAATTCCCTGGTATCTGTTAAACCAATGCCAATGGCATAGATATGGATGCCAGATGCACGAGCTTGTTCTGCTTCTGGAACAGTTCTCCTGGAATTGATGTTGGACACACCATCTGTCACCACAATAGCAATGTTATCCACACCAGGACGATCTCCGTTAGCTCGAGAATACATCTCCGTTCTCATGGTCTTCAGTGCATCTGCTGTGTTGGTACTACCATAACGGTAAGGGATATTATCAATAGCATTATACACATCAGCTTTAGTTCTGTGAGTGTTCATCTGGAATTGGACATGGTCATCTGTACTGTAGATGATCACACCAACTCTCACATTACCACCATCAATGTCAGCTTCAGTCAAGAAATCTTTGACAAAGTCTTTCATGAGCTCAAAGTTGGGTTCTGTCACACTGGTGGAGGCATCCAGTACAAACACCAGATCAATTTCAGAACTTGCACAGCCTGTGATAATATGAGATGACAACTTCCATGAGTATAAATCCAAACTTTTGCAGTTTTGATAATTGGGCTGATTCTCATTAAGATGTTGTAAATCACAGTTATGAGGGCCATATCCTAAAAATTCTTTACAATGGATAAATTTGCCTTTTAATTCCTCCTAATTAAATTATGTTATAGTTCAAACCAATTCTCAAGATCATTTCTTTCCTTTTTGTCACATCAGCAGAATTGATTGCATTTTTTTTGTCTACCTAATAGTATTACTATTGACACCTAGATTATATACACTCTGGCCATTTACAGAACCTTAGGTGAACTCAAGAGATGTGCAATTCCCAATTGTGCTTTATGTATATTAAGCTTGGCTTAAACAGACCTAATGTGAAGTCTATCAGTCATCAGTGAGCTTGCAAACAGAAGACTATGTGTGCAGTATGCTGGGCCTTTTATGAGTACTTACTGGCTTTGGGCTTAGGAGTCTCTGGTGGAAAAGTTACAGGGGGACGTGTTGGTGCTTCTGTTGAGCCTGAAACAAGACAGTATCAAATACAATACTTTACTTGTCTCGTTGACCATTCTCATGTTTACCTGACCTAGTTCATAACTACTTCAATCGTGTTCAAGCAAAATACAACTAAGATGAAAAACCTTACATCTACATTCACGACTGAGTAACTGTGCTCAGAAATTTACTGATACACGGCGAACCATTAAGTCTCATTTACATTTGACTTTTAATTTCAGATTTAATATCATATGTTTTCTATTACATGTTACTAGCAAAAATTCAAGTACCCAACTGTAACAGGGCGACAGACAGGCAAGGTATAGCTAGCGTGGGAAGATAGCTAACGGCGGGGAGACAGAGTTATTGTAGGCCAGAGGGGGAAAGTAGCCGATGCAACTGAAGCGCTTTGACACCCGAAAAGGGTAGTGTTTACTTGACCGCCGTACTTGTCGATCAGATCACCTGGGAATTGCTTGGGGGGTAGAGCTGTTTCAATAGTATTTGACGTGGAGTCGACGGGGGTGGCTATTAGGATAACTAATGTACACTCGGTGAGCGTCTTGGGACGCTACCTGACTGGGTATAAATCCCCGAACGCTCCTTCCAACTTCAGACCGCTGAGAGCACTCACCAGCTTCGTGCCGAAGAGGAGACCACAACTGCAACTGTAACTTTGTACTAGTCTTGTGAGTGGGGAAGGTCAGGGAACCCGCAAACATCCTTTGTCAGAGCGTGGTATCTTTGGTATCTTGTCGGCATTTGGGCTGTTGCTGAGTGGTAAGTTAATTGTACGATGTATGTGTATTTTACTTAATGTTCATGATTGTAGAACCTAAATCTAGTGGGTTTACTTTGGTATAACTACTGCCTCTGAGAGAGTCACGGAAACGCCGTTATATATATGTTACGAAACCTTATAGGATGGGGTCCGTTAGAGAGAGCGTTATTCTTCGTGGGGAACGTGTAAATATCATTAAAACTGTATTGATCGTTTATTCTATTGCCTATATGGGAGCCTATGGAGTATGGGAGCTGCAGCCTGACTTATAACAGTGTCAGCGGTTAAAAGTGTTAATGATGAATATCCGTCATGGAGTAAGTATGGAAGTCATGCCTTCCAGCAGTAGATTAGGACTTTGCGATTGTTTTTCTACAGAGGAGGAAGAACAACACCTTCTTGGCTTCTCAACTTCTTGTACTTTGATTAACGACATCGTGGCTTCTTGGCTTCCCGACCTATTGGTACCTGCCGATACCTGTTGATCTAACTGCGCAGTCAAGCCAGGGTAGAGAGGAAGAACCAGTGCCCAGATAGCGCCATACACCCCTAAGGGAGAGGTTTCCTTATGCTGAATGTTCCCATGTGTTTTATAAAATGTGCTAGAGATTGAATATTACGAAGCCATTTAATTAGCATGTACTGATTTGCATCAACTTCATTCCATCGAAATTCACATGAAATTGTATGACCTATGTTCCTATTATTATTGAATGAATTAATAATTATTGTATATATGTAAGCAATACAGATATCGTTTGTTATAACTTATAGAAGAGAGAGATAGTCGATTATTTAGTGTGTTTGTGCCGTGCCCATCACGGCTGGTGTCAGAAGAAAGTTAGTGAGAGAAAGTGGAAACATCACAATGGAGTCAGAAGTGGGATCCTGCTAGTAAATAACATTTAATTTTGATCTGGGTCGTGTCAAGGGGCTATTGTGTGATTGTGTGGACAGGTCATCTGCCCTGAGGCGAGTGAGAGAGATTGACATTTAGTGCCTGCGACATGCTCTGATTTTACCTGTGCATTGACTGTTCAATTTTATCTTTTGTCACAGAGAAAATTGTTGTTTGCTATTGCAGGAATATTGTTGTTAACTTCACAGTTACGATCCACGCTTTATTGTTAGCTTTGTTTACAGGTCAATTGCTGATGGACTATCTGGGCGCACTGAAGCTTGCCAGACAAGAAGGCATTAGTGATGAGGAATTCAAAATTAGGTGGGACGAAGAGAAAGCCCAAAACCGAGAACAAAGGGCTATCGAACGAGAAGAAAAGGAGCGCGAACGAGAAGAAAAGGAGAAGGAAAGACAATTTGAAAGGGAGAGAATGGAATGCGAACGGGAACTAGCCAAAAACGGGTGTCACAATGGTAAAGGGAATGGAAAATCTGCTGCCCCGAAGGTACCTAAAATTGCCATTTTTGATGACTCGCGCGAGGATCTCGACTCGTATTTGAAAAGATTTGAAAGGCTCGCGCAGGCAAATGATTGGGAAGAAGACACCTGGGCAGACATGTTAGGGGCATTGTTAACTGGCAGGGCGTTAGATGTTTATTCCGGTCTCAGCGATGAAGACAGTAGGGATTACGAGAAGGTAAAGAAGGTGTTGTTCAAGAAGTATCACCTCACGGCAGAGGGTTATAGGCGTAAGTTTAGGGAGAGTCGTCTAGATAAGGACGAAACTTATACGCAGCTGTCCGTGAGATTGCAGAGATATTTTGAGAGGTGGGTAGACCTCTCAGAGGCAGAGAGAACTATGGAAGGGATTACGGATCTGTTAGTCAGGGAGCAGATGTTGAAGATTGTCGACTGTAATCTTTCCATATATTTGAAAGAGAGGGACCCCAAGTCCGTGCATGAGTTAGTTGAGATGGCGGACTTGTATAGTGAGGCTCATCAGTCGAAGCGAGGGCTGGAGCAACAGCAGAAGTCAGGTAAGAGGGTTGAGGAGAGCAGAAGTAAGGGTTTAGGAGTGAGTAAACCGGTATGCTTCAACTGTGGCTCTCCCAATCACCTGAGTAGGCAGTGTGACCAGGGCAGGACGAAGAAGGGTGCTGCTGCCACTGTCGAGGACAACCGAGGTAAGTCCCAACGTGAGAGTGGGCGTGGTTGTTTTGTGTGTGGGTCACTTCTCCATATTGCGAGATTCTGTAGGAAGAGACAGAAAGAGACGACCGCAGTCGTACTAACCAGCGATGAGGAAGCCGATGACAGTCAGTGGGAGTCATCGGGCAGGGCGAATACTCAACCAGGGGCTGAGCAGAGTGTTGGGCCACAGACCTTCATTTCTTGGGAGACGGAAGGTAAGAGTATTGAGTTAGAAGGTTCGACAGAACATGAGCCCGAAGACGATGTTCCGGAGAATGATTTATCCGCTCCATTTTTGGAGAAGGGGAGGATAGGGGATAAAGAGATTACTATCCTTCGTGACACGGGATGCACGTGTGCGATTATAAAAAGGGACAAACTGCCTCCTAACAGCTTAACTGGGAAGAACAGGAGTTATGTCCTGATGGACGGGACGAGAAGGTCTGCTCCTGTCGCGGAAATGTGGGTAGAAACCCCATTTTATACTGGGCTTCTCAAAGCGCTAGTAGTGGAAGACCCAGTGGCCGATTTGATTATAGGAAACATAAAGGGGGCGTCTCTTGAGAAGATAAGTGTGGTACTCACGCGATCTCGCAAGGTGGAGATTGACAAGGAAGAGCATGAGTGTGAGAATGCGAGTGCGAAAGTGAGTCAGACCACAGATAATGAGGAGGCCAAGGGCAACTCAACGGAGGAGGTAAGGGTAGGGGCCAAGATAGGGGAACTCACACCAGGTGAGATAGCCCGGGCCCAGAGAGAGGACGAAACTTTGAGAGTTTTAAGGGAGAGAGCCACGTTGGAGCAATCGGCTGAGGTAGGTACTCACATAAAGGAGAGTAAGGGAATTTACTATCGGGTAAAGAAGGCCGGGGCTGGACGTGCTGATGTGGAGCAGTTGTTGGTACCTAAGCAGTACCGAAGTGAGCTGATGAAGATAGCTCACGAAGGAGTGTTCGGGGGACACTTAGGAATTTCGCGCACACAGGACAGAATAATGCAGTCGTTCTTTTGGCCTGGGATAGGTGCGGACGTAGGTCGTTTCTGTCGATCGTGTGACGCGTGTCAAAGGACATCCAATAAAGGTAGGGTGACAAAGGTACCCCTAGTGCCGACACCCCTGATCGACACGCCCTTTTCGCGCGTCGCCATAGATTTGGTTGGTCCACTTCCGCGTACGGAACATGGGAGATCGCGTTATATTTTGACGCTAGTAGATTATGCCACGCGTTTCCCGGATGCCGTAGCCTTAAGGGGGATATCAGCTGAGCAGGTCAGTGAAGCGTTAATGGAAATATTTTCTCGGTTAGGCATACCAAAGGAAATAGTTTCAGATAGGGGATCACAGTTTACCGGTGAGCTGATGAGAGAGGTCAGTGCACTTCTCAAAACGAAACAGATATTCTGCTCGCCCTACCACGCGATGGCCAATGGTCTGTGTGAAAGATTTAACGGAGTGCTGAAGAATATGCTTCGCCGAGTAGCTCATGACAGACCCAAGGACTGGGACAGAATGTTGTGTCCACTGCTGTTCGCGTATCGCGAAACCCCACAGGCCAGTACAGGTTTTTCGCCGTTTGAACTAGTGTTCGGTCACCCTGTGAGAGGACCACTTGCAATACTGAAGAATCTGTGGACTGGGGAAGCGGAGTCAGAAACGAGGTCATCGTACGAATACGTGGTAGATATGAGGGAACGATTGGAGGATGCCATGAAAGTCGTAGCCGAGAACAGCAGCGTCGAAAAACACAGGCAGAAGAAATACTACGATAGGGGGGCCAAACAGAGGAAATTCCAAGTGGGCGATTCCGTCCTCATACTTCTCCCAAGTGACGGATCGAAACTACAGATGACTTGGAAAGGGCCTTACAAAGTAGAAGAGCAGAGAGGGTCAGTGAACTACATGGTGAACGTCAAGGGGAAGAGACGACTGTATCACGCGAATATGCTGAAGAAGTATATTGAGAGGGAAGACGAACAGGAAAACACAGAGGCAATAGCTGCAGCTATAATTGACGAGACCGATGAAGGAGAGGAAGCGACTTCGATGCCTCTGGAGACAGTCATGCCTAAGCTAGAACAGACCGAAACCTACAGGGATGTACAGTTAGGGGACACGCTAGATCAGGATCAGAGAGAACAGATGCAAGAGCTCATGGAAGAATACAAAGATATATTTACCGATGTACCGGGGCTCACTGACCTGATCAAGCACAAAATCCCATTGCTAGATCAAAAACCTGTGAAGGTAAGACCCTACCAACTACCGTACTCAACTAGAGAAGCTGTCAATGCTGAGGTAGGCAAGATGCTTGCGGCCAGAATCATCGAACCGTCCGAGTCCCCGTACAATAGTCCAATTGTATTAGTTAAGAAGCCCGATGGTCAACATCGTTTCTGCAACGACTACAGGCGGCTAAATGTTGTGACTGCCGATGACGCCGAACCGATGCCTGAGGTAGAAGCCATTATTTCCAATCTAGCGGAGGCAAAATATTTCACCAAGCTGGACTTGACAAAGGGCTTTTATCAAGTTCCGATGGCCGAGGAAGATAAACACCTGACGGCGTTCGCCACACCGTTTGGGCTATACCAGTACAGGGTCATGCCGTTCGGGTTGAAGGGATCCCCCGCCACATTTAACAGGCTCATGAGGAAAGTATTAAAAGATGCTGGCGAAGGGGTAGATGCATTTGTAGACGACTGTCTTATACACAGTGCAAATTGGCCTGACCACTTGGAACGTTGTCGGAATGTCTTCGAGCGACTGAGACGGGCAAATTTAAAAGCTAGACCTACCAAGACGCTAATAGGGATGACAGAAGTCGAGTACTTAGGCCATAAGCTGGGACAGGGGACTGTAAGACCGCAGGAGAGTAAGGTGCGAGCCATTGTCGACTGTGACCGACCGACGACCAAGACACAAGTGAGGAGTTTCCTGGGGCTAACGGGGTACTATCGGAAGTTTGTACCAAATTACAGTGCAATCTCGGCGCCGTTGTCAGACCTCACAAAGAAGTCCCAGGGCACAAAGTTCGCGTGGGGACACGCGCAGGAGAACGCGTTCAATGCCCTAAAAATTTGTTTGAGTTCCGAGCCGATACTACGGATGCCAGACTGGAACAAGGAACTGATTCTCCAGACAGACGCATCTAACCTTGGAGTGAGTGGCTGCCTACTTCAAGAAGACGAGGGTACGAAGTATCCAGTTGTATATGTTAGCAGAAAGTTGAAACCTGCGGAGAAGAACTACTCAACAATTGAAAAGGAATGCCTGGCCATAGTTTTCGCCGTTAGTAAGTTGCAGGCGTATCTGTATGGGAGAAACTTCGTGTTAGAGACGGACCACCGACCTCTAACTTGGATGCGAACTAAAGACCAGAAGAACGCGAGGGTAACTAGATGGAACCCGGCGCTGCAACCATATAACTTTCGAGTCAGCAACATCAGGGGGCGAGACGCTCTATGGGCCGACACTCTATCTAGATTACCGGTAGATTAATAATTTTATTAGCCGATTTTGCCAGGGAAAATCGACTTAAGTGGGGGCGATTGTAACAGGGCGACAGACAGGCAAGGTATAGCTAGCGTGGGAAGATAGCTAACGGCGGGGAGACAGAGTTATTGTAGGCCAGAGGGGGAAAGTAGCCGATGCAACTGAAGCGCTTTGACACCCGAAAAGGGTAGTGTTTACTTGACCGCCGTACTTGTCGATCAGATCACCTGGGAATTGCTTGGGGGGTAGAGCTGTTTCAATAGTATTTGACGTGGAGTCGACGGGGGTGGCTATTAGGATAACTAATGTACACTCGGTGAGCGTCTTGGGACGCTACCTGACTGGGTATAAATCCCCGAACGCTCCTTCCAACTTCAGACCGCTGAGAGCACTCACCAGCTTCGTGCCGAAGAGGAGACCACAACTGCAACTGTAACTTTGTACTAGTCTTGTGAGTGGGGAAGGTCAGGGAACCCGCAAACATCCTTTGTCAGAGCGTGGTATCTTTGGTATCTTGTCGGCATTTGGGCTGTTGCTGAGTGGTAAGTTAATTGTACGATGTATGTGTATTTTACTTAATGTTCATGATTGTAGAACCTAAATCTAGTGGGTTTACTTTGGTATAACTACTGCCTCTGAGAGAGTCACGGAAACGCCATTATATATATGTTACGAAACCTTATAGGATGGGGTCCGTTAGAGAGAGCGTTATTCTTCGTGGGGAACGTGTAAATATCATTAAAACTGTATTGATCGTTTATTCTATTGCCTATATGGGAGCCTATGGAGTATGGGAGCTGCAGCCTGACTTATAACAGTGTCAGCGGTTAAAAGTGTTAATGATGAATATCCGTCATGGAGTAAGTATGGAAGTCATGCCTTCCAGCAGTAGATTAGGACTTTGCGATTGTTTTTCTACAGAGGAGGAAGAACAACACCTTCTTGGCTTCTCAACTTCTTGTACTTTGATTAACGACATCGTGGCTTCTTGGCTTCCCGACCTATTGGTACCTGCCGATACCTGTTGATCTAACTGCGCAGTCAAGCCAGGGTAGAGAGGAAGAACCAGTGCCCAGATAGCGCCATACACCCCTAAGGGAGAGGTTTCCTTATGCTGAATGTTCCCATGTGTTTTATAAAATGTGCTAGAGATTGAATATTACGAAGCCATTTAATTAGCATGTACTGATTTGCATCAACTTCATTCCATCGAAATTCACATGAAATTGTATGACCTATGTTCCTATTATTATTGGATGAATTAATAATTATTGTATATATGTAAGCAATACAGATATCGTTTGTTATAACTTATAGAAGAGAGATAGTCGATTATTTAGTGTGTTTGTGCCGTGCCCATCACGGCTGGTGTCAGAAGAAAGTTAGTGAGAGAAAGTGGAAACATCACACCAACAAAAAAGTGCTTACAAAGTGCTGAGAACACTTGATGTCTTAGATCTGCCAGTTCACTAAACTCTTGGACTGCAAATCTGTTCTCATCCACCGGTTTGCTAGCAATACCATCCAATTCCCTGGTATCTGTTAAACCAATGCCAATGGCATAGATATGGATGCCAGATGCACGAGCTTGTTCTGCTTCTGGAACAGTTCTCCTGGAATTGATGTTGGACACACCATCTGTCACCACAATAGCAATGTTATCCACACCAGGACGATCTCCATTGGCTCGAGAATACATCTGCGTTCTCATGGTCTTCAGTGCATCTGCTGTGTTGGTACTACCATAGCGGTAAGGAATATTATCAATAGCATTATACACATCAGCTTTAGTCCTGTGAGTGTTCATCTGGAATTGGACATGGTCATCTGTACTGTAGATGATCACACCAACTCTCACATTACCACCATCGATGTCAGCTTCAGTCAAGAAATCTTTGACAAAGTCTTTCATGAGCTCAAAGTTGGGTTCTGTTACACTGGTGGAGGCATCCAGTACAAACACCAGATCAATTTCAGAACTTGCACAGCCTGTGATGGGAGAAATAATCGACATCATTAAGGAACAAGTGTGTGATATTATCTGCAAAAAAGACTTTTTCTTTTCCACTTATTAATAGTTTTCTTACCAAAATGAATATCAACGAGGGATTGCATTCAAATAATGTTTATATGGAATTTATTGCCTTGGAATGTTGATCTTGCAGGTAATTTTTTTGTTTAAAATCTCAAAGTCTCTGGTCAGCTTCATTTGTGTATCCTCATTTGGTGTATAATGAAATGTTTTTCTTTGAAATTAGCATCATCAACCTTTGTACAAAAATACACTATAGTGGAGACCAACAGTTTTTGGTTCCATATCAGTTTTCTTTTGTATTTCTATGATAAGTTTGATTTTTAACAGCTTGACTTAATGGAAACAACTTGTCCTATGGCCATTTACACAAATATACACTTGTTGTTGAGTCTCTTGCTCAAACTTCAGCAAAATTCAGGGTTTTATGTAATTGAACATATACACGATGACCACTTGCAAGAGAAAATCCAATGGATTTAAGGATGGTTTTAATACCCAGTAGTGCTAGTTGTATGAAAAAACTGGACTTGAACTGTCCTCATGCAAAACCTATCACTCATCAGTAAGATAGCAAAACGGAAGTTTGTTTGTTTACTTTGTTGCACCTTTTATGGATACTTACTGGCCTTGGGCTTTTGAGTTGCTGGTGGAAGTGTTGGTGGAGGAGGGCGTGTTGGTGCCTCTGTTGAACCTTAAATAAGAAGGAACCAACAACACATTACGTCTCATTTGGCCTTGCATGTCCCTATGAGTTTCAAGACGAATACAACTGAAATGTTAAACTTTATATATCGTCCAGATTGACAAACAGCACTCAGAATTTGGCTGATGTACGGTGAACCATACTAGTTGCCATGAACTAGTTTTGCTACAGCAGTTAAAATTATAATTACCAAATAAATGACTTCAATCAAGGCTTACAGCGACAGATGACAGTGAACAAAATTCGTTATTTTCCCGATGTTTGCAACAAAGCAATACTGCCCCCCGATTTCCATGAATTAGCCGCTAGGTGGTTGGTGCAAAATATGTTCATGTTAAAAGTGTTAGGTGTCTCATCTTCTTGTATCTAGTCTTTCTGATATTATTGAATGAGCTTCAAGCCAGATACTACTGAGATGTATATTTTTATATAGCTTCAAGATGGACAAAAAAAATGCTCAGAATTTTGACTGATATAATGTGAACTGCTAGGACTCATGAACACTTCAGCAAAAAAAATAAAGCAGCTTTAATATCTTCAAATTTCTTTCACGTCACCCACAAAAATTCAACAAAAAATTGCTTACAAAGTGCTGAGAACACTTGATGTCTTAGATCTGCCAGTTCACTAAACTCTTGGACTGCAAATCTGTTCTCATCCACCGGTTTGCTAGCAATACCATCTAATTCCCTGGTATCTGTCAAACCAATACCAATAGCATAGATATGGATGCCAGATGCACGAGCTTGTTCTGCTTCCGGAATAGTTCTCCTGGAATTGATGTTGGACACACCATCTGTCACCACAATAGCAATGTTATCCACACCAGGACGATCTCCATTAGCTCGAGAATACATCTGCATCCTCATGGTCTTCAGTGCATCTGCGGTGTTGGTGCTCCCGTAGCGGTAAGGGATGTCATCAATAGCGTTATAAACATCAGCTTTAGTTCTGTGAGTGTTCATCTGGAATTGGACATGGTCATCTGTACTGTAGATGATCACACCAACTCTCACATTACCACCATCAATGTCAGCTTCAGTCAAGAAATCTTTGACAAAGTCTTTCATGAGCTCAAAGTTGGGTCCTGTCACACTGGTGGAGGCATCCAGTACAAACACCAGATCAATTTCAGAACTAGCACAGCCTGTGATGGGAGAAATAATCGACATCATTAAGGAACAAGTGTGTGATATTATCTGCAAAAAAGACTTTTTCTTTTCCACCTATTAATAGTTTTCTTACCAAAATGAATATCAACGAGGGATTGCATTCAAATAATGTTTATATGCAATTTACTGCCTTGGAATGTTGATCTTGCAGGTAATTTTTTTGTTTAAAATCTCAAAGTCTCTGGTCAACTTCATTTGTGTATCCTCATTTGGTGTATAATGAAATGTTTTTCTTTGAAATTAGCATCATCAACCTTTGTACAAAAATACACTATAGTGGAGACCAACAGTTTTTGGTTCCATATTAATTTTCTTTTGTATTTCTATGATTAGTTTGATTATTAACAGCTTGACTTAATGGAAAGAACTTGTCCCATGGTTCATGGCCATTTACACAAATATACACTTGTTGTTGAGTCTCTTACTCAAACTTCAGCAAAATTCAGGGTTTTATGTAATTGAACATATACACGATGACCACTTGCAAGAGAAAATCCAACGGATTTAAGGATGGTTTTAATACCCAGTAGTGCTAGTTGTATGAAAAAACTGGACTTGAACTGTCCTCATGCGAAACCTATCACTCATCAGTAAGATAGCAAAACGGAAGTTTGTTTGTTTACTTTGTTGCACCTTTTATGGATACTTACTGGCCTTGGGCTTTCGAGTTGCTGGTGGAAGTGTTGGTGGGGGAGGACGTGTTGGTGGAGGAGGACGTGTTGGTGCTTCTGTTGAACCTTAAATAAGAAGATACCAACAATACAATACATCTCAATTGGCCCTGCATGTTCATATGGCATGTGATTAATATGTTTTAATGAGGTTCAAGTCAAATGCAACTGAAGTGTTAAACTTTATATATCTTCCAGATTGACCAAGAGCGCCCAGAATTTGGCTGATGTACGGTGAACCATTAGTTCCCATGAACTAGTTTTCCTACAGCGGTTGAAATTATAATTACCAATTAAATGACTTCAATCAAGGCTTACAGCGACAGATGACAGTGAACAAAATTCGTTATTTTTCCGATGTTTGCACAAAACAGTATTGCCCCCTGACTTCCATTAGCGGCTGGTGCAAAATATGTGCATGCTAAAAGTGTTAGCTGTCTCATCTTCTTGTATCTAGGCTCTCTGATATTGAATGAGCTTCAAGCCAGATACTGCTGAGATGTAAATTTTTATATAGCTTCAAGATTGACAAAAACAAAAACGCTCAGAATTTTGACTGATATACTGTGAATTGCTAGGACTCAGGAACACTTTAGAAAAATAATAAAGTAGCTTTAATCTCTTCAAATTCCTTTTACATGTCACCCACAAAAATTCAACAAAAAATTGCTTACAAAGTGCTGAGAACACTTGATGTCTTAGATCTGCCAGTTCACTAAACTCTTGGACTGCAAATCTGTTCTCATCCACCGGTTTGCTAGCAATACCATCCAATTCCCTGGTATCTGTTAAACCAATACCAATAGCATAGATATGGATGCCAGATGCACGAGCTTGTTCTGCTTCCGGAATAGTTCTCCTGGAATTGATGTTGGACACACCATCTGTCACCACAATAGCAATGTTATCCACACCAGGACGATCTCCATTAGCTCGAGAATACATCTGCATCCTCATGGTCTTCAGTGCATCTGCAGTGTTGGTGCTCCCGTAGCGGTAAGGGATGTCATCAATAGCGTTATAAACATCAGCTTTAGTTCTGTGAGTGTTCATCTGGAATTGGACATGGTCATCTGTACTGTAGATGATCACACCAACTCTCACATTACCACCATCAATGTCAGCTTCAGTCAAGAAATCTTTGACAAAGTCTTTCATGAGCTCAAAGTTGGGTCCTGTCACACTGGTGGAGGCATCCAGTACAAACACCAGATCAATTTCAGAACTAGCACAGCCTGTGATGGGAGAAATAATCGACATCATTAAGGAACAAGTGTGTGATATTATCTGCAAAAAAGACTTTTTCTTTTCCACCTATTAATAGTTTTCTTACCAAAATGAATATCAACGAGGGATTGCATTCAAATAATGTTTATATGCAATTTACTGCCTTGGAATGTTGATCTTGCAGGTAATTTTTTTGTTTAAAATCTCAAAGTCTCTGGTCAACTTCATTTGTGTATCCTCATTTGGTGTATAATGAAATGTTTTTCTTTGAAATTAGCATCATCAACCTTTGTACAAAAATACACTATAGTGGAGACCAACAGTTTTTGGTTCCATATTAATTTTCTTTTGTATTTCTATGATTAGTTTGATTATTAACAGCTTGACTTAATGGAAAGAACTTGTCCCATGGTTCATGGCCATTTACACAAATATACACTTGTTGTTGAGTCTCTTACTCAAACTTCAGCAAAATTCAGGGTTTTATGTAATTGAACATATACACGATGACCACTTGCAAGAGAAAATCCAATGGATTTAAGGATGGTTTTAATACCCAGTAGTGCTAGTTGTATGAAAAAACTGGACTTGAACTGTCCTCATGCGAAACCTATCACTCATCAGTAAGATAGCAAAACGGAAGTTTGTTTGTTTACTTTGTTGCACCTTTTATGGATACTTACTGGCCTTGGGCTTTCGAGTTGCTGGTGGAAGTGTTGGTGGGGGAGGACGTGTTGGTGGAGGAGGACGTGTTGGTGCTTCTGTTGAACCTTAAATAAGAAGATACCAACAATACAATACATCTCAATTGGCCCTGCATGTTCATATGGCATGTGATTAATATGTTTTAATGAGGTTCAAGTCAAATGCAACTGAAGTGTTAAACTTTATATATCTTCCAGATTGACCAAGAGCGCCCAGAATTTGGCTGATGTACGGTGAACCATTAGTTCCCATGAACTAGTTTTCCTACAGCGGTTGAAATTATAATTACCAATTAAATGACTTCAATCAAGGCTTACAGCGACAGATGACAGTGAACAAAATTCGTTATTTTTCCGATGTTTGCACAAAACAGTATTGCCCCCTGACTTCCATTAGCGGCTGGTGCAAAATATGTGCATGCTAAAAGTGTTAGCTGTCTCATCTTCTTGTATCTAGGCTCTCTGATATTGAATGAGCTTCAAGCCAGATACTGCTGAGATGTAAATTTTTATATAGCTTCAAGATTGACAAAAACAAAAACGCTCAGAATTTTGACTGATATACTGTGAATTGCTAGGACTCAGGAACACTTTAGAAAAATAATAAAGTAGCTTTAATCTCTTCAAATTCCTTTTACATGTCACCCACAAAAATTCAACAAAAAATTGCTTACAAAGTGCTGAGAACACTTGATGTCTTAGATCTGCCAGTTCACTAAACTCTTGGACTGCAAATCTGTTCTCATCCACCGGTTTGCTAGCAATACCATCCAATTCCCTGGTATCTGTCAAACCAATACCAATAGCATAGATATGGATGCCAGATGCACGAGCTTGTTCTGCTTCCGGAATAGTTCTCCTGGAATTGATGTTGGACACACCATCTGTCACCACAATAGCAATGTTATCCACACCAGGACGATCTCCATTAGCTCGAGAATACATCTGCGTTCTCATGGTCTTCAGTGCATCTGCTGTGTTGGTGCTACCATAGCGGTAAGGGATGTCATCAATAGCGTTGTACACATCAGCCTTAGTTCTGTGAGTGTTCATCTGGAATTGGACATGGTCATCTGTACTGTAGATGATCACACCAACTCTCACATTACCACCATCAATGTCAGCTTCAGTCAAGAAATCTTTGACAAAGTCTTTCATCAGCACAAAGTTGGGTTCTGTCACACTGGTGGAGGCATCCAGTACAAACACCAGATCAATTTCAGAACTTGCACAGCCTGTAATGGGAGAAAAAAAATTATACCGATAAGAAACCAGTATGTGACACTACCAACAAAAATGCATTTTTTCCCCTTCTAATTAATATCTTTTTTTGCATAACAGTATCAAAAGGGATTGCATTCAGGAGAAATTTATATACACAATTTATGACCATGAAATCTTGGTCTTGCCAAAAGATTTTTTTTTTTTTAATCTTTGAGTCTTGGTCAAATTTATTTTTGTGGGTTTTTTTATGCAAGAATGAATATTTTTCATTCAAATTAGTGTCATCAGCCAAAATACAACAACACATGATTGTGGGGACCTACAGTTTTTGTTTTCCATATCATTCAATGCCTGCCTGCCTGATGTAGTTTAATTTTTTTGTTTGTTTGTTTGTTGAGGATACGTTGAAGCGCAGTTTCGCCGGTTGGCAGCCTTTTTGTGCTCTGCATTTTATTACTTGTTGTTCCTGATCAACATCGGCTTTTTTTTGGATTTTTATACCA
The DNA here is from genome assembly GCA_963931925.1 of Onchidella celtica. NCBI lineage: Eukaryota > Metazoa > Mollusca > Gastropoda > Systellommatophora > Onchidiidae > Onchidella > Onchidella celtica. The sequence continues at coordinate 26,181,373 of OZ007583.1, forward strand.
GCATGTTTATAAGGTTTCAGTGAATTCATGTGTGAAAAAATATTGTGAAAATTATGAAATTGAAGTCAGAAATTCTCAGATCAATTTTAAGATCTTCAAGTTGGAATAATTTCCACCATTGTGCTTGTGTTATTCTTGGCCTGTCACTACTCATGGCTAGTACAGGTAACATTGTTTTGACAAGTGAACACTTACACACTGAGACCGGTGTGCACACTGATGTGCTTGATGAAGTGAATATGAACACCTTCAGTCAACAACTGTGTAATCCCACAATGGCCTATTCAAGAGACCAGCTGTGTGCTTTAAGACCCTTGAACACAGCAATTGTACCACCTAGTGTAATGCATAGACTAAGAAACAACAAAATTAACTTAATACCAGCAACCAAACGCTCAAGAAGGGGAGGCAAACAGAGAATTAAAGTAAACATCACCAGTAGACATGGTTGTCTCCCTGGATATAGACAAGTATGCAAAGCAAATTTAATCAAAGTGGACACTGATGATGTAGAATGTGACCAGTGCAGTAACATCAGAGTCGGTTATTTAAATGCTCAGTCATCTAGAAATAAAACTGAAGACATTGTGGACCTCATTCACGAAAAGAATATAGATTTACTTTTTATCGTTGAAACATGGTTAGTGAAAGAGCGTGATGCTATTATTGAAGATGAACTGACACCTCCTAATTTCAAAATTAAATCTTTTCCTCGGAAAAATCGTCTTGGAGGCGGGATCGCTGTAATTTTCAGAAAATCACTTGAACCAAAAATTGTTATTAAACCGGAAACTAGCTACCAACCTGAAACATTTGAGATTATGGAGCTATCATTAGATCTTGGCACCAAAGTCTTTCATTTTGTCTGCATTTATCGAGCGTCAGGCAGTAAAACCAATTTTCTGAGTGAACTTGAAGTTCTCCTACCACGCTTAACCTACGAGAAAGGATACCCTGTTCTTTTGGGTGATCTTAATTTTCATTTTGATTCTGAAACATCATCTGAACTAAAACGACTTAAAGAACTTATCGACCAATGCAACATGTCTCAGATAATCAAATGTCCAACTCATCGAGCTGGTCACATCTTAGATTTAGTGATCATCAAACAAACCTTGAGCACCTTCACCAACACCGCCGTCCTAGAAAAACTCATTTCGGATCATAAAACCATCGTACTCGATATTGATTTCGCAAAGCCAAATATCATTAAAAAAGTTGTGTCGTCCAGAGACATAAAAGGTATCGACATCAATGCCTTCAAGACGGAAATGGCCAATGCTCTCGAGAACTTTGAAGGCGACATCACATCTTATAATAACATCCAGCAAGATCTACTTCAGCGACATGCACCTATCAAGACCAGGTCAATCTCCAACAGACCGTTCGCTCCATGGTACACCCTAGATGTCAAGGCAGCCAAAGCAGAATGTCGCAAAGCAGAAAGGAAATCGCCCGTGCAGATGCGGGGCCCTCTTGCAGAAGAGGGACAGCAAAGAATACATCTGACGTGATACTGCGTGTCGTAAGAGGCGACTAAAGGTGCAAAGGTCCTGGTCTCCCGAGAAGAGCCAGTTGGCGGTGGGCCAACTACCCACCCTGTAAAAATAAACCAGTTACAGAAACACAAGCAAATACTTTAAATCAGTCTTTTATCTTGGGAGAAGGGGGAGCATCTGCACCTGTAGATTCAATGAAGGACAATGGACAAAGCCGAAAGGACTCCACTGGCCCGACTGCTCCTTCATCAAACAAGTCACTCCGGATTGCGTCGTGGAATGTCCGCTCCATGTATGAAGCAGGAAAGAGTGCCCAGGTTACAATGGAGATGAGGCGATACAGACTGCACATACTTGGAGTTAGCGAGACCCGCTGGATACAGTCCGGACTGAAACAACTTAGTTCTGGGGAAAAGATTTTGTATTCTGGGAGGGAGGACAAAAAGCATACAGAAGGGGTAGCGATCATCTTGAGCAAGCACGCCCAGAGGTCACTGAGGGGATGGGAACCCTACGGAAGGAGAATTATATTGGCATCATTTACTACAAAGAACAAGAACATCAACATGAACATTGTGCAGATATACGCCCCAACAAATGAAGCAACCGATGAGGACAAGGACGATTTCTACAACCAGCTTCAGGAAATAGTTGACAAATTGCCAAGAAAAGATGTGAACATTATAATGGGAGACGCCAATGCCAAGATAGGACAGGACAATACAGGGTATGAGGACATTATGGGGTGCAATGGTTTGGGACAAATGAATGAGAATGGAGAGCGGTTTGCAAGTTTCTGCGCATTTAACAGCTATGTGATTGGAGGTTCAGTATTCCCACACAAGAGGATCCATAAGGCCACTTGGATTTCACCGGATGGAGTAACTGAAAACCAGATTGACCACTTTTGCATCACCCGACGATTCAGACGCTCACTGGAGGATGTCATAGTACAGAGAGGAGCTGATGCTGGATCTGACCATCACATGCTGCTGGCAAGACTCAAACTCCGCCTCAAGAAACAAGGTACCAGAGCAGGAACAAAGAGGAGAAAGTTTCAAGTGAGCCTTCTGGATGGAGACAAGAAGGAAGAGTTCCAGCTGACACTGAGGAATAGATTCAAACCCCTTGTTGACCTCGAAGAGCCAGTAGATTTGGAGACTCACTGGGCTAAGGTAAAAGGAGTATTTACATCGACATGTCAGGATGTTCTTGGGGAAAAGAAAGTGCAACACAAGGAATGGATCAGTCAAAAATCACTGGACTTGATAAGGATAAGAAGAGACCTAAAAGAACAGGTAAATGCAAGTCGTACAAGAAGCTCAAGAGTTGGTAACCAGGAAGAGTACCGAGCATCAGCTAAAGAGGTCAAAAAATCAATTAAAAAAGACAAAGAGGAGTTCATAGGAATGTTAGCAGAGAAAGCAGAGAAGGCAGCAACAGGAGGACACACGAGGATCCTCTACCAGACTACAAAGACTCTTGCTGGAAAATATGGAAAACCGGAAGTTCCTGTCAAGGATTACAACAGGAAGGCTATTTTTGGAAAGGAAGCTCAGGCAAAAAGATGGATAGAACATTTTAGTAGCCTCTTGAACAGACCTCCACCAAGCAACCCACCCGACATTCTACCCGCAAGAAATGATTTACCGATCAGTTGCGACCCTCCGACTAAAGCAGAGATTAATGATGCCATAAAGCAGTTAAATCGAGGCAAGGCAGCTGGACCAGACCAGATCCCACCAGAGGCGCTGAAGGCAGATGCTGCTGGGGCTGCAGAGGGTCTGCACTCACTATTCTCGAGGATTTGGATCGGAGGCAAGTTTCCAAAGGACTGGAAGGAAGGACACCTCGTGAAGCTTCCAAAAAAAGGGGACCTCAGCAATTGTAGTAACTACAGAGGAATCACACTTCTCTCCATCCCAGGAAAGGTTTTCAATCGGATTATTCTCAAGCGAATACAGAATGCAACAGACCCAAAACTTCGTGAGGAGCAAGCTGGTTTCAGGAGTAATCGATCAACCACCGACCAGATCGCCACGCTGAGAATTATAGTAGAGCAGTCGCTAGAGTGGAACTCCCAACTGATAGTGAACTTCCTTGACTACGAGAAGGCCTTTGATAGCATCGATAGAGAAACGCTGTGGAGAATATTGAGACATTATGGAATCCCAGAGAAGATGGTGAATCTTATCAAGAGCATGTACGAGGGGACAAGTTGCAGAGTCGTACACGATGGTGAGCTTACTGACAGCTTTGATATCAAGACTGGTGTTAGGCAGGGTTGTTTGCTGTCCCCATTTCTGTTTATTCTGGTGATTGATTGGCTTATGAAAGAAACCACCAATGGAGGAAGAAATGGCATACAATGGACCCCATGGACACAGCTGGACGATCTAGATTTTGCAGATGACTTGGCACTATTGTCGCACACACACGACCAGATGCAAGCAAAGACTACAGCTCTAAACAAAATTTCAGAATCTATTGGATTGAGGATACATCCTGCGAAGTCGAAGGTCCTAAAAATTGTTGCACCCCCAAGCGAACAAGTCAAAGTAGGAGATCAACCACTGGAAGATGTAGAGTCCTTCTGCTATCTTGGTAGTATCATTGACAATAAGGGAGGAACAGAGGCAGAAGTCAAAGCACGAATTGGAAAGGCACAGGCATCTTTCACGTCCTTAAGCAAGATTTGGAGAACCAAGGATATATCTCTAAAAACAAAGCTGAGGATATTCAACTCGAACGTGAAGTCAGTCCTGTTGTATGGATGTGAGATTTGGAATGCGTCCCAGGCCTGCATAAAGAGAATCCAAGTTTTCATCAACAGATGTTTGAGGAAGCTACTTAAGATCAGATGGACAGACAAGGTCAGCAATGAAATTGTTTGGAAAAGAACAAGACAGAGCCCAGTCAGAGAGGAAATTGGTAGGAGGCGATGGAGATGGATCGGCCACACTCTCAGGAGGCCAGGAAACAGCATCGCGAAGAAGGTATTGGATTGGAATCCCCAGGGCAAGAGATCAAGAGGAAGGCCGCGCGGAACGTGGAGAAGAGCCAGAGAAAATGATGTGCAACGAAGCGGAAAGACTTGGAATAATGTAAAGAGGCTGGCCCATGATAGAGAGGGATGGAAAGTGTTTGTTGGTGGCCTATACCCTGATCCAGGGTGAGAAAGGCAATGATGATGATGAGAAAGGAAATGGTTAAAGACAGGTCTTACAGTCCACAAGGACATTTTCAAACACCAGAAGAACAAATGGAAATGTGTTATTAAACTTGCAAAAAAAGACTTCTATGTCACTAAACTTCAAAATTCTACATCTTGTAAGGAACTTTTTAGTATTTGTGATGAACTCACAGGGAAAAGAAAGGAAACACCTCTACCCACAATTTATGAGAACAATTTGTTGCCCAATGTTTTTGCTGATTATTTTGATAAAGAAGTTACAACTATCCGAGAAAATCTTGACAGTTTTGATGCCATTGATCATTTTGATGAGTTTCAGGGAAATCCTATAGACACTTTTGGTGTTGTGTCGAATGAATCTGTAAAATCTATCATCATGGCATCGCCATCAAAATGTTGTGACCTCGATCCTATTCCTACATTTTTGGTTAGATCTTGTATTGACGAACTGGTTCCAACTATTACAAAAATAATAAACAACTCTATTTTAAGTGGGTCTGTCCCTGATTATTTTAAAACAGCCTGGGTAACACCACTTTTGAAAAAAAACGACTCTTGATCAAAACATGTTGCAAAATTATAGACCCGTCTCAAACCTTCCTTTTCTTTCAAAAATCCTTGAAAAGGTGATATTACAACAACTAATGTGTCATTTGAGAAATAATGACCTGTTGGAACCATTTCAATCTGCTTACAGAAGTAACCACAGTACTGAAACTGCACTATTAAGAATCATGAATGACATATTAGTAAAGGCAGATTCTGGAAATATTACTCTGCTAAATTTGTTGGATCTATCAGCAGCGTTCGACACCATCGACCACGAAATCCTGCTCAGAAGGCTAGAAACATCGTTTGGAATCAGAGGGGTCGCCCTTAAATGGGTCGAATCTTATCTGTCAAATCGCCACCAATTTGTTGTAACCAACAAAATAAGATCTTTTTCCTATGCGCTTCAGTATGGCATACCACAAGGCTCAGTGCTTGGTCCTATTTTGTTTACTATCTATACTATTCCACTTGTACATGAAATAAAGAAATTTAATTTACAATATCATTTCTATGCTGATGATACCCAGCTCTACAGTTCTGCCTTGCCATGCGATGTTGACAGCCTTCTGCAGCAGGCTGGAAACTGTATAACAGAAATTAAAAGCTGGATGAACCAAAACAAACTGGCTCTAAATGAGGATAAAACTGAGGTTATTTTATTAGGCCGTGAGCGGGTTCTGCAAGAAGTGGACAGAACTGAGATGATAATTGGCACTAATTCAATAGAAATTTCAAAAAAAGTAAAAAACCTAGGGGTTTACATTGATTCGAATCTTTCTATGTCATCTCAGGTTAGTCACCTCATTCGCATTCTATACATGGAAATCTGGAAAATCAGTAAAATCAGACATCTTATTTCAACTGAAACTGCGGCTGTTTTAGTAAATTCTTTTGTACTTTCAAAGCTTGACTATTGCAACTCCCTTTTGGCTGGAATTTCACAAAAAAATATTAGAAAACTCCAAATTGCTCAAAACAATGCAGCGAGACTTGTTTTGAAGAAAAAGAAAAGAGATTCAGCACTGCCACTTCTGCAGAGTTTGCACTGGCTGCCGGTTGAGAAAAGAATAATGTACAAATTGTCATCCATTTGTCACAAATGTGTCAATAATACTGCTCCATCGTACTTAGTTAACTGATTACTATGTTCCATCTCGTCAACTAAGATCATCATCTGACACTACAAAATTGAAAGTACCTAAAATGAATCTGTCCACTGTAGGAGAAAAGTCCTTTTCATTTCTTGGCCCTACCATCTGGAACACTCTTCCAAAGACAACCAGGGAAATTAATGACATTGGTTCTTTCAAATGCCATCTGAAGACCCATTTCTTTCAGACAAACTAGGCTAGGTGTTTTTCGGCAGCAACAATAGTAAATATTTTTGAATTTCTTTTGTGTATGCGTGTGTGTGTGTGTGTGTGTAAGAGTTTGTTAAAGCGCCCAGAGCTTGTCATCGACGGGGTTGGGCGCTATATAAATGCAATATATTATTATTATTATTATTATTATTTTTGTGATAGTTTGATTTTTAACATCATTATCTTATTCAACAACTTTTTCCATGACCATGTACTGATTTAGACAAGTACACACTTGTTGAATCACCTGCTCAAATTTCTGCAGATTTTAAGGTCTTGTGTCATTATTCTCTGTCGATGCCAATGTGAGCTTAGACACATTCACACTCTAAAATACATCGTCTTTGAAAATAGCACATCAACACATCGCTTTATTTAAAGAAGAAAATGTGGTCTTTTTTTTCCTTGGTAGTTTTTGGAATGATGTGAGCATTTTTCTGTGACCAAGAACCTGATGTTATTTCAACTCATTTTCTCAGTCTAATTTTCTTTCTCTCCACTCAGCAGAGCTGGTAAAGGGGCGGGGGAGAAAATGAGAGACAAATTTGATGTCTATATACAATCTTGATCCCGCGAAAAATCTTTATTTCTTTCTTTTAAACCTTAATTTGAGTCTCTGCTGAGCATTTCTGTCTGGTGCAGAATGAATATTATTCATTCCAATTATTCATTCCAATTAGCATTGTCAGCTCACCTTCAAAGATACATTATTGTGGAGACTGATAGTTTCCATATTACTCAATATCTGCCGGATGTAATTAAATTAAATCTGTTTTGTATTCTTCTGGGATAAGTTTGATTTTTACAGATTGATCTAATAAAACAACTTTTCCCATAACCTTACCGACAAATATATAGCCTACACATATAATAGGATCTTCAATTTCAATAAAATTAATTTTTTTCTATTCATGCCAGCATGTCTCAGACAACTTTACACTTTCTAATGAAAATAGCATGTCAGTACATTGCTTTATCCCTTTCACTGCTTTACATCTTCCCCCTCTGTATGCTGGACAGCACACTCTCACTATCTTATTTATGACGTATGGTGCATAGTGCACCTCAAGGTACACTTACATTGAATTTGTAAGAAAGTTGTTTCCTCCGCTGGAAATCTTCAGTCACACAAATGCTTTTTTATAACTTGGAACAGTGCAAAAAAATTCTGATGTCTGCAAGCTGAAAGTTGCAATAATTAGGAAGTTATTTTAAAAACGGTTTCAATTTTTGGTTGCATTCATGACCTGGTCACACTGGAAGCCTAACGCCATTTGCCTAGATCTAGATTGTTTTTCTCCCAACCCAGCAGAATTGATAATTTTTTTGTTTCTTTTTTGTTTCAGGCTGTCTGACAGAAATAGATCTAGATCTATCATTTCAGATCTAGGCTAGAACAAGATCTACCAGATCTACAGGTCTAATACAGTAATTATAAAATAACTAGCTGAGTTCCTGGCCCTGCCTGGGATAAATCGATTTATTAGTTTCAGTTCTGGGTGATTATTATGGACCTGCTTCATTTTGTCTGTTCCTTTAGCTTTATTTTATTTTTGTTTGTTTGTTTGTTTTTAGATACGTTTTACTTCTCTCCTTTTGCGCGTTGACGTCCTGCGCGTCCCGCCAGCATCCGTCAAATGGCTACGATTTGCGCACGGGTTAGTTTGTTTGCCCATCGCAGGAAGTGATACCATCAAGTGTTAATGGAAAAGAAATATAACATTTTCCTAGGCATATTGAAAACACAAACCTGTACTTTTGGCCCTGCAGCGTCAATCTCCCAATTCCAGACCCTTTCTTTTTCCTGGTCTAGGCACATTGAGAACACATATGTGAGTGTGCATGAGAAAACCCACAATATGTCGAAAGAGCTGATTTTGAGAAAAACGGCTTTGAAGTGAAAATATGGGTCCGACACAAACTTCCAACTTGGCTGTTGTTTAGGGGACCGTGGCATGTTACAGGGTAAACTGTAGACGAGTAGTGAACATTACTCACTATGATCTCTATAAAGGCTTTGTAATTAGATCACGGTCTCCTAACAAGATCCAAAAACTTCCGACTTGGCTGTTGTTTAGGGGACCGTGGCATGTTACAGGGTAAACTGTAGATGAGCAGTGAACACTACTCACTATGATCTCTATACCGGCTTAGCTATTAGACTACGGTCTCCTAACAGCAATCACTCCAATATTAATGGGTCAGTTAGCTATTGCCACTTTTAGGATTAAATGCCGTTATCTCAAAATCTTATTTTAGGGGTGTCACTGACTCCAATTTATCAGGAATGTCTTGTCTTTTATTATACTAGCCGAGTTACCCGGCCCTGCCCGGGAGAAATATCTTTATCTAGAAAACAACACGCACAATCAGCACACAGATTATGTAGATCTAGGTAGAAAACAACTCACAACTGGCACAGTAACACCCGCATGGCCCGTGAATAAGGCAGACGGCATAGAAACTCTTGCCTTCAAACTTTGAAACGCCACCGGAAGTTTAAAGTCGAAACAAAACAAAGGCAGGAGGGAGGCCATCATTGTTGAGGAGAAAGCGTTATTCGATGTTTTTAGGCCTATTTTCATTTATTACAAAATTACGATACTTCGCTTTCATGTCAAAGGAATAGACATAGTAGCAAAAAGAACTATCTTTCACATGTAATTTTTTCAGGTCTGGGCATTTCTTCCTCGCAGCAGTGAATTTTTTTTCCTTGCTGTTTTTTTATATAGATGTACAGAACTCAAAATGTCATGTTTTCGACATATTGTGGGTTTTCTCATGTACACTCACATATACAAAGTTTCATACTTGATAGTCTTAGAACTCAATCTCATCATTCAAACCAGTCCTAACCGGAAGTTGTTTTGTGAGTGTGATACAGATACCGGAACCATGCAATCTCAGTTACGTACATTTGTCGAAAAAATAAACCGAACATCAATGTGTCGCAACCTAGAAACTAATGTAATACAAACGTTCTGCGAGTTATTAATTATTTTTGTATTTCTGTGTCGGCGACACAGCGGCAGTCTATACTAAGCGCTATATAAAATCCGAGGGCCACTGAATCAGCATTAACAGAGGAGTAGCGAAAGGCACGCTGCAATTGTGGTAAAGTTTCACTTTTATTAGTATAGATAGATCTAGATCTATAATACTTACACTATTTCAGATCTAGATCTGTCTAGAAATAGATCTAGAGTGTGCTTTATGTATGACAAAACTTGGCTTGAATTAACTGTCCTCATCATCTTCATGCTAAACCTCATATGCATCAGTGAGATATCAAAGTGAAGCCTGTGTGTGCAGTTTGTTGGGTCTTGCATGAATACTTACTGGGTTTGGGCTTTGGAGTTGCCGGTGGACGAGTTACTGGCGGAAGAGTTACTGGAGGGCGTGTTGGTGCTTCTGTTGAGCCTGAAATAAGACAGTATCAAATGCAATATGGAATAAAAAATCTAGGGTCAATGCATTCGGGGCATCCCCAGGCAGGAAATAACTATATAAAACTGCCTGAAAGTAAACTAAGTCTAGCAAGCTTCTGACTGGTTCATTTTAACCAGTGAATTTAGGGCTTGTCGATGAACACCTAAATATTGCCTCCCAATTAACATGTGCTAATCAGAACACTTTTCATGTGGTAGCATCATCTGCATGTCTGTGGTCACTGTATGTTAGTGCAGTCACAACTTGTTGGTCATGCAGTCACCTGCATATAAGTGCCATCAGTGCATGCTCATCTGTGCGATCATTATCAAATATTTATTTGATAATCAACCTTCCCATTCTCCTCTTTTCCAATCCTCTAGCTGTCTTCCCACTCTTTCTCGTCCTCATGCTGGTATTCTGCTGCAGTTTTGTGGGCTGCTCTTTAACTCTTTCCGTCCCACGAGCCGCATTTTGCAGCTCAAGCGAAATCCCGATTCCTACCGCGAGCCGCAAAATGCTCATCCAATTCAGTGTTTACGAAACACAATTTTTGTAAATACAATTCACTGTTGTACATTCAAACCTGAATATTTTGAATCTACATTCATTTTCACACAATTTCATATTTATTGGTTGTCTATTGAGGGAACAAAATGGTGGCTTAAATATAGCTTGGTCCAACCGTGGAATACTGCCCAGAATGTGTGGTAGGGAAAGAGTTAAGACAATACCACACCATCCACTTCTTCTTTCTATCTTCCCTTTTCTTTGCCTCTGCTAACTCCTTTCTTTTCCACTCCTCCTGTACCTTCTGTTTCTTTTCTGCCTTCTTTCTTTCCTGCTTTAAAAGGAGGGAGAACTGTTCTCATACAATTTAAGTAACTGAATTTACGAGGCCTATTCTTTGATCAAGTTGCAAAATGCCTTGAAAAGTTAAAATATAGCCCATGTATTTGGATTTTATCACAATATTATTCTTTGTTGCTCATTAAATTCAGTTGTTTACTGTTAGCTGGTCTGCAGTGGCTCTTTTGAACTCTTGTTTTGAAAACATCATGTAATCATATTATAATATAATAATAATAATGCTGATAGTGATCCCAGTAGATATACACACAACACTGATGTCACAGTGCAATTACCAGTGACTGCACCTCATACTGGGTGTAAAAAAAAAAAATGCATTTCAGTGCAGACAGCGCCACAGGCTTATGAATGTGCATAATCACGCTCATAATCCCCAGAAAACATTTTCAATGAAAATCCACCAAAAGTAGAGTGTCTAGACCACTTCTGTGAGTTTACACCAAACCAGTAAATGGAGAAAACTGTAGGGTCACATAATAGGCAAAATACAAGCTTAGACAGGTATAGCAGTCTGTGCGATATGATGATAAAAACGTCACAAAATGTGGATTAGTCACAAAAACAGGTGCTTTTTCGGTTGTTCCCACCCCAACTTATCTAGGCTATATTAGTCGATATTCATTCGATATTTGCCAATTAACTGAGTACGACTAGATATTCGATATTGATTTAACTGCTTCATAATGAACTAATCAAAGGGGATGATCCTTTTGAGAATCTTCTCAACTGCATTTGAGAAGTAGATCTATATCATGTTTAAGTCTAATTACAACTTAAACATAAACTGTGTAAATACTAACTGTATTTATATCTGGAGTTCTGGAGTTATTTTCTACGCTAAAACCACAAGGTTGTGGTAATTTAATTTTTGGTTATGCTGACTCAGTTTTTAAATTGATTGGATCTAGGTCTAGATCAAGATCTAAAGTTTTAAGTGGAATTCATGGAATGAGAGGAACAGCATTCAAGTTGGTTTGTATGGATGAGAGTGTGTGTTTTAGTATGAGATTTGGAAAGTGTATGCATGAATTATTGATGCATTGCGTAATAATTTTATTAGAAATGCGCTATAGAAATTCTATTTATTATTATATATTATTTAAGCTGGTGATGGGTAGAGCTACATTTAATGATGATGATGAAAAATCTGGCCTGAACAATAGTGTTGTCAATTACCGGACCGTATTGCTCTACCCGGGTTTTAAACCAATTACCCGAGTAACCCGCATACCCGAGACAACTAAGAAAAAGATAAGTTTTTCGGCGCTTTTTCGGTTGTTCCCACCCCTCCCCAGTTAACGGAAGGACTTCCGAATGCGTTCCATAGTCCGAGTGAAAACAATACATAGCTACCCCGGCGGCTTTCCCAGATATGTCAATCTGACTACTGCCCAGACGAACATCGGCCTACGGCCTCGATGACTAGACCCTCACGTCGTTACATATCAATCTGACAATCGACTAATATAGCCTAGGTAACTTGGGGTGGGAACAACCGAAAAAGCGCCGGTTTTTCCACTACACGGTGCATATTACTCGGATAACTGATTTTTTTCTATTACCCTTTGGTATGACCCGAATCCCCACCCAGCACTACCAAAACAAAAACAATGGCCATCCGCTTTGTAAAATGAGTTAGAGATCTACTGTATGTTGTCAAGACATTCGATAGATAGATAATCGGAAGGAGTTCCGTACTCGAGCGCCAGTATATAGCTACCCCGGCGGCTTTCCCTGATAAGTCAATCTGACTACTGCTCGGACGAACATCGGCCTACGGCCTCGATGATACAAACTGACTAGACCCTCACGTCGTTACATATCAATCATTGCTTTTTTTTCCAATGACAATTGGATAAACTAACAAAATTAATAAGTACCGAAAAAATATATAGGGTTTTTTATCAAAAAGTGGCGCTCGAGTACGGAACTCCTCCCAGATAATCTAGATATCTAGATCTAGATCTAGATCTAACCTAGATTTCAATCTATATCTCAAATAATAATTGAATCTAGATCTAGAAATCTAGATTCTAGATCTAGATCTAGTCTAGATCTAGACTAGTCATACTCAGTTAACTGACAAAAATGAATATCGGCTAATATATACATTCCATAGCGTGGGCGGCTTAGAGTATCGGGACATCAATTGTCTGTACATCGTGCATTGATACTAGATTTCTAGTCTAGATCTAGAGATCTACTCCTATGGTCTAGATCTAGAATCTAGGCCTAGTCAGAACATTTCAAAACACAGTTTTCGATCACCTTGGCAAAGGTCCAGTTTAGCACACGAATTTAGTTCTGGTTTTCGCGGTGGCCAGATTTTTGTACAGCCCTAGGCCTAGCAATATGCCCTAGGCCTATGGCATACATGGATTATAGAGCAAGCATGTCAAAACGTGCGGCCCGCGGGTCGCTTTAAAATAGGCCTGACTCATGTGCAGTCGGCGACTTATGAGTTTTCTTAATATGCTTCGCTGCACATTTAGTTTACAAAATAATAAACAGTCACATTACAAAACACTGAAAAACACTTCTACTGCTTTGGGTGCTTTCACACTGGAAAGTGCACCGGTAAAAATAAACAATAATTATACTATGACATTAACTGGGCGCAGCTAAAATCCTATCGATAGGGAAAACAAATCTTGCCTTCGAACTCATTATTAAATTCTCCTCTCTTTAATTCATTCAAAAATTAATATGTGGATACTGCAAATTTCAGATGAAAATTTGATCCCTTTCGTCACCTGCATAGAGCTGAAAAGCAAGAATGAAAAATCTGGCCTGGGTTTTGCAAAAATATGAAGTCTGCAAAAGTCTCTGTCAGGAGAATTTGTTCAAAGATTTCAACGTATGAAAACGATTTCGCTTTGTTCACAGGACCACTTTCCATTGATGCTACAAAGGTAAAAAAAAAAAAAAAAATGCAGATGGAGCCTGGTTGTATTCTTCTGGATAAATGTGGCCCACTTTGTTTTTTGGTTACATGTAGTTGAATCAAAATGATGCGGCCCCTGTGATAACGTGTGGGCCACTAACACGGTGGCCCTCTCTCTACGCCTACTAGTAGCACTTTTCACTGTGACATGCCTGTATAATAGTGCGTCTTCAACATTTTTATTACATAATCTCATACTGTGATGCGTGTTTGGTTCTGCTCTCAAGAGCTCTACCAGTGGCAACAGGCTATATCATTCAGTGTAAAGTGTTGAAGAGATATGATTTTCTCATATTGTATATACCTGAGCATATTCCATGTCTTGAGCTTTTGGTGTGGGAAATTAATACCATTTTCACATTAAATTAATGCTGATTGTAAGGCATTTCTGTCCATCTCCAAAAGCGAGAGGTTACCCGAGAAAATTGCAGTAAAATGTAGCTTCACTGAAAAGACAAACAAATAACTATACACGATACCTAGATGTGCATACTTACAAAGTGCTGAGAACACTTGATGTCTTAGATCTGCTAGTTCACTAAACTCTTGGACTGCAAATCTGTTCTCGTCGACTGGTCTGCTAGCAATACCATCCAATTCCCTGGTATCTGTTAAACCAATACCAATAGCATAGATATGGATGCCTTCTGCACGAGCTTGTTCGGCTTCTGGAATAGTTCTCCTGGAATTGATGTTGGAAACACCATCTGTCACCACTATAGCAATGTTATCCACACCAGGACGATCTCCATTCGCTCGAGAAAACATCTGCGTCCTCATGGTTTTCAGTGCATCTGCTGTGTTGGTGCTACCGTAGCGGTAAGGGATGTCATCAATAGCGTTGTACACATCAGCTTTAGTTCTATGAGTGTTTATCTGGAATTGGACATGGTCATCTGTACTGTAGATGATCACACCAACTCTCACATTACCACCATCAATGTCAGCTTCAGTCAAAAAATCTTTGACAAAGTCTTTCATCAGCACAAAGTTGGGTTCTGTCACACTGGTGGAGGCATCCAGTACAAACACCAGATCAATTTCAGTACTTGAGCAGCCTGTAAAAATGGGAGAATGATTTCCACTGCGTATTCTCTAACGGATTAGGACAAGACAAGCGTAATTATGTAATGATTTTTATTCCCTTTTATATTTGCTCTATAATAATAATAGTAATGAAGATGAAGGGTGCAGTCATACGACCTAGGCACGAACCAAGATCATGTGTGTATTTGTTGATAACCCACTAATGGTCATGCAGTGCTCCGATTTTGAACGACTTCACATGATGCTAAATATTCTTTACACATGGAGATAAGGTCTTTGTTTCTCGGGGGCCTCGGCACACTGGTCTATAGGAGAAAGGTTTCGAGTTTATCATTTATTATTTTTTTGGCAACATTTTTTTCTTCATTTATTAATTGTATCAGTTAATTAATTTATCATCTATTTCCATTCATTTGATAATTTTAAATCTGTATGTCAAGTTTTACATCTTTTCGACAAGGCAATCTTTGCCCAGACACTGGAGGGCCAAGAACATTTTATTTACTGGTGCATTTTTTTTTTGTTGCGTTATCTGATCTAATAAATTAAATATATTTTGATAGTTCAGCAACACTGTAAAAAAAAAAAAAAAGGGGGAGAGAGAGACTTTTGCCACTTATTACTGTTGTTTCTATCTACTTTATACATGTACACCACATTTGTATGATTTCCTGTGCAGATACAGGTTTTTTAAGCTTGACCTATAAGAAGTATCTCTCCCTGTGCAATTTGGACAATCAAACATAGGATTTGCAATTATCTGGTCGTAATTTCAATAAAATGAAGATATTCCATATTATTATTACATTTACATTCCTCTTCCGTACTAGTACCGGTGTAACAGGCCAAAATATACCCCCCGCCCAGACTATACCCGGGGTTAAACTGGCCTAGCCCAGAATATACCCCGGGGTATATTCTGGGCTAGGCCAGTTTATACCCCGGGGTTACTTTGGGCTAGGCCAGACTATACCCCCCCAGTCCAGATTATTCCCCCTACTTTTTTTTAAAAAACAAGCCAAGACCACAGTTTATTTCAGTCTGTTTTTCATCACTGTCATCAGATATCATATTAATACAAACATGAACACATTCTTGACACCAACAAGTCATAATGCAATTTAGAGAAAATAATAATAACACTAACAGTTTATTTCAGCCTTAGTTTACTTTGGTGTACATACATACGTTCTCGACTCCTGTAAATCATGATACATTTTAGAAGGAACAAACATGCATTAAAATGCATTGATATACAAAAGAGTTGAGTATCCATTCAAACTGACATGATTAGACTTCCGCATTAATTTCACTCGTGTGTGTTGATGATATTATTATTATTATTATTATTATTATTTTGATAGTTGGTTGGCCATGAATAAAACATGCATTGTATTTTTTGTTACAATGATGTAGAGAGAAAAGGCCAGAAAAGAACACACAGAAAAAAAAAACAACAACATAATGATAATCCAACTGACAAATAGTGCAATTCCATCATCCAGCAGACATAAAACTAAATAGGCACGAAATGTTTGCGACTGATGAACTCCACCTGTCCAGATCCACTTGAAACGTTACAGAATGCAAACCAGTAACAATGATAACAATAAGAACACGAAATCATGTTATTTACTCTTGAAAATATAGAGAAATATCAATATCAGAATCATCATCATCATCTTGGAAATTGCAAAGATATGAGAGGGAGTGTAAAAATGGTAGCGTAGGCCTACAAATCATTCTAGAATTTATAAGCAGCAATGTATGTGTATCAACTATATATAAAAAACGTGTTAAATCTTTTCAAATATTCAAGTAAAACTGAACAGAAAGCTTTAGTGAAATAGCCTTGACAGTTGTGTAAGCCGACAGAGTAAGTCCACTGAGACAAAAGTAGTGCGTTGTAAAAGGTAATTAGATCTATAGCATGTTGAGGCCAAATTCAATGGATCGTGTTACATTAACAGTATTTCTTGTTAGTGAGTATCATTCTTTGATAGGTTATTTGTAGAAAGATATACATTTCATGCACATTGCAGTTTAAGACACTGGATTAGTTTGCAAGGCTTTTGAAAGATTGAACCTATGTGTTATAGTGAATAAGGGTATGTCACTCGCGAGTGAAATAATAATAATAAAAAAAAAGACCTTGTCCGTCTTTACCTTCCTCAGCTTAACACGTCCCTTGCCAAGGGATTTAACAACTGTGTATTTGTACACAAAAAAATATTTAAAATGACTTCATTTTTATGAGTCCGTTAATTATTTCATCCATTGGGACCAAGTGTATGTCAGTGCCAAACAAACAGTACCGTGCAAATTTTACTCAATGGCAACCAACTACAAAAACAACTACAACATGCCAACGAACGTGAGTGAAACTAATCCAGTGCCTTAATAAAATGTATACATTTCTACAAATACGCTATCAAAGAATTTACTAACAAGACATGATCATGCAACATGATCCATCGAATTTTTGCCATAACATACTGTAAGTACTTTCTGTAATGCACTGTTGTCTCAGTGGATTTAATCTGTCATTTTACATGACTATCAAAGCTACTTCGCTAAAGCTTTCAGTCCAGTTCTACTTGAATAGTTGAAAAGATTTAACACATTTTTTTTTACATATACTTGGTATATACACACATATATTATTGCTGCTTATAGATTCTAGAATGATGTGTAGGTCATTTTTATATTCCCTATTATCTTTGTATTATTCCAAGATGATGGTGATTCTGATAATGATTATATTCTCTTTATTTTCAAGAGTAAATAAGATGATTTGGTGTTCTTATTGTTATTATTGTATATTACTGGTTGGCTTTCTGTAACGTTTCAAGTGGATCTGGACAGGTTAAATTCATTATGTGAAACAATTTTAGTATGTATAAGGTAAGATAAGATAAGATAAGATAAGGTATGACTTTATTATCCTGTTTCCAGGAAATTTGTTGTCACAGCAGCAGTAACAGTACAACAGCAAATACAATATCTAAGGCCTACAGGTCTTTAATGCCTACAGTACACACGCACATTGCTCACACAACATTACCAACAAGTAAGAACATTGCTCATTTAGTTATGTGTGAAGTATTTAATGTCTGCTGGATGATGGAATTGCACCATCTGCCAGTTCAGTTGTTAAAATGTTGTTGTTGTTTTTTTCTCTATGTATTCTTTCCTGGTCTTTCTCTCTGCATCAGTGTAACTTTGTATGTAGATCTAATTGTTCCGACAGATCAAGCACATTTCTGATTTTCAAAAATTAAAATAAGATTCAGAACTTTACACTTATAAGTCTTATAATTAGTTCATACCTTGCCACTAAGTATATGTTAGTGGTGCCAAACAAAAAGATTACAATACATGTTTAACTCATGGACAACTAATTATAAAAAAAACCAAAACAATAATAATACCAACGGACACAAGTAAAATTAGTGTTAAAGTTTAATTATATCAGTTTCAAGGGATTTTCAATCCTTTTATATATATCAATGCTTTTTAAGCATGTTTATTTCCTTTTAAATTTATCATAATTTACAAGAGTCAAAAATGTATGCTTCAATATGATACCTGATGACAGTGATAATGGACAATTCAAACTAAAGTTGAAATAAACTGCGGTCTTGACTTGTTTTTAAAAAAAAGTAGGGGGTATAATCCGGACTGGGGGGGTATAGTCTGGCCTAGCCCAAAGTAAACCCCGGGGTATAAACTGGCCTAGCCCAGAATATACCCCGGGGGATATTCTGGGCTAGGCCAGTTTAACCCCGGGTATAGTCTGGCGGGGGTATAATCTGGCCTGCTACACCGGTATTAAAATGTTTTATGCACTTGCTCATCTCACATTACCGTTTACAACGTCTATGAAATTTTTATCTCAATTTAAGGGTTACTTTTTAAGTAGGTATTGTGAAAAATCTTATCATTTTTTTTCCATCTGAAGTGACTTGGATAGTAGTTAGTACTGTTCTCATATTACAGGTCTATCGTTTTCATGATGTTATCTTCTCAAAGTAAACGTACGGTAAGGCCTTTCTTTCCCAAACAAATTTGAGGAACTCATGGATTTTTTTTTTGCTGCTAACTAGACTGGAGTAGGCAACTTAGGACATGCAAAAACATGTTGACCGGCCGACGGGCAAGTATTGTGATACAAATTACAATGCTTATCTTGCACCTCAACGTATTTCCCTTATCTTGAGTATTTCACGCGACCACAACTATAGATCAAGCACGGTGTCTTGCTTCATTTTTGTTCCAAACCAAACACTCGTAAAGCACAATTAATAATTTTCTAGCACGGTTTTTGTCGATTTGAGGCAAAACACAACTAGATGTACTCACATGGATACTTCCCGTATTTCAGGCTTTTTATGGCTTTAATTTAGACCACTGTCCACTTGACATTGTCTGGTCTGGAAGGCAAAGACGTAGCCGATCCCAGGGCCAAGACCAAAGGAATTTTCATGTTGCGACTATGTACTAAGGTGGTCTAAGTAAATTTTTGCATAACTGAATTCGGATGGAAGAGTCCTCTTACTCAGCAGTGACAAGTAAAATGCAAGTCCACAAAGGCTGTTGGTACTTTTATGAACAGCGTTGCCGGTCATTAGGATTTTCCCCAAGATCTTGGGGTTTTAGGGGTTACCATGGGATCTTGCCTTTTTTTTTCAAGATCTTGGGATTTTTCGTGCGTTTGTGTATTTCTTATTATTTCTTTGTTTGTGAAGTCATAAATTGCCCTTCCTCTCACTATGCCGTTTGCGACTTATGAGGTGAATAAAGCCTAATCGGCTAAGGGGCAGCTTGAATTTGCTTGTTTATGAGGATTTTTTGCGTCATCCACGAGCTAATCATTGGCACTGTTGAGTGTAAATTGAAAGTGTTATGAAATTGTCAATTTTAAATGTAGTTTTTGTGTTGAAAAAAAATCTTGGGATTTTGTACCTCATGTTGGGATTTTTTAAACCCGTTTCTTGGGATTCTTGAAAATCCTCACCGGTAACGCTGTTTATGGACAATACTTACTGGGCTTGGGCCTTTCGGTCGCTGGTGCACGTGTTGGTGGAGGTGGCCGTGTTGCTTCTACAGGACCACCTGAAATAAAACAGAAGGAAATAGAATTTAAAAAATCTATCTCACCGCTCATGCTTCTCGTGTTCATCTAACATTGATTATCACTAAAGGTACTGAATATGACGAGATGAGATAGTCATTTATCTTCGTGGTCCACAACAAATTGTGCACGAAGCATCAGAGGCCCACCCACTGTCGGCTCGCTGAGCCCGCGCTTCGTACTCTGTATTTGCATAGAAAATGTGACACAAAACCGTTCGGCTTCGCTTCCAGAGGCAATTCTAATCTAATGATATTATTATTGAAAACAAAAATTGTACTATCTAATTTACAATGAGTGTCTCCATGAAATAAATCACATAAAAAGTGCGAGAGAGAAAGAGAGAGAGAGGGAGAGATTTTAATCAGCCTCTCAGCCTTGTCCTATCTCGTTCTAATAACATAAGATCAATCTTCGGGACGATGGTAAGTTAATAAAACAATTTTGTTGCTTTGCTACAATATTTAACAAGAAAAACAAATGGCCAGGGGTTTCCTACAATGAAGCATTTTATAATTACAAAGTAAGCTACTTCTATCGAAGTCTAGGGTGTTGGCTGAAAAGTGAACAAAACTCAGTATATTCTCTATTCGGCTTCGTAAAATGTGCCATTGTTTACGCCCCCGCAAAAGGCATCAGTCATCCGATCTTATCGTATCTAGTATACTTAATTACTTGGAATTCATGCAAAATAATATTATATTACGTTTACAATTAAAATGATAATGCTCAATCCATACAATCAAGAGTGATACAGATTACATGTACTAAGAATAACAGTATTTATGCTATGTTTTCTCATGTATGTTGTATTGTTAAAAAAAAGAAAAAGAAGAAAAAAGCCATACATTTAGTTGCCCTTTTCACCATCAGAATCAGAATGATTTTCTTCAAACTGCCTTTCAAATGTGTTTGAAATTTTGCCTAAGCTCACATTCTAAATTAAATCTAATATATGTAGAACTGTTTTTGTATAATTCATAGATGGTAGACTGATTTGGGTCTTTACTTATTACGTTATTTCCCCTTTGTAAAACATAATAATTAATTTTAAAAAAATTAAGAGGGAAAATATTTTTTTTACAGTACTATTATAATGGTAGAAACTAAAACATGTATGTTCGCCTTCATCAAGAAAAAAGATCGGTGAATACTCAGCGAACAACACCTTAATAACGAAAGTACCCCGGTTAAAGACTTCTTAGTGGTTACCACCATGTTGGTGCAGCGGGAAACTTCACTAGCATGATTAGTAAGCTTTACAAAAGGCCAGCAGTAAATTAATTCAAAATCAGGCCACAAACAAACGAACAATCAGTCCCATAAGGTTTAGCCTGAAATATTATCCTGTCAAATTTTGAACTGAATTAAACTAATGTTTTTGACAAAATCAATTTTTAATCTGCTTATTGTAAAGACTCGCATAACTGTAACTATTATAATAGTTTCTTTCATGTCTGTTACTGGCCAGGCGAATCGTATGTCGTATAATAATACAAGAGAAATGCAATAGAAACCCGCTTACAAAGTGCTTGGAACACTTGATGTCTCAGATCTCTCAATTCAGAAAACTCTTGGACTGCAAATCGGTTCTCGTCCACTGGTCTGCTAGCAATACCATCCAATTCCCTGGTGTCTGTCAAACCAATACCAATAGCATAGATGTGGATGCCACCTGCACGAGCCCGTTCTGCTTCTGGAATAGTTCTTCTGGAATTGATGTTGGACACACCATCTGTGACTACAATAGCAATGTTGGGCACGGCAGGACGATCTCCGTTACGTCTGGTAAACATCTCTGATCTCATGGTCTTCAGTGCATCTGCTGTGTTAGTACTACCAAAGCGGTAAGGGATGTCATCAATAGCGTTGTACACATCAGCTTTAGTTCTGTGAGCGTTCATCTGGAACTGGACGTGGTCGTCAGTACTGTAGATGATCACACCCACTCTTACCCTATCACCATCAATGTCAGCTTCATACAGGAAATCTTTGACAAAGTCTTTCATGAGTTCAAAATTAGGTTCTGTCACACTGGTTGAGGCATCCAGTACAAACACCAGATCAATTTCAGTACTTGAACAACCTGTGACAGTATAAGACAGAGGCAATCGTTTGTGAGAAAACAGATGGTGATAAGGGTAAAAAGTACTTGTGTCTATTAGATAGCAATGAGAGTGAAGCAGTACAGTCATATATATTCTTGTAGACTGGCCAAAGAGTTTCTTGGTTTGATAACTTTATGTTCTCTGTTTTCGTTAGTATAAATACATAAAGATTATGTAGCAAAACAAAGTATTCGCAGACAGAGTTACTCATTGCCTGTCAGTCTGACTAACGAAAAGCAGTCATGTTTTGAATTGTTGGGCTTGTTTGGTTCCATTTTTTTTTAAACCAAGCCCTGGAAAACAACTGCATGCATTTCTTTCCAATTAGTGTAGCAATAGAGGCAATCAAACACAACTGGCAAAGTTTACCGGCCTGTCTCCAATAATTATGATTTAGTCCTGTTATATTCTTTATAGGCCTATTGAAACGAGCTTTAGTAGGGCACTTTTTACATCATCTATGAACGTTTCATATAAGGCACGTGTTACTTGTGGTACTAACTGTTCTTGTACATCGTTTTTATATTTTTGTTTTGTCTTTTCACGAAAACTGTTGGATAAGTTAAAGTTATTCTTTTATAGCCGTTCTTTGAAACTCAAGTTGTCAGTCTCAGTTTTCTTCTTTCCCTTACCAGCAGAATTGAATACCATTTTTAAATGTTATGTAATAGTATTGCTAACCACAGTTAATCAATACATATATAATATATATATATATATAGTTGTGTTGTATAGAATTGAAAGTGGAAGTGCCGCAACTCATAGGAAGACTTAATTTCCTGTTGTGATTTTGATGTGACTGAACGGCTGGAATCGTCATCATCGAGAGCATATCACTCATCAATAACGTATCATCAGGACCTGCATGAATACTCACTGATTACGGGCTTTTTGGTTGTTGGTGGACGTGTTGGTGGGGGTGGACGTGTTGGTGCGTCAGTTACACCTGCAATAAAATAGCAAAAATTAGAACCACACCATCTTTTTAAAAATGGATATGCGCTATATAAATGTCATCCATTATTATTATTATTATTTATCTATCTTATTACCCTTTTTGCTTTCCATGTTCATCATGTGTTAATGTTCGTCACATCGTAACTATTGTATCTGCATTCAATTCAAGCAAAAATAATTACAGTTTAATTTATAAACAAAATGATGAATTTCAGTTAATCATCACTGTAATGAAGCTACAGAGTGAACAAATAGGCACTTACACCGTCGTGACAATGTGAACAAAAATTATGAAACTTTGCGTTCTGCTTTATTCTTTAACAAAATGTTACGTGGGCATATCCATTTGGGAAAGAGGTCAATCTTTAGACATTTCAATCCCCATTCTTTAGCCGCAAAAAAGAGAAACGCAATATTACGTAGTACAGTTAACTATTTTTGAAGTGACAAACACTGATAAGAATGATTGCCACCTATCTCATATTCTCATTTGTGATATAGCATCCAGTTTTAATTATAAACGAGCCATAATCACAATCACAATCACATATTTCCCATGATCATTACGGTATAGGCCAAATTCATAGATTTATATCATATCACTGGAACCTTCTTAAGCCAGAAGCGAATAATATAAAATGTCTTTTTATCAGAAATATGTCCATGGTCCCTCCTTAATCCTTCTTTATCCTTTGTAAGTGCATGTCAGTTTAGACGTAAGGAAAACTATATCACTCCATTTTAAACGAGAGACTGTCTTTCATTTACTTGGCCAGAGAGGGTCACAGTAGTCTCGAAATTCCATTGCTTTTGAAGTGAAAGAAAAAAGTCCGACAGTGTCAATTTCATGCCAGTATACTTGATGGGGTTTTTGCAGGGGAGCAGGGGATTCGATATAGCGTCATTAACTAGCCCGTGAGGATACCAGACAGTATGGCGCCTACCGCAGGAGAGGAGCATTAAAAAAAAAAAATCGTTTTGCTTATTATAGACACGTGCTTGCCTTTACTCTTCCCTGGGCTGCTGTTATGAATGTGCCATACGTGTCACATCGACAGCGATACATTCACTAGCAATACTTGTCGAATAGTTCAAATTCAAAGTACTCAATACAATCAATCAGTCGATCACTACCCACTGTTTTGTGAAATCTTTCCGACAGTTTACATTATGGGCGCATCTCGTTGACGCACACAAGGACACATCAAAGACAGAAAAAGTGGAGTCCGATTGTTGGAGACAGTATCATGGGAGCTAATACTTCATAACTTCCAAGGCGTCTGATATTGCTTCTCCTTAAGTCATTGAAGCTCGTGAAAACTGTGGTTCTAAGCAAACGGCTCTTTATCCCCAAAACTCTTAATGCCAAGTACAATAATTGTTGGCCCCTCGAATGTCGGCTTAAGCAGATTTCACGTTCTAATAATGGAGTCGGAAATGATATACAAACGTGCTTACAAAGTGCCTGGAACACTTGATGCCTCAGATCTCTCAGTTCAGAAAACTCTTGGACTGCAAATCTGTTCTCATCCACGGGTCTGCTAGCAATACCATCCAATTCCCTGGTATCTGTCAAACCAATACCAATAGCATAGATATGGATGCCAGACGCTCGAGCTTGTTCGGCTTCTGGAATAGTTCTCCTGGAATTGATGTTGGATACACCATCTGTCACCACAATAGCAATATTAGGCACGGTAGGACGATCTCCGTTACGTCTGGTAAACATCTCTGACCACATGGTCTTCAGTGCATCTGCTGTGTTAGTGCTACCAAAGCGGTAAGGGATGTCATCAATAGCGTTGTACACATCAGCTTTAGTTCTGTGAGTGTTCATCTGGAACTGGACGTGGTCATCTGTACTGTAGATGATCACACCCACTCTCACTCTATCACCATCAATGTCAGCTTCGTACAGGAAATCTTTGACAAAGTCTTTCATGAGTTCAAAGTTGGGTTCTGTCACACTGGTGGAGGCATCCAGCACAAACACCAGATCAATTTCAGTACTTGAACAACCTGTGATAGTGGGAGACAACAACAAGCGTTTGTAAGAAAACTTATTGTTATTGCAACAATAACAACAACAATTATAAGAACACCAACAAAGCAAGCTTGTGTTTATCTGATACGATAGGAACGAGAGTGAAGGAATACAATAAGAATTATTTGAAAAATCTGGCTGGTTTACGTTTAATGATTTTGGATCGTACAGGCTATTATTTTCTTTGAATTGGCAGGGGACTTCAAGGTTACTTTCCTCACCTATTTGACAGTATTAAATATTTAAAATTGGCCCTTTTTTGCTCCATGGAAAGCAATCATTTTCTTTTGCATTTTTGTTTGTTTTTCTTGTTTAATTTTTCTATAAGCATTTCTGGCCTTCGCTACTGTGTATGCAGAGAAACAAACACAGCTTTACTAAATTTGTTGGACCATCTTCAATCTAATTTAGTTTTTCTTATTTTCTCTTGTTTATTATTCTTCTGTATTCTGTCTGTTGTCTTGGTTCTTTCTAGCACAGTTTGGTGGTTATCGGGTCGCGACGTGCATTTCACAAACTTTACTGGTCTACATAATTCATCTATAGTGACATATCCAATCAAAATTAGGTGTGCATGTTGTATTACATCTCTGTAAGCAATCCATAACAAACCGTGGGTTACTTGCTGTAATAGTTGTTGGACACCTTATTTTTGTGTGTATGTATTTTTGTTGTTGTTGTTGTTTCCATCTATTGTTATTTTTATTGTTATTTTATTTATTTACTCATATTGTTTTACACGACAGCACAAAAAAAAAAACAAAACAGAAAAAAGAAAAATACTTCAAAATTGTTATTTCACTGCTATGTCTTGAAACGCACATGTCAGTTTAGTTGTTTCCTCTTTCCCTTTGCTAGCAGAACTGATCAGCACTTCTTTATTTTTTATAATATGATAATGTTTCTAATCATAGGAAAGTAATACTAATCCATGCATATGTATTGTATTCCTTCACTAAATCGAAAGTAGCCTAATATTGTGACTTTTAATAACATTCTCAATTTCCAAGTGCGCCTTTTGCTGTGACTAAATGAATAGATTCGTCCTCATTGGTGGCATACCATCAGGACCTTTCTGAATACTTACTGACTTTAGGTTTACGGGTTGTTGGTGGACGTGTTGGTGGAGGTGGAGGTGTCGTTGGAGGTGGACGTGTTGGTGCTTCTGTTACACCTGAAATAAAAGAGCAGCGATAAGAATATGTCATTTTTCACGTGAAACAAAATGTGCATTATATTTATAAGACTTTAGTCCATGCGATTAACGATTATTACAAAAACAAACTCAACTTAGACTGATGGCTTGTACTTGCTATATCACTTTGTGTTGTAGCACTGTTTTAATTACAAGAGAGACGAAATGAGAATTACTTTTTAATGCATGATTGTTACGATATTGACCAACTTTATAAATCAATTGTCAAAAAGAAAAAAAAAGTAGAACATGCAGTAAAAATGTTTCTTACATAGTGCCTGGAACACTTGATGTCTCAGATCTCTCAATTCAGAAAACTCTTGGACTGCAAATCGGTTCTCATCCACGGGTTTGCTAGCAATACCATCCAATTCCCTGGTGTCTGTCAAACCAATACCAATAGCATAGATATGAACGCCAGATGCTCGAGCTTGTTCGGCTTCTGGAAGAGTTCTTCTGGAATTGATGTTGGACACACCATCTGTCACCACAATGGCAATGTTGGGCACGGTAGGACGATCTCCATTAGCTCTAGTGTACATCTCTGACCACATGGTCTTTAGTGCATCTGCTGTGTTAGTACTACCATAGCGGTAAGGGATGTCATCAATAGCGTTGTACACATCAGCTTTAGTTCTGTGAGTGTTCATATGGAATTGAACGTGGTCATCTGTACTGTAGATGATCACACCAACTCTCACTCTATCACCATCAATGTCAGCTTCGTACAGGAAATCTTTGACAAAGTCTTTCATAAGTTCAAAGTTGGGTTCTGTCACACTGGTGGAGGCATCCAGTACAAACACCAGATCAATTTCAGTACTTGAACAACCTGTGATAGCGGGAGGCAACAACAACCGTTTGTAAGAAAACTTATTGTTCTTGCAAAAATAGCAACAACAATTATAACAACACCAATAAATAGAGCTTGTGTTTATCTGATACGATAGGAATGAAAGTGGAGGAATACAATAAGAATTATTTGAAAAATCTGGCTGGTTTAGGATTAATGATTTAGGATCGTACAGGCTATAGTTTTCTTTGAATTGGCAGAGGACTTCAAGGATACTCTCCTCACCTATTAGACAGCGTTTAATTTTTAAAATTGGCTCTTTTTTGCTTCATGGAAAGCAATCACTTTCTTTTGCATTTTTGTTTGTTTTTCTTGTTTAATTTTTCTACAAGCATTTCTTGCCTACGCTACTGTGTATGCCGAGAAACAAACACATCTCTGCTAAATTTGTTGGACCATCTCCAATCTAATTTAGTTTTTCTTATTTTCTCTTTTTTATCATTCTTCTGTATTCTGTCTGTTGTCTTGGTTCTTTCTAGCACAGTTTGGTGGTTATCGTGTCGTGGCGTGCATTCTCCGAAGTCAAAAACTTTACTGGTCTACATAATTCATCTATAGTGACATATCCAATCAAAGTTAGGCCTGCATGTTATATTACATCTCTGTAAGCAATCCATAACAAACCGTGGGTTACTTGCTGTATTAGTTGTTGGACACCTTATTTTTGTGTGTGTGTATTTTTGTTGTTGTTGTTGTTGTTTCAATCTATTGTTATTTTTATTGTTATTTTATTTATTTACTCATATTGTTTTACACGACAGCACAAAAAAAAACAAAACAGAAAAAAGAAAAATACTTCAAAATTGTTATTTCACTGCAATGTCTTGAAACGCACATGTCATTTTAGTTGTTTCCCCTTTCCCTTTGCTAGCAGAACTGATCAGCACTTCTTTATTTTTTATAATATGATAATGTTTCTAATCATAGGAAAGTAATACTAATCCATGCATATGTATTGTATTCCTTCACTAAATCGGAAGTAATATTGTGACTTCTAATAACATTCTCAATTTCCGAGTGCGCCTTTTGCTGTGACTAAATGAATAGATTCGTCCTCATTGGTGGCATACCATCAGGACCTTTCTGAATACTTACTGACTTTAGGTTTACGGGTTGTTGGTGGACGTGTTGGTGGAGGTGGAGGTGTCGTTGGAGGTGGACGTGTTGGTGCTTCTGTTACACCTGAAATAAAAGAGCAGCGATAAGAATATGTCATTTTTCACGTTCATCATAAGTGTATGCTCATCAAATCATAATAAATGGTATTGTTTGAAACAAAATGTGCATTATATTTATAAGACTTTAGTCCATGCGATTAACGAGTGTTACAAAGACCAACTCTACTTACAATTATGGTTTATACTTGCTATATCACTTTATGTTGTAGCACTGTTTTAATTACAAAAGAGACAAACTGACAATTACTTTTTAATGCATGATTGTTACGATATTGACCAACTTTATATATCAGTTGTCAAAAAGAAAAAAAAAAAGTAAAACTTGCAGTAAAAATGTTTCTTACAGAGTGCCTGGAACACTTGATGTCTCAGATCTCTCAATTCAGAAAACTCTTGGACTGCAAATCTGTTCTCATCCACGGGTTTGCTAGCAATACCATCCAATTCCCTGGTGTCTGTCAAACCAATACCAATAGCATAGATATGAACGCCAGATGCTCGAGCTTGTTCTGCTTCTGGAAGAGTTCTCCTGGAATTGATGTTGGACACACCATCTGTCACCACAATAGCAATGTTGGGCACGGTAGGACGATCTCCATTAGCTCTAGTATACATCTCTGACCACATGGTCTTCAGTGCATCTGCTGTGTTAGTGCTACCATAGCGGTAAGGGATGTCATCAATAGCGTTGTACACATCAGCTTTAGTTCTGTGAGTGTTCATCTGGAATTGGACGTGGTCATCTGTACTGTAGATGATCACACCAACTCTCACCCTATCACCATCAATGTCAGCTTCATACAGGAAATCTTTGACAAAGTCTTTCATGAGTTCAAAGTTGGGTTCTGTCACACTAGTGGAGGCATCCAGTACAAACACCAAATCAATTTCAGTACTTGAGCAACCTGTGATGGTATGAGACAACAATGAACAACAACTATTCTAGAGAAAGCAGATTGCGATTATGAAAAGAAAAACGAAATTTCTTTTTATTTGATTGGAGCGAGGATCAAGGAATACAATTATGTGGAAATTCTTGTAGGTTTACGGCCAAGAATTAAAGATTAGGCCATAGTTTTCTCAGTTCCTTTGAATGACTGTACCTCTTCAAGATTAGTTCCCTATTGTGTAATAGAATAATTATTTTTTTTAAAAATACTTTCCCAAGTGCAACTGTGTAAGTATACAAACTCTAGACCTACCTAAAAAAAAGTGGACATTTGTGCAGACAAACTGTTACAACTCTAGGTTATACGGCATTGTATTTGCCTTACCAAAAGCAATCTTGTTATTGAGTTTTTGAGGTTATTAGAATACTTGGTTAGTTTAGAGTGTGTGTGTGTGTGTGTGTGTGTATGTTGAATAATTTCTTACCATTACGACTGCGTGTGCAACATTTGTTGGATATTCTCCAATCTAAGTGAAGTCTATTTTTTCCTGTCCTGTCATTTTCTAAAATATTCTGTCTGCCGTCTTGCTGCTTCCCAGCATAAAATGACCCTCGTTGTGTCAACCTGCTTTTTCCAAACTCTCACTCAAAATTCTATAAACCAATATAATCTACCTCTCGTGACATATCCAGATTGATCACTACGTACTATGTTACAATATCTATAAACATTTCATAAGAAACCGTGGGTTACCCTTATCTGTATTATTTATGTATTTATTTTTGTTTGTTTGTTTGTTTCTTAACTTAAACACAGGAATTACTTCACTGTTTTTTCTTTTATTGCAATTCTTTAAAATGCATAGTGCCGCCGCCAGTCTTGTTGTTTTTTGTTTTTCCTTACCATATAAGTCATAACCACCTTTTTTTCTTTTTTGTATTTTCTTTTTTATAGATAATACAGTGTTTCTCATCATAGGAAAGTAACATACACATTTATATATGTGCTGCAATGATGTATTCATATCGGAAGACCCGAGTTCTAATTGGGCTCAATGTCAAATCGTGCCTTTAGGTGTCACAAAATCGCTGGATTCGCCCTCATGAGGAATGTATCACTAATCAATGGCATATCACCAGGACCTTTATGAATACTTACTGACTTTGGGCTTACGGGTTGTTGGTGGTCGTGTTGGCGGAGGCGGAGGTGTCGTTGGGGTTGGACGTGTTGGTGCTTCTGTTACACCTAAAATAAAACAGCAGGAATTAATCAAATAAAAATGTAACCCTTCTCAGTTATCAATATTTGTATGCTTATGACAGCATAATTACTCCAGTTGTATGTTTTGCTGTAAATTCGTTACATTTACAAATAAAATGATGAACTTTAGTCCATACGAATTTAATGATTAGCATTACAATGACCAACAGTACTTAGAATGGTTACTATTACCTTTATTTGCAGTACTACGTATGTTGTAGAATTGTTTTAATTGCAAAAGAGCCAGAAATCACATGTTATTGTTATTGCTTGATTGTTGCGGTATCGATGGAATTTATACATCAGTAGAAATATAATAGTAAAGTAGCAAATGCTGTCAAAGGTTGCTTACAGAGTGCTTGGAACACTTGATGTCTCAGATCTCTCAATTCAGAAAACTCTTGGACTGCAAATCTGTTCTCATCCACGGGTTTGCTAGCAATACCATCCAATTCCCTGGTATCTGTCAAACCAATACCAATAGCATAGATATGGACGCCAGATGCTCGAGCTTGTTCGGCTTCTGGAAGAGTTCTCCTGGAATTGATGTTGGACACACCATCTGTCACCACAATAGCAATGTTAGGCACGGTAGGACGATCTCCGTTACGTCTAGTAAACATCTCTGACCACATGGTCTTTAGTGCATCTGCTGTGTTAGTACTACCAAAGCGGTAAGGGATGTCATCAATAGCGTTGTACACATCAGCTTTAGTTCTGTGAGTGTTCATCTGGAATTGGACGTGGTCATCTGTACTGTAGATGATCACACCCACTCTTACTCTATCGCCATCAATGTCAGCTTCGTACAGGAAATCTTTGACAAAGTCTTTCATGAGTTCAAAGTTAGGTTCTGTCACACTGGTGGAGGCATCCAGTACAAACACCAGATCAATTTCAGTACTTGAACAACCTGTGATAGTGGGAGGCAACAACAACCGTCTGTAAGAAAACTTATTGTTCTTGCAACAATAACAACAACAATTATAACAACACCAACAAAGCAAGCTTGTGTTTATCTGATACGATAGGAACGTGAGTGAGGGAATACAATAAGGATTATTTGAAAATCTTGCTGGTTTACGGCTAATGATTTAGGATCGTAGAAGCTATAGTTTTCCTTGAATTGGCAGGGGACTTTAAGGTTACTTTCCTCACCTATTTGACAGCATTAACTTTTTTAAAATTGGCCTTTTTTTGTTTTATGGAGAGCAATAATTTTCTTTTGCATTTTTGTTTTTTTTCTTGTTTAATTTTTTTACAAGCATTTCTGGCCTTCGCTACTGTGTATGCAGAGAAACAAACACAGCTTTACTAAATTTGTTGGACCATCTCCAATGTAAATTCTAATTCTAATTTAGTTTTTCTTATTTTCTCTTTTTTCTCATTCTTCTGTATTCTGTCTGTGGTCTTGGTTCTTTCTAGCAGTTTGGTGGTTATCGTGTCGTGGCGTGCATTCTCCAAAGTCAAAAACTTTACTGGTCTACATAATCCATCTATAAATAATGACATATCCAATCAAAGTTAGGCCGGCCTGCATGTTATATTACATCTCTGTAAAGTCCATAACAAATCGTGGGTTACCTCTGTAATAGTTTTTGGACACCTTATTTTTGTGATTCTTTTTTGTTTTAATTGACTGGTATTTTTATTGTTATTTTATTTATTTACTCATATTGTTTTACACGTCAGCATAAAAAAAACAAAACAGAAACAACCTTAATATTGTTATTTCTCTGTAGTTCCTTGAAACTCACATTATGTCACTTTGTCAGTTTAGTTGTTTCTTCTTTCCCTTTGCTAGTAGAATTCATCAGCACATAATTATTTCTTACTAGATGACCTACCGGGCATTGCCCAGAATAAACAATCATGTGATCCCCCCTATCTCTAGTATAATAAAAATAATAAACTACAGTTTTGCTTCAGAACTTATGCGCACCAGAACACTACGCACCAAACTGAACGCTTGATACGGTTACTTTTTCGAAGTGATTATTTTCAAGGCATGCCTTGGAAATAACGCCAGCGTTATTTTCAAGGCATGTTTCATTGACCAATCAGAAGCTGTTTCAGTATTTCTAAACGTGGAGCCTTAGACTGTGCATTGTCAGACTGATATGTAACGACGTGAGGGTCTAGTCAGTTTGTATCATCGAGGCCGTAGGCCGATGTTCGTCTGGGTAGTAGTCAGATTGACATATCAGGGAAAGCCGCCGGGGTAGCTATGTATTGTTTATTGGACTCAAGGTATGCCTTGGAACTAACGCCAGCGTTATTTTCAAGGCATGTTTCATTGACCAATCAGAAGCTGTTAAGGTATGCCTTGAAAATAACGCTAGAGTTAGTTTCAAGGTATGCCTTGTAAATAACGCCTTGCTTACTTTTTATGACATGCACGGTACTATAATATTACGAAACAAGCATGCAAAAATACAGATGTTACATAGCAATAAACATTGTCATTTTTTAAAAATACATGCTTGAAGCAAACAACTTTTAATTATAGCCATCATCTTCCTTATCTCAATTGACACCTTCCTGCCAAATTTAAGGCCTGAAGAGTGTATAGTTTGGTCAGTTAATCATGCCAAAGGTTGCAAGTTACTGAAATATATAATAGATATGATAATGTTTCTAATCATAGGAAAGTAATACTAATCCATGCATATGTATTGTATTGCTACACCAAATCAAAAGTAATATGACTTCTAAATACATTCTTAATTTCCAAGTGTGCCTTTTGGTGTGGTGTAGCCACTCGATTGTTCTCAGAGATCAACGTTGTTTCCCCTTTCACCCCGCTCACTTCTCTTCACCCTTCCCCGCCCGCGGTTTTCGCCTCTTCGATGTCGCACATCATTCTATTTTGAGAAAACTCGGGACGTTCGAGTCGGATTCGAGACTGCGCTAGGTTGGCCTTGTACTTGTAGTGACGTATTATAGTGACGTAATTGTGTGTGATTGGACGAGTGGTGTGTAGCTCGCAAGTTCTAGAGGTATGGAAAGTCAAGCTATTTCGTGAACCTTCCATCTGTACATATATATATAGGGGCGAGCCAGACAGTTGTGTGTGTGCCACATCCAGTCTAAGTTTTATAGGTAGATCTGCGTGCGTTCCCCATAAGTAAGTTGTGAAATATCCAGCGTCTATTTACAGTTAATAATTGTTAGTGTAACTCTTCGTCTGATCCTGTTTTCATTCATTTCTCCAACAGCTCGAGACAGGTTCGTTTCTAAAGGGTAGCACTTCAAATCATCTAACTCTCCCTATCACAACGTGCTGAAATTTACATCAGCTGTTACATGTGGCTAAATGAATAGTTATTAGTATTGTCCTTATCAGCGGCATATCATCAGGACCTTTATGAATACTTACTGACTTTGGGCTTACGGGTTGTTGGTGGACGTGTTGGTGGAGGTGGAGGTGTCGTTGGAGGTGGACGTGTTGGTGCTTCTGTTACACCTGAAATAAAACAGCAGCGGTTAGAATATCTCACTCTTTACGTTCATCATAAGTGTATATGCTCATCAAATCATAATTACTCCATTGGTTTAATTTGAAACAAAATGTGCATTATATTTATAAATAAAATAATGGGCATTTCTCCATGCGATTAACGATTATTGCAATGTCAAACACTACTTAGAATATTGGTTTCTACTTGCTACATCACTTTATGTTGTAGCATTGTTTTAATTACAAAAGAGACAAAATTACAATTACATTTTATTGCATGATTGTTACGATATTGACCAACTTTATATAGGTCTATCAATTGTCCAAATAAAAAAAAAAAGGTAGTAAATGCAGTAAAAAATGTTTCTTACAGAGTGCTTGGAACACTTGATGCCTCAGATCTCTCAATTCAGAAAACTCTTGGACTGCAAATCTGTTCTCATCCACGGGTTTGCTAGCAATACCATCCAATTCCCTGGTGTCTGTCAAACCAATACCAATAGCATAGATATGGACGCCAGATGCTCGAGCTTGTTCGGCTTCTGGAAGAGTTCTTCTGGAATTGATGTTGGACACACCATCTGTCACTACAATAGCAATATTAGGCACGGTAGGACGATCTCCGTTACGTCTGGTAAACATCTCTGACCACATGGTCTTCAGTGCATCTGCTGTGTTAGTGCTACCAAAGCGGTAAGGGATGTCATCAATAGCGTTGTACACATCAGCTTTAGTTCTGTGAGTGTTCATCTGGAATTGGACGTGGTCATCTGTACTGTAGATGATCACACCCACTCTCACTCTATCACCATCAATGTCAGCTTCATACAGGAAATCTTTGACAAAGTCTTTCATGAGTTCAAAGTTGGGTTCTGTCACACTGGTGGAGGCATCCAGTACAAACACCAAATCAATTTCAGTACTTGAGCAGCCTGTAATGGTATGAGACAACAACAACCATTCTAGAGAAAACAGCTGATTGCGATTAAGTTTAAAAAAGAAAGAGGAACTTTCTTTTTATCTGATTGGAGCGAGAGTGAAGGAATGCAATTAAGTGAAATTCCAGTAGGTTTACGGCCATTTATTCAAGATTACATAGTCAAAGTTTTCTCAGTGAACTACATAGGAAAGTGGACATTTGTGCAGACAAACAGTGACAGACTGAAGTATTACGGCCTGGTATATTCTTTGCGAAGAGCAATCTTGTTCTGAGTTTTTGTGGTCATTGGAATATTTGGTTAGTTTTGTGTGTTTGTCTGTTGAATCCTTTCTTGCCATCACGACTTCGTAGGTAGAAAAGCAAAGACAGCCTGCAAAATTTGTTGGGCCCGCTCCAATCTAAGTGATTTCTATTTTTCTTGTCCTATAGTTTTGCTATATTCTGCCTGTCGTCTTGCTTCTTCCCAGCATAAAAGGACCCATGTCATGTCGACCTGCTTTTTCAGAACTCTCACTCAAAACTCTATAGACCAATATAATCTACCTCTAGTGATATATCCAGATTGATCACTACATACAGTACATTGTTACAATATCTGTAAGCTTTTGATAACAAACAATGAGTTAAGCTTATTTATGCCATGTATTGTTATTATTATTATTTTTTACGTAAACACAGCAACAGAAACACATAATGTCAGTCTACTTTTTGCTTTCCCTTACCATATAAGCCATGACCACTTCTTTTTTTGTTCTCTTATTACATATAACAGTGTTTCTCATCATAGGAAAGTAACGTAGCACGAGCGCATGTACTGCAATGGTGTATTCATATCGGAAGTCATGAGTTCTAAGTGGGATCAATGTCAAATCGTGCCTTTAGGGATGACCAAATCGTTGGATTCGCTCTCATACTCACAAGGAATGTATCACGAATCAATGGCATATCACCAGTGCTTTTATGAATACTTACTGACTTTGGGCTTACGAGTTGTTGGTGGACGTGTTGGTGGAGGTGGAGGGGTCGTTGGAGGTGGACGTGTTGGTGCTTCTGTTACACCTAAAAAAAAAAAAAAGAAACAGCAGCGGTTAGAACATCTCACTCTTTACGTTCATCATAATTGTATCAGATCATAATTACTCCAAAGGTTTGTTCTGAAACTAAATGTGTAGTATATTTTATAAATAAAATAATGTGCGTTAGTTCGTGCGATTAACGTCTATTACATGTAAAATAACAAATTCTACGTAGATTTATGGCTTCTACTTGCTATATCACGTTATGTTGTAGCATTGTTTTTATTACAAAAGAGACAAAATGAGAATTAGATTTTATTGCATGATTGTTACGATATTAACCAACTTTATATAGGTCTATCAATTGTCCAAAAAAAAAGGAGAAATTGCAGTAAAAATGTTTCTTACAGAGTGCTTGGAACACTTGATGTCTAAGATCTCTCAATTCAGAAAACTCTTGGACTGCAAATCTGTTCTCATCCACGGGTTTGCTAGCAATACCATCCAATTCCCTGGTATCTGTCAAACCAATACCAATAGCATAGATATGGACGCCAGATGCACGAGCTTGTTCGGCTTCTGGAAGAGTTCTTCTGGAATTGATGTTGGACACACCATCTGTCACCACAATAGCAATGTTAGGCACTGTAGGACGATCTCCATTAGCTCTAGTATACATCTCTGACCACATGGTCTTTAGAGCATCTGCTGTGTTAGTACTACCATAGCGGTAAGGGATGTCATCAATAGCGTTGTACACATCAGCTTTAGTTCTGTGAGTGTTCATCTGGAACTGGACGTGGTCATCTGTACTGTAGATAATCACACCCACTCTCACCCTATCACCATCAATGTCAGCTTCATACAGAAAATCTTTGACAAAGTCTTTCATGAGTTCAAAGTTGGGTTCTGTCACACTGGTGGAGGCATCCAGTACAAACACCAGATCAATTTCAGTACTTGAACAACCTGTGGTAGGATGAGACAACAATAACTGTTTGTAGCAAAGAATATGATTTAGAAAAATAATCAAACTTGTTTTATTTATTACGGAAGAACGAGGGTGAAGCACTACATTTGTGTGAAATTCTTCTACAATTTAGGGCTAATGATTCAAGATTATGCGATTTATAATTTTCTTAATTAAATCCTGTGAATTTCTAGAGTTCTCTAAGAGTCCCTACCTATTAGATGACTTGAATGATAAAAACAACAGCAACAAAACCACTGGTCACGTGCTGTATACGACGTCTATATATACCTAAGAAAGAAATTTGTGCTATCAAGCAGTCACAGACTTACTTGTTGGATTTTTATTAACTGTAGGGATATGTGAAATCGAAACTGATAACTTCTAAGTAGACTTCTAATTTCCTATTGTGCCTTCTAGTGAGTGTGGCTTAAGGGCTAGATCCATCCTCACTCATCAGAGATTGGCGGAAAGTCTCACACTTCAGTGGCATATATTATCATCAGGACCTTTATGAATACTTACTGACTTTGGGTTTACGGGTTGTTGGCGGACGGGTCGGTGGAGGTGGGGTTGTCGTTGGTGGTGGACGTGTTGGTGCTTCTGTTACACCTGAAATAAAACAGCAGCGATTAGAACCTAATCATTTTTACGTTCATCTTATGTGTATGCTCATCAAATCATAATTACTCCAATGGTATAGTTTGAAACAAAATGTGCACTATATTTATAAATAAATATATTGATCTTTACTCCATGCGATTAATGATTATTACAATGACAAACACTTTTTAGAACTATGGCTTCTACTTAATATATCACTTTATGTTGTAGCATTGTTTTAATTAGAAAAGAGATAAAATGAGAATTTCATTTTATTGCATGATTGTTAGTGTTACAAAACTGACCCATTTTATATATTATTATTAACGATCGAAAATGAAAAAAGTAGAAAATGCAGTAAAATGTTGCTTACAGAGTGCTTGGAAAACTTGATGTCTAAGATCTCTCAATTCAGAAAACTCTTGGACTGCAAATCTGTTCTCATCCACGGGTTTGCTAGCAATACCATCCAATTCCCTGGTGTCTGTCAAACCAATACCAATAGCATAGATATGGACGCCAGATGCTCGAGCTCGTTCAGCTTCTGGAAGAGTTCTCCTGGAATTGATGTTGGACACACCATCTGTTATCACAATAGCAATATTGGGCACGGTAGGACGATCTCCGTTAGCTCTTGTATACATCTCTGACCACATGGTCTTCAGTGCATCTGCTGTGTTAGTACTACCATAGCGGTAAGGGATGTCATCAATAGCGTTGTACACATCAGCTTTAGTCCTGTGAGTGTTCATCTGGAATTGGACGTGGTCATCTGTACTGTAGATGACGATACCCACTCTCACCCTATCACCATCGATGTCAGCTTCATACAGGAAATCTTTGACAAAGTCTTTCATGAGTTCAAAGTTGGGTTCTGTCACGCTTGTTGAGGCATCCAGTACAAACACCAAATCAATTTCAGTACTTGAACAACCTGTGATAGTATGAGACAACAAGAACCATTTCTAGAGGAAACAGATGGTGATAAAAAAAGAAAAAACAAATTTCTTTTCGTCTGATTTCAGCGAGAGCCAAGGAATACCATTATACCATTATGTGAAATTCTTGCAGGTTTACGGCCAATGATTCAAGATTATATAGGCCCTAGTTTTCTCAGTTCCTTTCAATGGCTATATCTCTTCAAGGTTAATTTCCTTATTGTATAATAGAATTAATTTTTTTTTTAAAAATTCGTTCTCAAGTGCAACAGTTCAAGTACAGGAACCTTAGACCTACCTAAGACAGTGGATATTTTTGTTGAGACAAACTGTTACAGATTTACATATTATTACGGCTTTGTTTTGCTTTACCAAAAACAACCTTGTTTTGAGTTATTTGAACTCTTGTTTAGTTCTGTGTGTGTTGAATCGCTTCTTGCCATTACGACAGTGTGTGTAGAAAATTCAAATGAACGTGCAAAATTTCTTGGGCCATCTCCAGCCTAAGTAAGGTCTATTTGTTAATGTCCTATCATTTTGCTTTATTCTGTCTGTCGTTTTGCTTCTTCTCAGCATAAAATGACTCTTGTCATGTCGACCTGCTTTTTCCAAACTCTCACTCAAAACTCTAGTATAAGCCAATATAATCCATCTATCGTGGCATAGCCAGATTTATCACTACACACAATGTTACAATATCTACAAACATTTCATAACATTAATAACAAACCATGGGTTAACCATATTTGTGTTATTTATTTATGTGTTTTTGTTTCTGTGTTTGTTTGTTTGTGTAAAACAAACACAGGAATTACTTTATTGTTGTTTTTTTTCTTACAATTCTTTGAAATGTATTTACTACAGTCTTGTGGTTTTTTATTTCTTTTACCATGTAAGTGATGACCACTTCTTTTTTTTTATACATAACTAGATGAAGTTCCGGCTTTGTCCGGGATAAATCTGTGAACCCACCGTTATGTCTCTCTCTCTCTTTTTTGTCGAAAAGCTTCCCATAATCTACAGTCTTACTACAGATTTCATGCGCACCAGAGTACTATGCACTCTTTTGTGTTAGGAAAATTGTGCGCACGGAAGTGGATGTGTATTAATATCGTTTCCAATGCGATGGGCTTAATACTATAGGCAGCCAAAACAGCGATAATTGTATTTTCCATTTTTACAACTTTTTATTTAAAAATACCTGAATCTTGAATCAACACAATCGGTCGATTGAAAAGCGATTGGACTGGATTAGTTGTCACTTTAGAAAATTAATTTTATAATTTTTGAAACTGTCATTTAGACTGTAGAGTTGAGTAAAAAATGGGGCAAAATGGCACCACAATGAATTACTCCCGCCACTATTTTTTTTTAATAATAAGATTATAGCAGTGTTTCTCGTCACAGTGAAGTAACATAGCACGTGTACATGTACTGCAGTGGTGTATTCATATCGGAAGTCATGAGTTCTAAGTGAACTGCATGTCAAATCTTGCATTTAGGGGTGATCAAATCGCTGGATTCGCCCTCATGAGGAATGTATCACTAATCAATGGCATATCACCACTGCCTTTATGAATACTTACTGACTTTGGGCTTACGTGTTGTTGGTGGTCGTGTTGGAGGAGGCGGAGGCGTCGTTGGTGGTGGACGTGTTGGTGCTTCTGTTACACCTGAAATAACACAGCAGGAATTAGAATCTAATAATGTCACTCTTCTCAGTTTTCATTATATTCATTTTGTAATCGTATGACAGTATAATTACTCCACTTGTATTATTCGTTATAAATTCGTTACATTTGCAAATTAAATGGTGAACGTTAATCCATACAGATGGTCAGCATTACAATGACCAACAGTGTTTGGAAGGGTTATTATAACCTGTATCTGCTGTACTACCTGTCTTGTAGAATTGTTTTAATTGTAAAAGAGCTAAACTAACTTGTCACATTTTATTACTTGATTATTGCGATATCGACCGAAATTATGTATTACCAGTAGTGGTCATAAAGCAGGAAAGTAGCAAATGCTGTAAACTGTTGCTTACATAGTGCTTGGAAAACTTGATGTCTAAGATCTCTCAATTCAGAAAATTCTTGGACTGCAAATCTGTTCTCATCCACGGGTTTGCTAGCAATACCATCCAATTCCCTGGTGTCTGTCAAACCAATACCAATAGCATAGATATGGACGCCAGATGCTCGAGCTCGTTCAGCTTCTGGAAGAGTTCTCCTGGAATTGATGTTGGACACACCATCTGTTATCACAATAGCAATATTGGGCACGGTAGGACGATCTCCGTTGGCTCTAGTATACATCTCTGACCACATGGTCTTCAGTGCATCTGCTGTGTTAGTACTACCATAGCGGTAAGGGATGTCATCAATAGCGTTGTACACATCAGCTTTAGTCCTGTGAGTGTTCATCTGGAATTGGACGTGGTCATCTGTACTGTAGATGACGATACCCACTCTCACCCTATCACCATCGATGTCAGCTTCATACAGGAAATCTTTGACAAAGTCTTTCATGAGTTCAAAGTTGGGTTCTGTCACACTGGTGGAGGCATCCAGTACAAACACCAGATCAATTTCAGTACTTGAACAACCTGTGATAATAAGAGACAAAAACAAGCGTTTGTACAAAATAGTATGATTTAAAAAAAAAATAATCAAACTTGTTTTATTTATTACGGAAGAACGAGGGTGAAGCAGTGCATTTATGTGAAATTCATGTAGTGTTTACAGTCCAAACTGCCCCGCTGAAGGGTGAAATCCCGTTTTTGGCATACTTTTAGGCCAGCATTACAAGGATACTATTCCTATGAGTTAAGTAAAACGGCGTGTATTCTACATCAAAATATAATTCAAGGCTTCCTTTGTCAAAGTATATTATCTTTTGTACTGTTTAATGTGTGTAGCCATGCGTTTTTATTGCTTGAACAAGAGACAGTCTTGCCGTTTTCGCCCTGAGCCGCAGATACCGATTTGACCCCATCATAGTCATAGCAAAGGACCACGGATCGTCGCGCCGATGTAGCGCACGTGTTTGAAAATAACTCACACAGAAAGCCAGATAAATGAGGTTTAATTCAATGTATTTTCCATCCTGTTTTAAGTTGAAATTCCTTTAAAAATCGTTTGTTGAAAATTTTGTTGATCGAGAAACTGGCGGAAACTTTTATAGATCAAGATAAAAATTATATGCAAATGAACCTCAGCCTTTATATTTTCAGGGTGTGCCAAAATTAGACTTAAGGCATGTTGCGGCGCGAAGCACCGATTGTTTTTATAGACCCAGTGCTAAGTCAATGGCGACGCGGTTGACCAATTTTCAATAAAAAAAAACAAACTGAAAACATTATTTTTGTCTCCCTTGTAAGAGTTCACACAAAATTGACGTCGGATGACGTTTGATGGTTAAAAAAAAGTAAAATGAGATGCTTCGCTTGTAGTAATTTGTACCCCTCGAAAAACATTGAGCGTAATGTAGACCCCCTTGACTTGGAAAGTGATAATTTTTAATGCTGTGACCCAAGAAACAGTCATTTTATGGGCGGTCAAAGTTGGACTATTGTGGAATCTGCAAAAGATAGCAAATTCGAGGTGTTTTTTTCATTTTTGAAAACGCCATAACTTTCAAACCCAAGTAAGCCAGAATGACAAATTTGGTATCAAAATTCTTAGAAAAACAAGCTCCATCAGATTAGACAATAACTGTTGAGTAGTGATAAAAAGTAAAAATCAGTTTGGACTACCTACTTCTAATGTAAATAATTCAAGATTATGCAAGGTATAATTATTTTTTTTTAATCCTGTGAATTCGTTGAATCCTCGGGTTCCGAACCTACTGCTAGGTGGATTTGAATATATATAATATATATATAACAATATATATATTATATAAAAATATATATATACTTGAATATATATAATATATATATAAACTGATCAAGTGCCAGAGTACGACTTCTATACCTACCTAAGAACAGAAATTGTGCTGACCAGTTGTCAAAGACTTACTTGTTGGCTTTAGATATGCCTTCTGAAATTCAGTCTTTTTAGAAAGTTGTTTGTTTGTTTGTGGTTGATGTTTGTTTTGTTTTTTTTGTGGTAAAAACATTCCTTGCCATTACTAAAATATCTGTAGCAAACTAAACGGTTTGCTTGATTTATTGGTCCGTCTCCAATATAACGAAGGTCTTTTGTTTTGCCTGTCCCGTCATCTTGATAGATTATTATTCTGTCGGTCGCCTTTCTTCTTCCTAGCACAATATAATGGTCATTGCATCAACTCGCTTTCTCCAAATGTACATCCACAAACTGTACTAACTATCATCATCTATAAACATTCCATAACAAACCGTTTGGTACTTGCTGTAGTATTTCTTGTTTGATACCCGTATTTTTTATAAAATTTTTTGTTTTGTTTTTGTTTTGAACGTAAACGAGAGAATTACTCCAGTAGTGTTCTTTCATTGCAGTTTTTTGAAACTCATCTAGTCAGTTTGTTTTTTTCTACTCTGCTTTACCGGCAGAATTAATCACCACATTTTTCAGTCTCGTTCCATACAACTATAATAAGAGTATTTCTAATGATAAGAAAGTCTTACTCCTCATACATGTGCGTTATGTAATCTTTTTATTAAGTGTAGGGGTGTGTGAACTCGAAATTCATAATTTCTAAATGGACTTCAAGCTTCCTATTGTGAGTCCAGGTGTGGCTTAAGTCCTGGATTTGTGAGGACTTCCTCTTCAGCGGTTGCGGAATGTCTGGTCTCACTCTTCAGTGGCAAATTATTATGATCTGGACCTTTATGAATACTTACTGACTTTGGGTTTACGGGTTGTTGGTGGACGGGTCGGTGGAGGTGGGGGTGTTGTTGGTGGTGGACGTGTGGGTGCTTCTGTTACACCTGAAATAAAACAGCAGCGATTAGGACATATCATTTTTACGTTCATCTTATGTGTATGCTCATCAAATCATAAATACTCCAATGGTATAGTTTGAAATAAAATGTACACTATATTTATAAATAAAATAATGAGCTTTACTCCATGCGATTAATTATTATTACAATGACAAACGCTTTTTAGAATTATGGCTTCTACTTGGTATATCACTTTATATTGTAGCATTGTTTTAATTAGAAAAGAGATAAAATGAGAATTTCATTTTATTGCATGATTGTTAGTGTTACAAAACTGACCCATTTTATATATTATTATTAATGATCGAAAACGAAAAAAGTAGAAAATGCAGTAAAATGTTGCTTACAGAGTGCTTGGAAAACTTGATGTCTAAGATCTCTCAATTCAGAAAACTCTTGGACTGCAAATCTGTTCTCATCCACGGGTTTGCTAGCAATACCATCCAATTCCCTGGTGTCTGTCAAACCAATACCAATAGCATAGATATGGACGCCAGACGCTCGAGCTCGTTCGGCTTCTGGAAGAGTTCTCCTGGAATTGATGTTGGACACACCATCTGTTATCACAATAGCAATATTGGGCACGGTAGGACGATCTCCGTTAGCTCTAGTATACATCTCTGACCACATGGTCTTCAGTGCATCTGCTGTGTTAGTACTACCATAGCGGTAAGGGATGTCATCAATAGCGTTGTACACATCAGCTTTAGTTCTGTGAGTGTTCATCTGGAATTGGACGTGGTCATCTGTACTGTAGATGACGATACCCACTCTCACCCTATCACCATCGATGTCAGCTTCATACAGGAAATCTTTGACAAAGTCTTTCATGAGTTCAAAGTTGGGTTCTGTCACGCTTGTTGAGGCATCCAGTACAAACACCAAATCAATTTCAGTACTTGAACAACCTGTGATAGTATGAGACAACAAGAACCATTTTTAGAGAAAACAGATTACGATTAAAAAAGAAAAAAAAACAAATTTCTTTTCGTCTGATTTCAGCGAGAGCCAAGGAATACCATTATACCATTATGTGAAATTCTTGCAGGTTTACGGCCAATGATTCAAGATTATATAGGCCCTAGTTTTCTCAGTTCCTTTCAATGGCTGTATCTCTTCAAGGTTAATTTCCTTATTGTGTAATAGAATTAAAATTATAAAAAAAAATTCGCTCTCAAGTACAGCTGTTTAAGTAC
This sequence comes from Onchidella celtica, assembly GCA_963931925.1. Lineage (NCBI taxonomy): Eukaryota > Metazoa > Mollusca > Gastropoda > Systellommatophora > Onchidiidae > Onchidella > Onchidella celtica. Next base: position 26,225,940 of record OZ007583.1, read on the forward strand.
ACGAACCTTAGACCTTAGACAGTGGATATTTTTGTTGAGACAAACTGTTACAGATTTACATATTATTACGGCTTTGTTTTGCTTTACCAAAAACAACCTTGTTTTGAGTTATTTGAACTCTTGTTTAGTTCTGTGTGTGTTGAATCACTTCTTGCCATTACGACAGTGTGTGTAGAAAATTCAAATGAACGTGCAAAATTTCTTGGGCCATCTCCAGCCTAAGTAAGGTCTATTTGTTAATGTCCTATCATTTTGCTTTATTCTGTCTGTCGTTTTGCTTCTTCTCAGCATAAAATGACTCTTGTCATGTCGACCTGCTTTTTCCAAACTCTCACTCAAAACTCTAGTATAAGCCAATATAATCCACCTATCGTGGCATAGCCAGATTTATCACTACACACAATGTTACAATATCTACAAACATTTCATAACATTAATAACAAACCATGGGTTAACCATATTTGTGTTATTTATTTATGTGTTTTTGTTTCTGTGTTTGTTTGTTTGTTTGTTTTTTTAAAACAAACACAGGAATTACTTTATTGTTGTTTTTTTTCTTACAATTCTTTGAAATGTATTTACTACAGTCTTGTGGTTTTTTATTTCTTTTACCATGTAAGTGATGACCACTTCTTTTTTTTTATACATAACTAGATGAAGTTCCGGCTTTGTCCGGGATAAATCTGTGAACCCACCGTTATGTCTCTCTCTCTTTTTTGTCGAAAAGCTTCCCATAATCTACAGTCTTACTACAGATTTCATGCGCACCAGAGTACTATGCACTCTTTTGTGTTAGGAAAATTGTGCGCACGGAAGTGGATGTGTATTAATATCGTTTCCAATGCGATGGGCTTACTATAGGCAGCCAAAACAGCGATAATTGTATTTTCCATTTTTACAACTTTTTATTTAAAAATACCTGAAACTTGAATGAACACAATCGGTCGATTCAAAAGCGATTGGACTGGATTAGTTGTCACTTTAGAAAATTAATTTTATAATTTTTTGAAACTGTCATTTAGACTGTAGAGTTGAGTAAAAAATGGGGCAAAATGGCCACACAATGAATTACTCCCGCCACTATTTTTTTTTATAATAAGATTATAGCAGTGTTTCTCGTCACAGTGAAGTAACATAGCACGTGTACATGTACTGCAGTGGTGTATTCATATCGGAAGTCATGAGTTCTAAGTGAACTGCATGTCAAATCTTGCATTTTGGGGTGATCAAATCGCTGGATTCGCCCTCACGAGGAATGTATCACTAATCAATGGCATATCACCAATGCCTTTATGAATACTTACTGACTTTGGGCCTATGGGTTGTTGGTGGTCGTGTTGGAGGAGGCGGAGGCGTCGTTGGTGGTGGACGTGTTGGTGCTTCTGTTACACCTGAAATAACACAGCAGGAATTAGAATCTAATAATGTCACTCTTCTCAGTTTTCATTATATTCATTTTGTAATCGTATGACAGTATAATTACTCCACTTGTATTATTCGTTATAAATTCGTTACATTTGCAAATTAAATGGTGAACGTTAGTCCATACAGATGGTCAGCATTACAATGACCAACAGTGTTTGGAAGGGTTATTATAACCTGTATCTGCTGTACTACGTGTCTTGTAGAATTGTTTTAATTGTAAAAGAGCTAAACTAACTTGTCACATTTTATTACTTGATTATTGCGATATCGACCGAAATTATATATCACTAGTAGTGGTCATAAAACAGGAAAGTAGCAAATGCTGTAAATTGTTGCTTACATAGTGCTTGGAAAACTTGATGTCTAAGATCTCTCAATTCAGAAAACTCTTGGACTGCAAATCTGTTCTCATCCACGGGTTTGCTAGCAATACCATCCAATTCCCTGGTGTCTGTCAAACCAATACCAATAGCATAGATATGGACGCCAGATGCTCGAGCTCGTTCAGCTTCTGGAAGAGTTCTCCTGGAATTGATGTTGGACACACCATCTGTTATCACAATAGCAATATTGGGCACAGTAGGACGATCTCCGTTAGCTCTAGTATACATCTCTGACCACATGGTCTTCAGTGCATCTGCTGTGTTAGTACTACCATAGCGGTAAGGGATGTCATCAATAGCGTTGTACACATCAGCTTTAGTCCTGTGAGTGTTCATCTGGAATTGGACGTGGTCATCTGTACTGTAGATGACGATACCCACTCTCACCCTATCACCATCGATGTCAGCTTCATACAGGAAATCTTTGACAAAGTCTTTCATGAGTTCAAAGTTGGGTTCTGTCACACTGGTTGAGGCATCCAGTACAAACACCAGATCAATTTCAGTACTTGAACAACCTGTGATAGTAGGAGCCAAAAACAAGCGTTTGTACAAAATAGTATGATTTTAAAAAAAAAAAATCAAACTTGTTTTATTTATTACGGAAGAACGAGGGTGAAGCAGTGCATTTATGTGAAATTCATGTAGTGTTTACAGTCCAAACTGCCCCGCTGAAGGGTGAAATCCCGTTTTTGGCATACTTTTAGGCCAGCATTACAAGGATACTATTGCTATGAGTTAAGTAAAACGGCGTGTATTCTACATCAAAATATAATTCAAGACTTCCTTTGTTAAAGTATATTATCTTTTGTACTGTTTAATGTATGTAGCCATGCGTTTTTATTGCTTGAACAAGAGACAGTCTTGCCGTTTTCGCCCTGAGCCGCAGATACCAATTTGACCCCATCATAGTCATAGCAAAGGACCACGGAGCGTCGCGCCGATGTAGCGCACGTGTTTGAAAATAACTCACACAGAAAGCCAGATAAATGAGGTTTAATTCAATGTATTTTCCATCCTGTTTTAAGTTGAAATTCCTTTAAAAATCGTTTGTTGAAATTTTGTTGATCGAGAAACTGGCGGAAACTTTAATAGATCAAGATAAAAATTATATGCAAATGAACCTCAGCCTTTATATTTTCAGGGTGTGCCAAAATTAGACTTAAGGCATGTTGCGGCGCGAAGCACCGATTGTTTTTATAGACTTAGTGCTAAGTCAATGGCGACGCGGTTGACCTAATTTTCAATTAAAAAAAAAACAAACTGAAAACATTATTTTTGTCTCCCTTGTAAGAGTTCACACAAAATTGACGTCGGATGACGTTTGATGATTAAAAAAAGTAAAATGAGATGCTTCGCTTGTACTAATTTGTACCCCTCGAAAAATATTGAGCGTAATGTAGACCCCCTTGACTTGGAAAGTGATAATTTTTAATGCTGTGACCCAAGAAACAGTCATTTTATGGGCGGTCAAAGTTGGACTATTGTGGAATCTGCAAAAGATAGCAAATTCGAGGTGTTTTTTTCATTTTTGAAAAACCCTTTAAGCCAGAATGACAAATTTGGTATCAAAATTCTTAGAAAAACAAGCTCCATCAGATTAGACAATAACTGTTGAGGAGTGATAAAAAGTAAAAATCAGTTTGGACTACCTACTTCTAATGTAAATAATTCAAGATTATGCAAGGTATAATTATTTTTTTTTAATCCTGTGAATTCGTTGAATCCTCGGGTTCCGAACCTACTGCTAGGTGGATTTGAATATATATAATATATATATAACAATATATATATTATATAAAAATATATATATACTTGAATATATATAATATATATATAAACTGATCAAGTGCCAGAGTACGACTTCTATACCTACCTAAGAACAGAAATTGTGCTGACCAGTTGTCAAAGACTTACTTGTTGGCTTTAGATATGCCTTCTGAAATTCAGTCTTTTTAGAAAGTTGTTTGTTTGTTTGTGGTTGATGTTTGTTTCGTTTTTTTGTGGTAAAAACATTCCTTGCCATTACTAAAATATCTGTAGCAAACTAAACGGTTTGCTTGATTTATTGGTCCGTCTCCAATATAACGAAGGTCTTTTGTTTTGCCTGTCCCGTCATCTTGATAGATTATTATTCTGTCGGTCGTCTTTCTTCTTCCTAGCACAATATAATGGTCATTGCATCAACTCGCTTTCTCCAAATGTACATCCACAAACTGTACTAACTATCATCATCTATAAACATTCCATAACAAACCGTTTGGTATTTGTTGTAGTATTTCTTGTTTGATACCCGTATTTTTTATAAAAGTTTTTGTTTTGTTTTTGTTTTGAACGTAAACGAGAGAATTACTCCAGTAGTGTTCTTTCATTGCAGTTTTTTGAAACTCATCTAGTCAGTTTGTTTTTTTCTACTCTGCTTTACCGGCAGAATTAATCACCACATTTTTCAGTCTCGTTCCATACAACTATAATAAGAGTATTTCTAATGATAAGAAAGTCTTACTCCTCATACATGTGCGTTATGTAATCTTTTTATTAAGTGTAGGGGTGTGTGAACTCGAAATTCATAATTTCTAAATGGACTTCAAGCTTCCTATTGTGAGTCCAGGTGTGGCTTAAGTCCTGGATTTGTGAGGACTTCCTCTTCAGCGGTAGCGGAATGTCTGGTCTCACTCTTCAGTGGCAAATTATTATGATCTGGACCTTTATGAATACTTACTGACTTTGGGTTTACGGGTTGTTGGTGGACGGGTCGGTGGAGGTGGGGGTGTTGTTGGTGGTGGACGTGTGGGTGCTTCTGTTACACCTGAAATAAAACAGCAGCGATTAGGACATATCATTTTTACGTTCATCTTATGTGTATGCTCATCAAATCATAATTACTCCAATGGTATAGTTTGAAATAAAATGTACACTATATTTATAAATAAAATAATGAGCTTTACTCCATGCGATTAATTATTATTACAATGACAAACGCTTTTTAGAATTATGGCTTCTACTTGGTATATCACTTTATGTTGTAGCATTGTTTTAATTAGAAAAGAGATAAAATGAGAATTTCATTTTATTGCATGATTGTTAGTGTTACAAAACTGACCCATTTTATATATTATTACTAATGATCGAAAACGAAAAAAGTAGAAAGTGCAGTAAAATGTTGCTTACAGAGTGCTTGGAAAACTTGATGTCTAAGATCTCTCAATTCAGAAAACTCTTGGACTGCAAATCTGTTCTCATCCACGGGTTTGCTAGCAATACCATCCAATTCCCTGGTGTCTGTCAAACCAATACCAATAGCATAGATATGGACGCCAGATGCTCGAGCTCTTTCGGCTTCTGGAAGAGTTCTCCTGGAATTGATGTTGGACACACCATCTGTTATCACAATAGCAATATTGGGCACGGTAGGACGATCTCCGTTAGCTCTTGTATACATCTCTGACCACATGGTCTTCAGTGCATCTGCTGTGTTAGTACTACCATAGCGGTAAGGGATGTCATCAATAGCGTTGTACACATCAGCTTTAGTCCTGTGAGTGTTCATCTGGAATTGGACGTGGTCATCTGTACTGTAGATGACGATACCCACTCTCACCCTATCACCATCGATGTCAGCTTCATACAGGAAATCTTTGACAAAGTCTTTCATGAGTTCAAAGTTGGGTTCTGTCACGCTTGTTGAGGCATCCAGTACAAACACCAAATCAATTTCAGTACTTGAACAACCTGTGATAGTATGAGACAACAAGAACCATTTTTAGAGAAAACAGATTACGATTAAAAAAGAAAAAAAAACAAATTTCTTTTCGTCTGATTTCAGCGAGAGCCAAGGAATACCATTATACCATTATGTGAAATTCTTGCAGGTTTACGGCCAATGATTCAAGATTATATAGGCCCTAGTTTTCTCAGTTCCTTTCAATGGCTGTATCTCTTCAAGGTTAATTTCCTTATTGTGTAATAGAATTAAAATTAAAAAAAAAAATTCGCTCTCAAGTACAGCTGTTTAAGTACACGAACCTTAGACCTTAGACAGTGGATATTTTTGTTGAGACAAACTGTTACAGATTTACATATTATTACGGCTTTGTTTTGCTTTACCAAAAACAACCTTGTTTTGAGTTATTTGAACTCTTGTTTAGTTCTGTGTGTGTTGAATCACTTCTTGCCATTACGACAGTGTGTGTAGAAAATTCAAATGAACGTGCAAAATTTCTTGGGCCATCTCCAGCCTAAGTAAGGTCTATTTGTTAATGTCCTATCATTTTGCTTTATTCTGTCTGTCGTTTTGCTTCTTCTCAGCATAAAATGACTCTTGTCATGTCGACCTGCTTTTTCCAAACTCTCACTCAAAACTCTAGTATAAGCCAATATAATCCACCTATCGTGGCATAGCCAGATTTATCACTACACACAATGTTACAATATCTACAAACATTTCATAACATTAATAACAAACCATGGGTTAACCATATTTGTGTTATTTATTTATGTGTTTTTGTTTCTGTGTTTGTTTGTTTGTTTTTTTTTTTAAAAGAAACACAGGAATTACTTTATTGTTGTTTTTTTTCTTACAATTCTTTGAAATGTATTTACTACAGTCTTGTGGTTTTTTTTTATTTCTTTTACCATGTAAGTGATGACCACTTCTTTTTTTTTATACATAACTAGATGAAGTTCCGGCTTTGTCCGGGATAAATCTGTGAACCCACCGTTATGTCTCTCTCTCTTTTTTGTCGAAAAGCTTCCCATAATCTACAGTCTTACTACAGATTTCATGCGCACCAGAGTACTATGCACTCTTTTGTGTTAGGAAAATTGTGCGCACGGAAGTGGATGTGTATTAATATCGTTTCCAATGCGATGGGCTTACTATAGGGAGCCAAAACAGCGATAATTGTATTTTCCATTTTTACAACTTTTTATTTAAAAATACCTGAAACTTGAATGAACACAATCGGTCGATTCAAAAGCGATTGGACTGGATTAGTTGTCACTTTAGAAAATTAGTTTTATAATTTTTGAAACTGTCATTTAGACTGTAGAGTTGAGCAAAAAATGGGGCAAAATGGCCACACAATGAATTACTCCCGCCACTATTTTTTTTAATAATAATAATAATAATAATAATAATATATTGCATTTATATAGCGCCCAACCCCGTCGATGACAAGCTCTGGGCTATAAGATTGTAGCAGTGTTTCTCGTCACAGTGAAGTAACATAGCACGTGTACATGTACTGCAGTGGTGTATTCATATCGGAAGTCATGAGTTCTAAGTGAACTGCATGTCAAATCTTGCATTTAGGGGTGATCAAATCGCTGGATTCGCCCTCATGAGGAATGTATCACTAATCAATGGCATATCACCACTGCCTTTATGAATACTTACTGACTTTGGGCTTACGGGTTGTTGGTGGTCGTGTTGGAGGAGGCGGAGGCGTCGTTGGTGGTGGACGTGTTGGTGCTTCTGTTACACCTGAAATAACACAGCAGGAATTAGAATCTAATAATGTCACTCTTCTCAGTTTTCATTATATTCATTTTGTAATCGTATGACAGTATAATTACTCCACTTGTATTATTCGTTATAAATTCGTTACATTGGCAAATTAAATGGTGAACGTTAGTCCATACAGATGATCAGCATTACAATGACCAACAGTGTTTGGAAGGGTTATTATAACCTGTATCTGCTGTACTACGTGTCTTGTAGAATTGTTTTAATTGTAAAAGAGCTAAACTAACTTGTCACATTTTATTACTTGATTATTGCGATATCGACCGAAATTATATATTACTAGTGGTGGTCATAAAACAGGAAAGTAGCAAATGCTGTAAACTGTTGCTTACAGAGTGCTTGGAAAACTTGATGTCTAAGATCTCTCAATTCAGAAAACTCTTGGACTGCAAATCTGTTCTCATCCACGGGTTTGCTAGCAATACCATCCAATTCCCTGGTGTCTGTCAAGCCAATACCAATAGCATAAATATGGACGCCAGATGCTCGAGCTCGTTCAGCTTCTGGAAGAGTTCTCCTGGAATTGATGTTGGACACACCATCTGTCACCACAATAGCAATATTGGGCACGGTAGGACGATCTCCGTTGGCTCTAGTATACATCTCTGACCACATGGTCTTCAGTGCATCTGCTGTGTTAGTACTACCATAGCGGTAAGGGATGTCATCAATAGCGTTGTAAACATCAGCTTTAGTCCTGTGAGTGTTCATCTGGAATTGGACGTGGTCATCTGTACTGTAGATGACGATACCCACTCTCACCCTATCACCATCGATGTCAGCTTCATACAGGAAATCTTTGACAAAGTCTTTCATGAGTTCAAAGTTGGGTTCTGTCACACTGGTTGAGGCATCCAGTACAAACACCAGATCAATTTCAGTACTTGAACAACCTGTGATAGTATTAGACAACAACAAACGTTTATGCAGAAGAATATGATTATAAAAATAAATAATCAAACTTATGGCATTTATTAGGTAAAAACGAGGGTGAACCAATGCAGTTATGTAAAATTCTTGTACTGCTTACGACTAATGATTCAAGATTATGCAAGGTATAATTTTCTTAAATCCTGTAAATTCCTCGAGGGCGTGAGGGTTCCCAACTTACTATATAGATTTGAATAATTATATATATCTATGAAGAAAACCTGATCAAGTGCCAGTTTACGACGCCTATAAATACCCAAGAAAGGAAATTGTGCTGGCAAGCTGTCACAGACTTAGTAGTTGGATTTCTATAAATTTACCTTCTGCAAGCAGTGTGGATATTATCATCATCAGGACCTTTATGAATACTTACTGACTTTGGGTTTACGGGTTGTTGGTGGACGGGTTGGTGGAGGTGGAGGTGTTGTTGGAGGTGGACGTGTTGGTGCTTCTGTTACACCTGAAATAAAAGAGCAGCAATTAGAACATGTCATTTTTCACGTTCATCATATGTGTATACTCATCAAATCATTATGACTTCAATGGTATAGTTTGAAACAAGATGTGCAATATATTTATAAATAAAATAATGGGCTTTAGTCCATTCGATAAATGATTATGACAATGAGAAAAGATTTTTAGTATTGTGACTTCTACTTGCTATATCACTTTATGTTGTAGCACTGTTTTAATTAGAAAAGAGATGAAATGGGAATTTCATTTAATTGCATGATTGTTACGATAGTAACCAATTTTATATATCAATGATCCCCCCCCCCCCCCCGCCCCCTCCCCCGAAAAAAATGAGTAGAAAATGCAGTAAAATGTTTCTTACATAGTGCTTGGAACACTTGGTGTCTAAGATCTCTCAATTCAGAAAACTCTTGGACTGCAAATCTGTTCTCATCCACGGGTTTGCTCGCAATACCATCCAATTCCCTGGTATCTGTCAAACCAATACCAATAGCATAGATATGGACGCCAGATGCACGAGCTTGTTCTGCTTCTGGAAGAGTTCTCCTGGAATTGATGTTGGATACACCATCTGTCACCACAATAGCAATGTTAGGCACTGTAGGACGATCTCCGTTAGCTCTAGTAAACATCTCCGACCACATGGTCTTCAGTGCATCTGCTGTGTTAGTGCTACCATAGCGGTAAGGGATGTCATCAATAGCGTTGTAAACATCAGCTTTAGTTCTGTGAGTGTTCATCTGGAATTGGACGTGGTCATCTGTACTGTATATGACGATACCCACTCTCACCCTATCACCATCAATGTCAGCTTCATACAGGAAATCTTTGACAAAGTCTTTCATGAGTTCAAAATTGGGTTCTGTCACACTGGTGGAGGCATCCAGTACAAACACCAGATCAATTTCAGTACTTGAACAACCTGTGATGGTATGAGACAACTTACATTAATATTTTGTAAGAAAGAAGTTGCGATAAAAGTAGCATATCTGTTGTGTTTATCACAAAGCAACGAGGATGAATAGCTTCAATGCCGGTAATAGAATGCACCTTGATTATGCTGGTTAATTGGGTAAACGACTTTGAATGGCGAGAGACATATTTAGTTTGACTCCTTACTCACTTGTTAAATTAAAAAAAAAAAAAAACATTTCTTTTGAAACAAGTGCAAGAACTGTGCCAACAAATATACAACTTTCTGCTTGCAGATTTTTTCTTTTCATTTAATTTCTTTATATCTGCCTACTATTGATCTATTTTTCTTTAAGCCATGTCCTTGTTTAAAGTACTATTTCTGGCTTCACCCACAAAAGTATGCAGACAGAATTATGATGAATTAAAGAAGCTGAATTTGCTGGTCTGTCTTTCCAGTGTAATTTAGATCTTATTTATTTCTATATGCCTGTAAGAAAATAATGAAAATCATGTACATCCATCACATCATCTGTGAGGATGTCGTGTCAAAGCATGAGATATTAGCATTGATAGGCATTACTGAAGAGGTTGCCTTTTTCATTTGTTTGTACACAATAAACGTTGGAATTACCTCAGTAGTGTTCTTTCACCGCAGTTCTTTGAAACTCACGCTGTCTATTTCGATTTTCTTTCTGTTCCTTACAGGCAGACTCTATGACCACATTTTGTTGTCATTGTTGTTATATAAGAGTATTATTTATCACGCCTACAATGCAAGGCGATGTACAAAATTAAAAGTGAAAAAAAAACAACAACTTCTGAGGGAAAATTTTAAGTAGAATTTCAATGTCCAACTCTGCTTTTTAGTTAACAAAACGATTGGAATCTTTCTTGAAAGGTGTGTATCTCTCATCAGTGACATAGATCAAGTGCTTCGATCAATACTCACTGACTTTGGGCTTACGGGTTGCTGGTGGACGTGTTGGCGGAGGTGGGCGTGTTGGTGCTTCAGTTACACCTGAAATAGTAGCAGAATCAAAATGATCAATCTCAGTGCGCTTTGTATTGATCGCATTATAACTACTCTAACGGCATTCGAGCAAAATGCATCATTATATTTACAAATAAACTGGGTAACATTAAGCCGTACAGTATATTATCTCCAGAGAGAAAAAGAATACTAAGAATCATTAATTTTTTGTACGCATTCTCAAGTATATTGTAGCTTTAAGTTTTAAATATCAAGGAGCCCCTGACAAAATCAAATATTGTTCCACGATTGTCACGGTGCTTATCATATATTATAATTTTCTTCTTTGTTTATGAATTTAATATCATATAATAATGAAAAAGAAAATGCAATAAACACATGCTTACAGAGTTGTTGAAATACTTGATGTCTAAGATCTCTCAATTCACTAAACTCTTGGACTGCAAATCGATTCTCATCCACCGGTCTGCTAGCAATACCATCCAATTCCCTGGTGTCTGTCAAACCAATACCAATGGCATAGATATGGACGCCAGATGCTCGAGCTTGTTCTGCTTCTGGGATAGTTCTCCTGGAATTGATGTTGGACACACCATCTGTCACCACAATAGCAATGTTAGGCACTGTAGGACGATCTCCGTTACGTCTAGTAAACATCTCTGACCACATGGTCTTCAGTGCATCTGCTGTGTTAGTACTACCAAAGCGGTAAGGGATGTCATCAATAGCGTTGTAGACATCAGCTTTAGTTCTGTAAGTATTCATCTGGAATTGGACGTGGTCGTCTGTACTGTAGATGATCACACCCACTCTCACCCTATCACCATCAATGTCAGCTTCATACAGGAAATCTTTGACAAAGTCTTTCATGAGTTCAAAGTTGGGTTCTGTCACACTGGTGGAGGCATCCAGTACAAACACCAGATCAATTTCAGTACTTGAACAACCTGTGATAGTATGAGACAATGCAATACCGGCATTACTAGTAATGGTATATTTCATGATATGCGATTTTATCGGGCTAAACCACATAGAGTCATCAGCCTGCTCATAATACATATTGTTGGATTTTGTTCCACAGATGAAGATATCCGGTACAAATACCACAGCAATTCTAATTAGCACGTGAACCAACTAATATTGTTTTAAAAAAAAAAAAATTAGGACGGTGCTGTCCTTACCGAAATAATTCCATTCTTGCAATACTTTTGATTTATAGACAAATACTCTGTGGTGAATTCTGATTTACTCTCTTATGGTGTGCGGATGAATAGCAATAATAAATATGTCACAGACTAATGATTTGGTGGCCTGAATTCTAATTCTTGTTGTCTCGAAGTTGGTCATGCTCTTGCGGAGAACACACAGTGTTTACAAAAATCCAAGCACACACATGTTAAACTTAAACATTTTTTTTCATCAAAATCTAGCTTGAAACGAACTCTGTCAATCCTGAAAATGTGATATATCTACGACCTACGGAAATTGAGATATTAGCGGGGAACGCCTGGCTTTGCCATCTTCGTGCAGCTCGTAAATTTCAATACATTCAAGCATCCAGAGTAGTGCACAGAGAGCTTACACTTACAGTCACACTTAATAAGCAATTATAGACTATAGTCTGATGTTATTGTAACCGTTCAGCATTTCACGTCGTGAAAATAGCATTTGTGTCCGCCCGTCCGCATTGTTAATTCCTTCTTTATTGCAGTACAGTAACAGTAGTAACTTCATTCTTGGGCAGCTATAACCAATTCACTGTGCCCCCCCCCCCCTTTCCCCTCCTCTCCCCCCCCCCCCCCAAAAAAAAACAACCGCTTTTAATTATCATAACACGAAATGGAGTTCGAGTAGCAAGCAATGGTGTGGTCAAAACTTATGCATTCTAACCACTTACTTGCGATAGGTCTTCCGCCTGGGATCCTCGATGGTCGTGGACGTGGTGTTGATGGCGCTGTCGATGGAAAAATGAGTCAAAGTAAATCCACTTGTATATTGTGTATGTTTTGATTCATTACACATTTGCTAGCAAAATATATCATTTAAGTAGCACCCATACAAGCTATTTTATCCATAATAATATTAAGCAAAGATTGTAACTATCATTTCAAACTGTATAGACCTCTACCTAGTATGCTACCTGTGTTTATTACTATCCTGTTTTCGTGCTACAACTCCAAGTCCTATTGGCAATGTCCTTTTTAAAATAGTAATAACAATAACACATGTATGTGTTTGCTTATAGTACAGCAGCTTAAGAGAAAACTTCTCAAACAAAATGGAAATAGAATGTTTGTGTACTTATTTTCTCCGTTTTCCTAAACAGTAGAAAAAGACAGGCCTCTACAAAGAAGGATGATCTCACTTGCCAGTACCAGCGAGGCTTTGTCGTAGTTTTATACAAGACAGTATTAATATTTCTTAACATCGGCATCTTGGTATCCATGTTTGTAGTAAATAGTTTTAACGTTGCCAGTTATTTATTTCTACGTTTGTATGATTGTAGACTCCACCTGTATTTCTGTCATTGTACAGTATGAGTGAATGTGTCCGCGGCGAAAGGGGAGGGGTTTAACAACGGCCCTGGCGAGGGTAAACAAATTAGAGGACCAGTGATATGGTGATTGTGCAAGACATGCCTGCTGATCTCTACATCATTGCATTCAGCGACGTTGAGTGCATTTTTTGGGGTAATAATCTGCATAATGTTAATTAGTTCGTGGTATGTTTGGATCACGATTTATTACGATATTATATTATTATTGTAATGTGTTGCGATGACTGATGTATTTATATGTGGTTGATTTGTTACAGTGTATTGAGTTTTATTACATAATGTATATAATTACAACTTTACTGTTGATTTGTTAGGGAATCTTTTTTTTTTTTTTTTTAATTTTTCATTTATCTATCTCGTTGGTTTATTAAGGTTTACTATTTTGTACTGGTGATGGATTATGATGAAAATGATGTTTTGTGTCATTGGTATAATAGATTATAACAGTGTCTATACATCTCGTGTGTTAATCCGCTTAATATTGATGGTCTGTTACTGAGGTCTGTGGATTTATTCAGTACAAAAATATATGTTTGAGCGTGTGCAGGTTGGTAGGATACGCGTGTTCATTCATTGCTGTTCACAGATTGTCAGTAAAGCGACATCTTATGTACACACTGAAATTGGGGAGTGATATGACAATAATGTGTGTTTATGTAATGTAAGTTAGTAGCATGCATTGTCCTTCAAGTGAGAATTACAGAAATAGCAGCAAATAATAACGGGAAGCAAAATGTGGAAAGTGGTATTATTTGTACATGCCGTGCCCACCCGCTCCTGCTGAATCTGACAGCACAGATAGCGCTATGCTCAGCTGATAAGATGTGAATAATGTACTCACGAGAGCAAATGTTCACGAGGACGTCGTCTCGTAAATTGCGCAAGGCACTGAATTCTTGAACTGCAAATCTGTTCTTCTCTACTGGTTTGCTAACAATACCATCCAACTCCCTAGTGTCTCTCACACCAATACCAATGGCATAGACATGGATGTCTGCTGCACGAACTTGTTCCGCTTCTAGAATTGTTCTCCTGGCATTGATGTCTGAGTTTCCAGCTGTAATCAATATTGCCATGTTTCTCACTCCGGAACGGTCTCCATTTTCAGGGATAAATACATCTGTTCGAAGTTTACTAATGGCTTCAGCCGTATTCCTGCCTCCAGTGGGATACGGCAAATAGTCAAGAGCTGCAAAAACCTCTGACTTGGATGTGTAATCGCTCAGATGAAATGCCACAAAGGCATTCGAGCTATATATGACAAGGCCCACTCTCACATCTCCAGAGTCAATGCCAGCAACCAATAGAAGGTCTTTGACGAACAGTTTCATCAGTTCAAAGTTGGGCTCGGTCACCAGTGTAGAAGCGTCAAGAACAAAGACTATGTCAGCCCTCGAACTTCCACAACCTGTAGAGTAGCAATATTTTCTGCCTTGCTACATCACTTGCCATGTTTTAACACAATTTAAAATACTTGGATGCATAATCACTCCCTCGAATTACTATTGGCTAAGACGGTGGATGCATCCATAAATCTCAAAGAAAGGTTTGTGAATTATGCTTGTAGGTTACATTATTACTGCAACAATGCCATCATGTAGGCCTACGCTTATCATTAGGTTTCTGCAGCAGTTGAAAATATTACAAAAATTACAATGTATTAGTCGCGATGCTATGATCAAGAAGCGCAGTTTTAACGACAGAATCAACATGGCCAATTATTTACGCAACATCGAAATCTCATTTGTTTGTCTGCAGATCAAAGCCTCTATTTCCTTCACTTGTCCATGTAAGAACAAGACTGCCCACCTGCATAATCTGTGCCATTTACGATCGCGTGAATTCGTTTGTTTGATCATAGATGTACATAATGACTATAGATTAGTGATTGGCTTTTCTTAATCCAAACTCCCAGAGCTATCGGCCATGTGCTTCGAAAGAAAATAGTATGATAACTTTGAGTCCGAGAAAACCAGTACCACATTTAGTAGAGATTCAGGGCACATAGACCTAGATTATTGGTTAACTGAACTTATACGATCTATTATAAGTGTTGAATCTCTCTGAGGTTCTAAAACGATGCCAATGCCAAGAAAAGTTCTTTAGACGTAATAGTTCCATCACCAGAAGATATAGGACAATTTCATTAGTTTGGAGGGATCAGTACATTTAACGAAGTGTGGCTCCCTAATAATTTGTTCAATGAAGCTTAAATCTTAAATAAATAGAGGAAGATGACCGTGCAAATGTTAGTGTCGTGAGTGAAAAACAAATGCGCCAAAATACCATAACTTTGAGAAAATTTTGGTAACAACAGTAACTGCACCCATAGAAAGAAAGATAGTCTACGAACTGTTAATCATAGAATTCGTAATCCTCACAGCAGTTCTTACTTTGTCACACGATGATATCAGTGCCATGAGTTGGTAGCTGTAATTGCAATACAGTTTGTTGTCAATAAGCAGTAAACCTTTCTTTGATAGGCTTAGGGATTTATTTTGCCATTCGTGAACGTATGTATTTTTAAGAAATAAATTTCGAATGGCCGAGGAATGATTCTTTGGTTGCGGCGTCAGTATGCAGGCACATTATCCCAAATCCTAAAATAATCCATCACTACCACGAAGACGTAGATCTAGATTTACGTACATTAAACCGGTATGGAGTCAAATTATCTCAGGTCGTAAAAATTCTATCACGGGGATCTCAGTACATTAAACCAGTCGTCAAAAATTATATCACTACCACGGAGAAGTAGATCTAGATGTACGTGCGCTAAACCAGTATGCAGACAAAACTATCCCAAGTCCTATAAAACGCTATCATTGCCACAGTCTAGTTTGCCACGCACATTAAGAGATACAGAACGGGCCAGAATGCAGTGTCTCCGCATCCCCATATAGTGCGACTTATAACCCTGCAGAAATCAGAGTCAGTGATCTGAAAAGCGTAGGCCACAACGATGTGCTGTACATAAACAGTAGGACCAGGAGAATCGAGACGTATTGGTGTCCAACAAAATTATCCGAACATCATATAATTATACCAGCTTATTATATTTTAATGTGAGTTTATAAAATAAGATTGGGGTATATATTATTAACTTGAGGTCTTGTCTGTTTGCCATTGGCTTAGATATACAGTGTCCACTGTTTTACCCGTTTATTGCTGAATTTTATTACAAAATTATATTTCCAAATTTTCTTGAGGCAAACAAAAAACATTCTTCTTTAATCGTCTTATGGAATGCTCCAACAGACATGGCAAAAAGTCATGGTGCGACAGTCAGTGATTTATGTTTGAGTGTGATGCCAGATAACTCGACCTCGCCGACGCAAAAACAACTGAAGCTGGATAAACTCATTTTTGGTTGGAGTCTGGCCACTCTCCAGATCTCAATAAAATTTTTTTTTTTTGTTGGTTTCACTGGCTGTATGTAGTTCACCTGCCACAAATGCCAGGTATCGGCGCTACTACGCCTGAGTCGAATGCAGGCCATCCCCATGACCCGTATACATAGACTTGGCGGTATGCCTAGGAAGTAGTGCAACATCCAGTTTTGTGTTCTACAAATTGTTAGAGAAATGATTCCGCCCAAGAGAACGTGCCCACTACTTCACGATTTCCCGGGTCCTTCTGGCAATTATTATAACTGAAAATAAAATTTAATAACTTATTGAAGCTTTGGTTTGAGTAGTATGTACAACTATTATTATATATTATGTATGAACATATTTCTTGAATATGAATCATGAAAATAATGGTTATATTTAATATGACTGAAAATATTGGTCTTGCACACCAGCCTACCTAGGATTTCTGCTGGCAGTAAACCTGGTAGCGCAATGGGCGGGGTTGCTCCTTTAGTGCATGGAAAGAAAAGATTGTAGAGATATGTGTAAATCAATACTGCAGTATGATTACACGGAATGTTGATGTTAAGAAATGTCATCTGATGCGGTTACAAGTTGATGAACTCAAACTTTCTATTCTCTGGGAGCGACAGGTTATTTGTTAGGCAAACCAGTCACATCTTTCACACACATTTTAATTTCAAATTATTTCGGCAGCACTCTCATGATCGCAGTTCGTGACTGCGTCTCCTGACCGCAGGTTGAAAACGCCGCCTGGGTAGTCTACGGTTACGAGGGAATGATGCGTTAGTCAGGATAGCAGCGGCATGCACGTGTGTCAGTTTGCTTCTGAGTCTGTCTAGGTTTGCCTTTTGCATTATTCATTGGTGCAAAGAGCTGTTTTGTTTTGTGTTTTTTTTTCTTAAATAAATATAATGATAAAGTATCAGTGTCATTACTGGTGTCAATTTGATGTGATAAGACTTGTGTATTTTGCCTTTTACTGCCATTGTAATTATTGATGTTGTCACGGTAAATTTTTGTGTATAGTAACAGTGTTCTTTCCGTTCATTCTTGTGTTTCTTGTCTAGATTACAGTAATGCTAATATTCACTTTAGTATTTGGTCACCTCAGGTAGATATTTCTCTAAGATTGCGGATGGCTAGTGGGCGGTTCTGGTAGGTTCTCCTATTGTCCCTTCTTTCTGCTATTATTATATCTTTCGTCCTGCAGTTTTCTCAGCACAACAAGATTGTTGCCGTATCGACGTGCTTTCTTCAAACTCAAACTCAAAAATCAATTCTCTAAATTTCTCTTTCTCTTATGGTAGTAAGTTTTCTGAATTGACGACCAACTTGGGAAGAGAAATACAGAGAGAGAGAGAGAGAGAGAGAGAAAGAGAAAGAGAGAGAGAGAGAGAGAGAGAGAGAAAGAGAGAGAGAGACAGCGAGAGAGAGAAAGAGAGAGAGAGAACAAGATGGATGGCCAAATTACTTCGGAAGTATGGTTTAAAAACTAACACCACTGGGCTAATGACATTAATTATTGGCATATTTCTATCAAAAGCTGGTGCCCTCGACAGAGTAACGTGCACCTATCCAGAAGTCCCACCTGAAACCCATCACTTTGCAACAGAACTGATGGATGCTAAATCCTTACACAAAACAATACGGCTATTAAAAATATAGCAAAAATGTTTGGCATTAAAGAATTTCAAATGTTGGAATGCTTATGTCTGAAACAGGTTCACAAGCTAAGCTTCACTATGCAGATCTTTCAATAATAGAGTGAAGTGTATTCATATGTCATGCATATATATATATATATGGTGATATTTGGAGTTTTGACGTCCAAACGTGCAAGGTGATTCTAGGTGGTGAAAAAAGAAAAAAAAATACACAATTACATTTGCTACATTGTTGTCAACACTCTGAATCTCTCTTTCTTTCTTAAAAAAAAAAAAAAAGCAGTGACAACGTCACTTAATTTCAGGAAAATGCTTCTTTTGCCTTTGGATCACCAAACATTTCCCCAACAGATCCATACATTACTTATAATGAATACCTATCCTTAGGGAATACAGTCATTCTTGCCTGTGCTATGACTGTACAGAATTGTATTTGGAAATGGTTTCCTAAGATGAAAATACTCTCATTCCCCATGAAAAAGTCAGCGTGCTTACAGAATATTCATGCCTTTTCCATGTTATGGGATTTTTTGAAGTCGTCTTTGATGTAGATCATGTTAAAGACCACGAAAGGGGCCATCATTTCCTTTTTTGTCTTTCTTCATTTTGCTACTTAAATGATAACCATAATGCCCTTAGAGCATTGCTTCCGATCTTTGTTATGGTACACACTATATCATAGACTAAATACGCTTATGAAAACATGAAGTAAAGCACTGTAACAGCCTCGTTTGCTTTAGAGGTCTTAACCAGAACGGGAAAAGATCGCATTCTCTAGATTCTCCATAATTGCGCTGCATGAGAATTGAGTCAAAACTAAGTGATGATTGAAAAAAAAAAAAGAAAGAAAAGAAAAATCCAAATATTATGTCTCTGAAATAACACTGTACTTTGTGTGAGATATAAAAACAACAAGAGGAAACCACACGCCAATTAGGCCGAAAAACATTCCTTCCATGCCAAGGTTTCTTCACACAGAACTGCACGCTGTCAGAAACTGGGGAGAGGATACTCAACAAAGAGCAAAAGGACCACAGTTTGTCTGTTTAGTTGATTTTTATCTATTTCATATCGAAACAAGTTACAATCTCGCGTCCAATCACATAAGCTGTGGAGCTCACACCAAGCATTGTTCAAATTACATAAACTGTGGCTGGAGGCCCACGTCACACACCACGAACTTTACCAATACATCATGCAGTGAACATGCAATAATGTGATGATAATCTTATTGAATATTTATTTATACATTCATGCATAAATATTTATATCGGCTACAGGATTGTGTGATACCGACCCCGTCAGTTTGGAAACTTTTTAGCGTCCCTGAGGGTCTTAGTGCCTAACTTACACTTACTAATTCTTGCTCTCGATATCATGTTTCACGAGGCGGGATTTTTTTTTCAATGTAATAATTATATAACGACACAATTGATACAAATATAATTCATTTATTAATATTATTTTCCCCATATACTTCTGCTTACTAGTTCTATGTCATCCTGTTGGTTTCAATGAATTCAGCATAAATAATAATATCGTTTACCAGGGAACCGCTAACTGAAACAAAAATGTCTCATTTGAAAGACATTTGCGGTCAAATCGGCCCGTATGGAACTGACTATCCAAAATTCAACATAAAAATGTCTCACTTTCCCAAAGAAATGCAATAGGTGGTTGCAAAACGGTGAAGAAAGCATGCACTACCTAATACCATACGACATCGATGCTTGAACTAAATGCTAATGAAACATTAAACCGGGGCTGAAGATGTGTTCCCTTATCTCCTCACTTTCCATCCATGACAGTTGAATGATAATCGACCGAATGCTGTCTGCACATCAACATTTCTCAGGCCAGCATAAAATTTATCCCATCACAGGTCAAAATAAACAGTCTTACACAAGTCTACTTCTGGGATCCAACACACCGAAGCTTCAGATTTGGCAATGACTAATAGTAATATGGCTGTCTAAAGTTAATGTAAATGCTTCGTTTTCTGAGACCCACGGTGTTTTTTTTGTTCCATTCCTGTGTCGTGCATCCTGTGCTCAAGTACATAATATCTGATGCCATGGAGTCAAATTCAGGAACGGTGTTTTTCTCTCACTCCCTCTCTCTCTCTCTCTCTCTTTGAAGCTTTCTGAAGATGTTCTTCAACGCTACTCATTCGTGGGTTCCATTTTTTTTTTTTTTTTTACTGACTGACAACGCAAGTATTTCTATTGCCACTGCCAGATAAGGTAAGATGGAATCACTCCTCATAGTTTACCAGAGATAATGGATAATGCATGCCACTGCCAGTTTGGACAACTTAATCAACATCTGCGCTTTGGCCCGAGGATACCAAAAAGCTTGGGCGGATAACTATAACAATTCAATCTTAATGTTCGACTCTCTCTGTCTCAACGTGCCGTAAACAAGAGTAAGACCATGATAAAATTGCTCAGGCACTGCGATTGGTGCGAGTGCAATAAATTGGTGTGGAACTTCTGAGTACATGCTAGTGTGGAAGTGGAAGCAAATGCGGTCATGCTGAACCACTTGAGAAAAGAAAATCACCTGTACTAGTTTCCACCACCCAGGTCTGGTTACAACAGCTGTTGTTACTGTGAGGGGGTTAAATGGTTGGCCTCTTCACTGCCACGGCGTTTTGTTAGTAGATGTTATCCCATTACCTTGGTAGCTTCTCCATACATATAGTCATGTTATACATCAGGAATAACGGACATCATGAAAGATTAGTTGATTATTGTTATGTAAGGCACAATATAGAGAAGGGGTAGACATCCTAGGGAGATAGTGGCATTTGAAAGCGATCAATCTAGGGCAAATAATAATATGACAAGTCTGACGTAATGTGAAACATAAACGTGAATGAAGATGACACTAAGACAGAGTAAAGCCAGGTACAAAAGGTACAAAAACAGGAAGAATCAAAAAACCAAAAATTCCTGCAATATGTACCATTGAATATCAAAATCATCATGGGATGAAGTAGGTGGCCACACATGCAGAGCCGTCTTGACATCATTATGCACCTCTGGGCAAAGCAATAGGTTACACTGTTCAGTGTGCCCACGCGTTAAGGCGGCTCTGCATACATGACAGATAAACCACAATTATATTAATGCAAATACACCTGCCAATAGCTGTAATAAAAGTACAGATTAGTACATAGTCTACTGTGTAACAAAGCTACCTGGAGAAAGAAGGGAAACAAATTACATGTATTAATCGACAACACATATTTTATTAGGCCTAACGTGTGAAGTAGTTAATGAACTGAAACGGAGCAGCTCCACGATCCGGACAACTACCTGGATTTGGATTTGGACTGGTCCTTTTTTGAGCTAAACTGAAACTCCTACAAAAAGACAGCTGGCAGGTTTATACCTGAGGCGAAATGAGAGGAATCCTTTATTATTTTGACCGTATTAGTAAATTCATACTTTTATTTAATTATTTATTTCTTGTTCAAGTTCGTCCACGGTGGGGGTGGGGGCAGGTTCCAAACTTATCGAATTTTCCATAATATTTTTTATCAGTGTGAAAAAAATTCGCCACGGTTCACTCTGGGACTTGTTGATGGCTGTTTAAAAGGAAGATTAGGGCCCTTTATTCCAAGATCTAGGTACAGTTTGTTACAAGTTCACTTTATTGGCTCACCGAAGGGTCCATGTTACTTTATATACCTACTGCATCAGTGCGCCTTTGCCAATAGAGCGAAGCAAAACCTCCCAATAAATCGGATCTATTACAACACCCGTTACCACCACTACTACTAGTCCCAGAGAGAGTAATTACTACTTTGCACATAGTTTCCTGGTGTCTCATAGAGACCATACGATTTTTGTTAAACAAGAGGTCAGTAACTGTTACCAATAGAATGCACCTGCAGACATTTTATTACAGAGCTTTAAATCTATTCTAAATGTATCAATTAGACTGTGACTATGAGTATGAGCGTGGATATGTCAGCATGTCCATGAAAATAAAACTATTTACTCTTACATTCAGAAATACGTGGACATTGACTTCAAAACTATGAATCGAAGTCTCAGCTCGGATGGAGATCTCGTTTCCATATTATATTTATCTTGTTATTCTCCTTTTCGCTGGATATAGACCTACATCCATTCTTCCCTTGTAATGGTCTTTCGCAACGCAAAGAATTATGTGTAGCCGCCTGACAAAATGAGGCACATCTCGCATTTTGGTGGTATGGAGATATTGGTATCGCCAAATAGGTTAGTAAAAAATTATTGCCACAACTTAATTAGCTGAGAAGATATGGCCTCTCATTCTCAAAGACAAAGAAGTGACACAATTCTAGTTTTGAGAAAAACGCATTTAAAGTTTCAGCTTAGATACAAAATCATTGATGGTGACTCGATTAAAAGTCAATTTTGAAGCATTTACCGTTCTCAACCAGCACTGCCACGTGGAAAAAGAATGGTAAAGGGGTTAAACTTTTCAAAAATACTGAAAACTCAAAATCGATAAAATTGACCCTATGATATGAATAATCATGATGCCTTTTAACGATTTTCTCGAATCTGGTAGTCCCGAGATGGGCCTCATTTTGCCAGGCGGCCACACATACGGTATATTAATAGTTGGTCCTGGGGTGTGAAGTGACATGATCAACCACTTATTCAATGAACGACCTGTCACAGGATTAACCATTGGTCAACGTCCTTGGTGACAAAAACAAATTAATCTTCAAATAAACGCCTCAGCGTGGATTGGTAGATTTTTTTTTAAACACTTCGCAAAGTAACGGTACACAACGTTCAGGTGAAGTGCATAGGCTTAGTTGGAAGATTACCAATTAATGTTGGAAGAGTACTAATTAATGAAGACGACAGCCTGTGAATAGTTTCAAATGCAGGGACTCTTCAGTGCAGTGAGTAAATAATATGGGGGTCCATGTCTTGTAACATACAGCACAAGAGAAAGCTTGATTGTACAAAAACAAAAAGGAAAAAAAAAATCAATTGGCTGAAACAGAAATGAAGTTATCACACTGATAATGCGCAGAGCACCACCTGTGGCATGTGAGGTATCTGTTTCTGTCATCTGTAACATTATTCAATGTCCTGACAACATTAAAGCAAAACACTAAGGCTTTTGATGGAAAGGAAAGAAGTAGCAGAGGTTCAGCTATTCAAATGAAGCATCACACCTTGTCCTTGTGTAGCCTACAGGAGTGAAGAGTGGAGAACCAACAAACGTGAGGGACATCTAACAATACGTGTAAATTCCAAACATGCATGGCGGCAAAATATTGGGCTGACTTGATGTCGGCGTGTCTATTTGTATGAATGTAGAGTTATATAAACCTGAACGATTAGCTGACAGTGACACCGAAACAGGATATGAAATCAATGAATTAAAAAAAAACGACAACATTCAGATCAATTTCAGCATGTTTTCTGAGACGGCAAATCTCAGATTTCCAAGGCAAGCTTTAGCTATCTCCTGGCGTGAAAATAACCAATTCAGATCAGGGTAGTAAATTAGATAATTAGACAAAATGTATTACTTACGAAAACATTTTCTCGGCAACAGCCAACACGTAGACCATGCAATCAAAATCACATTATGTTGATGTTTCAATATAGAGAAGTGGGGGATGGGCAGAGGGCGGTTCAGTTGTTTTTGACAGGTTTGTCACTTCAAAAACACATAGAGACATGATATATACCATGAGATACACCAAAGCAAAATAACAATAATAGATGCACCGACAGTATGAATCAATGATTAGGAATTTCAGTATGGAAACACACTGTGTGTGGTGGGCAGGACACAACCGCTAAACTGCAACACAGTGGGCCATTAGGCTCGTGTTTTTGAGTACCTATGGGATGAAACAGCAGCCACATTTAGCGCAGCCTGCCGAATCTATGAGATAACACATGCCAGTGCTTACCAGACACAACGGATACAGCTTTGGTGTTCACTGGGGAAAGAAGAAAACAAGTAAATCATTTTAACGCGGGGATACAGACATTCCTTTTCTTCAAATAATGAAAACAAAATTATATTCGAGTCATGAAACTTTCAGTGAAGGAAATAAAGTTTGAAATGTGAGCTTTTTCAATTTTTTTCCTTTGGTCTTATGAGTTGGTGAGGCGTAGGTTAATCGGGACCTGAATTCGAAGATAAACCTCAATCCATGTTTATCACAAGGATGACTATTGTAGTATTGTCAGTGGCAGTAGCCTAATTTTATTACTATTTTTTTTGTGTTGTTGCTATTGTTTTATCATTTCAGTAAGTATTATTCAATTCGTATCCGTGTTCATCAGTTTAGCAGCACTCTATTCTTCCATTCCACATTGAGCACTTCTGATAACACAGTTTGTAATTTAGAAAACTTACTGAAATTTCTGACAAATCGTGGATGTAAGAAAAGCAAAGTGAGGACGAAAAAATGAATGGAATAAAACGGCAGATAATATGGCGAAATAGGGGCATATCATTGCCAAATATAACTATATAATATATACATAGATCTATATCTATATATTATTATTATTATTAATATTACTATTATTTTTGTTTTGTTTTGGCAATGGATTGCCTGTCTAGTAACCAAACAAAAGCAAAGAGTCAGATCAGAGGTACTCATGACATCAGTGCTACAGAGCCTATTTAAAGGGGGGTGGGGGGGGGGGGGGCGTTAAAACCATTGTGGGTTTTTAGGTTTGAAAATGGCGTCAACGATACACAGCTAGAATTTGAGAGTCAGTGCTCTTCATTTGTGACTTACATGGTCGTATGGCTTGCCGGAGAGTGTCGCCGTGTCGCTCCAGACCGTTATAGTCGCCAAAGACAAAGACGTTGTTGGTGGATGAAGCCACGTTCTCCATCTCGCTCTTGTCACTCAGCCCGATACCCACGCCGTAGATGTTAATGTTGTAGCGGCTCAGACGTGCCTTTTCTCTCTCAATCTGACACAGACATCACACGGATAGAAAGTGACGGTGATATTTTGTAATTAAGCATCATATAGAAGTCTTTACATGAAATGACAATAATTTTATTTTTTTAAATATAAATTTGTTGATGACATCGAGCTGACTGTGTGAATTCAACTTGTAATTATAATTTTTGCAATTTTCAAAAATTCACTTCCTATGCCACACATTGAGTCCACGGTGTGAAATTATTGTAATATTTTTGTTTGCACTTTGTCACAAGTATGCATGTAAACTGAGCTCATTATGTGCATCATAATGTTGCATCGATCACACTGGCCATTCCATTATTGCTGAGCTTATTGGAGATGTTCCTATGGAAATTTAAATACATAAAAAAAAATCCACCTCATCCGGATATAAGAAAAAAAAATAATTTGTCATTTAAAAGGATGTACCTGCGCGGACAATATACAAGTAAACTCCTTCACGCCTGGACTGCTGTATATTGTAAAGAAGTCACTTTCCTAAAGTGTTTGCTGTAACAAAATTCCATTCAGCATTGTGATCAAGGACGATATCTCAGTAACACCGTCCAATTTATTCATCTATGGAATCACTTTACATTAATTTATTTAGGATAGCAAATTTGTTTAAGTCTTAGCCTGCTGAAAAAAAGGTTAAGACTAAACTTTTTAAAAAATCATAATCTTATTGAAGTTAAGGCTCAATGGATGGAAGATTATACTTAAGCTTGCTATCGCCGAGGTCATTTCATAGTCTATTTGTATCATCCAGTAGAAATCAGTTCTTAATTTCCATCTTGACGTTGCTAACTCACCTCTGATGCTCGTCTTCCAGAGGCGGTATCGGTGAACACGATCAAGTGATTCTGTGCGTCGCTTCTGTCTCCTCGTTGCGAGATAAACATACGTCCTTGCACTTGGCGAAGAAGACCAACTAGGTCAAATCTCCTCGCCCGCGCGTTATTCTTGGCGATGCGACCAATGGCACTTCTTACATCCTCGTTGGTACTGTACCTGTAACCAGAATGGATTCGGTTTGTTGGCAAATATCCAAGTGACTTGTACAAATTAATAGATTCCTACTGAAGTGTATAAGCGAAAACGTCGGTTACCGAGTCTTATTTAATTTGGATTTATAAGCGACAATGCAAAATATTTCGATTCTTGGTGAGGCAGTTAAGTGGCATGGCGTACAAAAGTAACGAATCTGAGGCATTTTGCATACAATTGCACAGCTCTATCAAATTCTGTCACTAACATTGTTGATATTTCCGCTATTTACTCTTGACCATTACTTCATCCTTCATCACAACTAACGAAGTCCAAAAACAATATGGCATCTATGCCACACTATGTTCTCTGTAACGCTAGCCCCAAATGCATGGCTGAAAAACTTTCCTTATAATCATCAGAAAGCATATTCCACTAATCACAGTCATTGTGATCTGGACCTATTCAGAATTCTCAGATGATGAGAAATTCAATCTCAGTCTTTGTAAATATTCCCCATATATCACCGTACACTTACGGGTTGAGACAGAAAGAATTTAAGTGTAACCCTCTCCCTAATGACATTAAACTGACTGAGAATGAGATGGGTAGGATTTATTTTCCCCCGTAGAGACTGTAGTGTTAACTTTCCCATCATTACCAACCTGCTAGTTGAGATGGAAAGAAATAATAATTGTCTCCGGTGGCCGCGATTGTTTCGCCATACGACCTACTGGGATGGAAAATAATATCTCCTTTGTTAACTCCCCCCCCCCCCCCTTTAAATGACTTACTGATTGAGGTGGAAAGGAGTTATTCTTCCATCAATGTAAAAACCGATTCGCACTTCACCACCATCCACGTCGGCTGTGGCCACCAAATTTTGGATGTAGGATATCAGGCGGTCAAAATCCTCTCGGCTTCGAGAAGGGTCAAAATGGACAGCAAAGATAACATCACCTCTCCCGCTGCCTGGACTCTCTGTCAAACAATAACACAGCAAATTGTTACTCTTAGTTCCTTTTTTGGTTACAAAACAAATGAATAAATAAATAAGTAAATAAATAATACATAAATAAATAACTAGCTAAATAAATAAATGAAATTAGGGGGATCACTACGGTGGATTTGGGTTAAAGCGTTTGCAACGGAAAAGATTAAACAATTATAATATTAATAAACAAAATATGAATATAAAGCAGCTTGGGTAGAAACTGAACAGGGAGAATAAAACACTTTTAGTCTACTGTCTCTATGTTAAAAATACAAAAACGTCCTCCTTAATAAATACATGTTAAAAAAAAGGTATGAATGATAGGAACTCACCTGTAGTACCAGCTGTTCGTTTGACAGTTGGGGGTTCTGAAAGTGATATTTATCTCAAAGTGTTAGTGACCTGGCCACCCTATCATATTTCATTTGTTTATTATCTACCAATAAATTATACAAAATCTAGTCAAACGAATAAGTTAACAACTGGCAGTGATTTGAATTTAGTAAATAAAACAAATTAATCTTACATCTTGGTGGATCGATTGAATTGGTTATCCTCCTGTTGTTGGTAACAAATTGTGGGGATGTCAGACAAAATAAATTATTACAAGATTTTCTTTTGAGAAGAAAGTTTGTCTTTCAGCAGCGAGTGCTTTTAACTGAGAGCAAAGGAAAGCTCTGCATTAATGGAGCACTGCATTAATAAGTAAGCATGGATGCATACTTGTCACTTTCTGTTGTGTCGCATGATTTAATATGCTCGTGTTGCCTCTATAATGAACTCGAGGGTCGCATGTGTGCTGATCTCCATTTCATTGCTTAGATAAAAAAAAAAATGTGATGCGACTGCAACACGACAGCAACAGAATAAAGTCACTTGTGTGTGTCTCAGCTTACTCTCATGGGACGACAGTCTTTAATTCTTGTGCCTATTGCAATATTCAGTTAAAACTCTCAAGAGTATTATTTTACCATGTATTGGTCCTGATCTTTGGTTCGAGACATAAAGTATCCACACACTTTCACGAGATACACATTTATAATATCTCTTTGCTAACTAGTAAAGTGATCAGAATAAAACTAACACTGTAACAGCCACAGACATTTTGTCATCTAAATGGCATGTGGCAAGACCGAGTTGGTAAAAATTTAATCATAGCATTGGTATTTGTTGGCTCACATTAACAAAATGTCTATGGCCCAGCGCAACCTTCGATATACAGACTGTAACAATGTTGTTGTTGTTTTCTATCACTTTTCATTTATAACTAGCATATTAAAGTTCATATCTCAACAGGGTGCAAAATGTCTACTGTGTCCGAAGTTGCGATCATTTGTCACTGATCATGTCGCCTTAGGATTTTGTGTACGGACATGGGAAAATTTTTTACCTTCTTAATGAAGACTTTCTGTTTGTACACTGAATCACTTGCTTACTGGTTACCTTTATAATACGCTTGTATAGCGTGATTAGTGATAATTGTTTTAAGGAAACTCTTTTTCTTTCTGAATGAAATTAAAATAGGACAGACTATTATTATGCTGGCCTTTTTAGCGGGGGGAATTTTGAAGATGTTGTCTCACAGATACCTTCCATTGCTTTAAAAATCTAATGACTGATAATAGTGTTCTACTTTTCTCTCTCTTAAATATATTGATCAAATGTGAAAACAAAGTTTGAGTCACAGGCACTGAATTCTGCATGGGTTCTGCATGACAGTAAAGTATCATGATGAAAATGTGAATGACTGTCAACTAGTAAAATATCACATTTGTGGAAAAATTACTGGTAAGAAAATAATTACTACAAAACGAAACAAAATCAGAATAAAGCAAAATAAAATACGATAGCACAACGCAAAATAAAGCAAAGCAAACATATTATTATGTGAAAGAAAAGATAGTCTTACAGCGGTTTCACTAAACAAGTATACTTTCTGAAGGTCTTGAAAAAGAAATCACTCCAAGTTCTTGGCTGCTTTAATTTATACAACTCGTTCTTAAATGTTCATAATGATTAAGCCTGGATCTTTATGTAATTTGAAAACGTGCGAGCATTCAACATGTCAACTGGCATATTCACAAAGCAAACATATTGAGAGAAATACGGCGATTAAATGAGATCTGCCTTGTTATAGAGGAATGGACATCCAGATGAAAAATAAAATATCCACGACCATCGATAGCTGACAATACTATCATTAGTATTACATGTAGCTGAGATTATAACGAGCGGTGCTGGCTGGTTACTCAACGTCCACTTCTTAGCTGTATGTGCTCAAATCCAGTGAAAATCCAAAGAAATTTAACAATGTTCGGGCATGCAAAAACAAGAAATTCTGACACCAAGCACTATCCAATTGGTTGACTACCAGCTGACATGGCGTGTATAAGTTCCTAAAACAGAGTTTGTATATCTATAGTGAAATGCACATTCAAAGAAATATTAATCGTGCAATAGAGTGCAGTCCAAAGCAATTTGGAAGGATAGTGTCTTTGCAAGAAAAACAAACAACGAAGAACTGCCATGCTGAAAGAAAGTTGTATTAGTTCAGAACTGTGCTGAAGATCCCGAAGGACTCCGCCCAAAACAAGGTGAAGGAAATAATAATACATGTAGTTCAGACTGTCTATTCATGACAGAGATGCACATTGCTTTGTAAGCCAAGATAATAAAAGAAAATCAAAACGACATTGTTAAAAGCTCTTGTTCAGCATAATTCGTGGCAGGCTCTGTGTGTTGAATGATTCAATCTTAAGTGGCTGCTGGTATCAAGCGCAAAGAATAGGAGTCAACAAAAACAGCGACTGTCAATGTTAGCCAACAATAACGAAAAAAAAACCTTGGCAAGAGGAAATGGGACGGAAACACCAATCAGCGACCTCTCTAAATGATCATTGCTAGCTACTGTTGTGAGGCATGGACTGATCCAGCAGAGTTCATTATTTTATACTATGGTATGTTCGAGTGTTTTGAATGGTTTTGGCCGGACTGCCGCCAGCAATTGAATTTCTTTCTCTGTAACCGTAAAAGACCACGTCCAGACTCTAATTATGGCTTGCATAACTTTTTTGGTAGAATCTTTAATTTAAACTTTTCCGCTCTGGCAATAAATACAATTGTGGCTAGAAGAGCAGTAAATCACCAGAACGACATTCAAATTAAGTGAAGAGAGAACATTACGGAATTAATGAGCATGAAAACCTAATAGTGATGGCTATTGTGATTAGACTTGATAATAGTAATGAAGATACTGCCAAACGATCAAGAGCAAACAAGGTGTACTCAAAGCTGTCGACAAAGTGAAGATAAACTGATAATACACTACACATTTTCCGTAATCTTTGTTTTTACGTCCTCAATTCATCGCAGAAGTGAGAAATGAATTGATAAAAGTATGCAGCCTGGAGTTGTTAATGCAGCAAAAAGAAAACTATGAGCGATGTGTCAGATGCGGATGTTTGTGCATGCAAGACAAGACAGGAAAGAGATGGGACTCATGCAGACTGCATTGGTTTGGTGCAAGTTAATGGCCATGGATAGATGAAAAGAACAGTGCATTAACCTGTTGTTGATTTCCGAGTCGTTGGTCTAACTGGAGCAGGCAGACCTTGCACTGCAATGACATAAATTATAATTATATTACACAATCCTTTACCTTCACCGGGTTGTGGTAATTGTCATAAAAAACATAAGCATCATATAATTGCAGTGCGCCTTTCGCTACTCCTCCGTTAATGCTGATTCGGTGGCCCTCAGATTTTATACAGCGCTTAGTATAGACTGTCGTGGTGTCCCCGGCACAGAAAATACAAAAATAATTAATAACTCGCAGAAGGTTTGTATTGGTTTCTAGGTTGCGACCATAGTGTATTATAGTATCTCTATGGTTGCGACACATTGGCGTTCGATCTATTTTTTCGGCAAATTGTACGTAATTGAGATTGGTTCCGGTATATATATCACACTCACAAAACAACTTCCGGTTAGGACTGGTTTGAATGATGAGATTGAGTCCTAAGACTATCAAGTATAAAACTTTGTGTGTTCTCAATGTGCGTAGACTGGGAAAAAGAATGGGTCTGGAATTGGGAGATTGACGCTGCAGGGCCAAAAGTACAGGTTTGTGTTTTCAATAATATGCCTAAGAAAATATAATATTTCTTTTCCATTTACACATGACGTTATCACTTCCTGCGATGTGCAAACAAACTAACCCGTGCGCAAATCATAGCCATTTGACGGATGCTGGCGGGACGCGCAGGACGGCAACGCGCAAAGGCAGAGCAGTAAGCCTACATATCCTTATGCGCGACGCGACATTGAGTCGCTCGCGATCGTCGCTCGAGACCAGTCGCGCGAAGTGTCTCCTTATGCGCTAAGATTTGCTAGCGAAAATCCGGGGTCAAGCGATGTCGCTCGATCGCTCGAGTCAAAAGTGTCTCCTTATGCGCGAGCGACGTCTCGTCGCGTGTCAAGTCGCCATGTTTGACTTTTTTCTTTGCGACGATAGACCCAAGACCCACTACGTCAGGACGGTGCAATTCAGCACTTCCGTCCGCCGAGTCAGGAGTTTCTAAAAATAGTTCGGCGCGCACAATCATAAACACAGGGATGCTGTCATTACATGCGATTCGTCGTTCGTGTTGATCTTGGAGAAAATCCTGCACCTTATTTGTAATTACTGCAGATATATAGACAATTATCAATCAAGACATTTGACACTAGTGGCTGTAAAAGAATATGATGGTAGCACAGGTGAAGGGCTAGCAAGACCTAGGACAACCTTGATAGAGACTGTAGATTTTTTTCTGAAGTTGTTTTCCAAACAGACATTGCAAAATGCGAAAGTCAAGACAACATACGCCACCACTTTCAAAGCAAGTTAAAACATCTACCTTGCACACTCAAGCACAAGTATTCCAAATGCAACTGTTGCACATTGGATGGTGTTGTTAATTTGTTCCTGACAATTCGACTGCATCACCAGATCAGCCTAAGAAATAGTACATCAAAACAGAAAATTTCAGGAAAGAAACTTGGAAAACTGAAGAAGCTGCAACATAAGTAACACTTTCTTTTTCTTCTTTCGTTCACCAAATCTAAATCTGCAGATTTGTTCTTTTAAGAAAATCTATGGCTTTCTGCAGTTGTGACAGAGCACCATAGAGTTTGACATTCAGGTCGGTGGGTTTGGGCCAATATGTTTCCCGTAGTACTAAGAGGAGTGTGCAGTTCTGCAATATAATGCTCTTTGTTTTGAGGAGACTGGCTGCACTCACATTTGTATGGCAGATGTTCCTATTTCAAACTTTGTGGACATATTGTGGTGGAGCCTATTGTGGCCAGTTCTTAGTCTGAACAATATCACTTGATCCTCTCTGTTCAGGAGATGATATTTATCCTGTTGGTTTATTTTGCTGCCGTCTGTTGTTTTTGATGAGGTTTTTCTTGTTATATTAGTTTAAGAGGCACTGTGGCTGCTCCAAGCCAGAACCCACCTTGGCCAGTTGGTCTGCTTTCTCAATGCCTGGCACTCCACAATGTGGTGGTACACAATGTGATGGTATCCACTGTATGACTATCCTGTTTCGATTTCCAAGGTGCGTAAAACATTTCTTCAAGTCGTTAAGCTTGCCAGCTTGAAAGGCGGTAACACTTTCAAATTTCATTATCATCAGAATATTACGGATGGAATTTGGTGAGTTCTTCTTGTTTTTTTAATCGCCTATCTGGTCACTTTTCCTACTTCATTACCCTTTTTTCTGCTACCCTGGTTATCTCTACACTTTTCCGTAAAATTAGAAGACGTAAATTTCTCGTCTGATGTATGTGAGAACTTTATTCAAAGTTTGCATTTTGTACCCATTTATTTGTTTTAGTCATTGAAATAATCGCACATCTGGTCTCTTTTCCTACTTCATTACTCTTGTTCGGCTACCTTGGTTATCCCTACACTTTTTCATAAGATTAGAAGATGTACAGTTCCCTTATGGTCTTGTGTATGTAAGAACTTCATTCAAAGTTTGCAGTTTATACTCATTTATTTGCTTTAATAATTAAATCAATTATTTGAATAGATTATCTATTGTACCGTGGCGTAGTGGGTCTTGGGATAGACGTTCAAGATGTATGTAGTGCAAGGAAAAAGTACTACACATGGTGCGCACAATGAATCAGCACACGCAAGATATTTCGACCAATGACTATGCTTTAAATTAGACACACCTCCAGACAGTCTGACGCGACCACCTAGCCGATCGCGACATGACTTGATCTCACGCGATGGTCGCTCGAGACTAAACGTCGCGTCGCGTATAAGGAGATGGCTTCTCACAAATCTTACTCGATTGATTTTGGAGCGACAACAATCGCGAGCGACTCAACGTCGCGTCGTGCATAAGGATACGTAGGCTAAAACGTATCTAAAAAAAAAAAAGCTAAAAGAAACAGGCAAAATGAAGCAGGTCCATAATAATCACTCAGAACTGAAACTAATAAATCGATTTATCCCGGGCAGGGCCGGGAACTCAGCTAGTGATATATAAGTAGCTGATTGATCATAATGTCTTATTCTAGTCTCTCTTTTATTTTATGTATTATTTTATTTTAATCTCATTATTGCATGATATTACTGAAGAGCATAAACAATACCATTTAGGGACATGGCCCATCTTACTATGAAAAACAAAAAGAAAAGTCAAGCAGTTCGAAAAAAGAGCTGAACAAGAGCCGCATTACGGCAATAGGATCCCCACACTCGATACAAGGCTGAGCACAGTGGACAATTAATTCGCGCTCACCGGGCCAAATTAAAACAATTTTATTGATCAGAACCAAGCATAGATGTCAGAAAAAAAACAACAACAAACAAACAAGAAAACAACAACAACAACAACGTACATCCTCGAATGGCCTGGTGGATGGGCTGAATGACGTCCAGGCCAGCAATAGTTGAATATCTCCTGGAAAAGATCGCATTGCTTGCCGCTGGCTCACTAGCCGCCTGTCTCAGGACTTCAGCGTCGGCGCCCTCTACCCCGACAGTGACAATCTGTAAAGTCAAACACATGTTTCAAAACGACTGAACCATGATCTTATAGGCTGAAAAGCAACAACCATTGAACATGAATGTAACAATACTGGGATATTCTGTGGCAGTAGCTTATGAACTTATGAAGTTTATAAATTTCACAGGCTGGTTGCGCAACATGTAAAACCTTACTTGAGTTTAGCACCGCTTTGACTGACAGAAGGAAGTAATTGTAACTTTTCCATGCACGATAAAATTATCTGATTAAATGTCAAACTTACATTGAAAATGAAACAACGCAACAACGAGCCTATTATTTATCAAAATTATTGTTAAAAACAAATATTAAATTATATGATTGAAACTATAACAGGCTGTGTTCTATGGTCAAGGTGTTATCTACCTACATCCCTTACCTCGACATCTTCAGCCTGCCCATTATTTATCACTGACAGGCTCTCACCTATCATTTACCTTGTGAGCCTTATATCTGTCAATCATTCACTTTGATAGCCTCACACCTGTCAATCATTTACGTAGCTTCACACCTGCCAATCATTTACCTTGACAGCCTAACACCTGTCAATCATTTACCTCGACATCCTTACACCTGTCAATCATTTACATTGACAATCTCACACCTGTCAATCATTTACCGTGACAGCCTCAGACCTGTCAATCATTTACCTTGACAGCCTCACGCCTGCCAATCATTTACCTTGACAGCCTCACACCTGCCAATCATTTACCTTGGCAGCCTCATACCTGTCAATCATTTACCTCGACAGCTTCACACGTGTCAACCATTTCTCTTGACAGCCTCACACCTATCAATCATTTACCTTGGCAGCCTCATACCTGTCAATCTTTTACCTTGGCAGCCTCGCACCTGTTTACCACTTATGTCATTTACCTAAATAGTCTATCATTCACCTGTAAAGCCTGCCTACCGGCCTGTCATTTACCATGGTAGCCTTCCACCTTGTCAACCATTTATCCTAACAGCCACCCACCTGTCTATATTTACCTTGATTGTTTTCCACATGTCTATCAACCACTTTAATAGTCTCCCAAACTATCATTTGCTTTGATAGTCTCCTACATGTCTATCATCTACCTTGACAGCCTCCCACCTGTCTGTCATTTACCTTGCTAATCTTCAATCTCTCTATCATTTACCATGACAATCTCCCAGCTAACTAACATTTACCATGCCCCCCCCCCCTCACCCCACTCCACCCCCACACTCTTGATCTTGACATTTAATATTCTCCTTTGTGTATCCTGTTAAACTTGATTATACTGTTGAATTCCATATTTCTCTCACCCGAATGCTCTCGAATTTCATAATCTTCCTTGCGGTATACCCTCGAATTTTCTATACTGTTAAATTTCATAATATTCTTACAGGTAGGCCTATTGTGTTCGAATTTATATCCTCCTACATAATTATATCCTGTTTGACACTCTCCTGTCTGTTAAACTTGATGTCCTCCAATAATTTTGTATACAATTACTTTTCCCGTCTCCTTATAAAATTGAAAGACATTTACTTACCTTTACACCTTCCTGTTTCAGAGTATCAGCTTCACCCAGAAAACGTTGATCGCTGTCAGTATTTTTGGCGTCAGTAATGAAGATGACGGCGTTAGGAGCCTCCGCTCTGTCGCCACCTCTGGCAGTAAAGATTTTAGTTCGCACCTGGAACGAGGAAATTATGATAAAAATGATACGACAATGTAAACAAAAACATAAGGAATTTTAATTTGTGCTAAAAAATGGGGGAAAAATCAACGAAGGCATACTGATAGTTGTGATGAATATCAGTATCCGACGGAAACAATGGAAAAAAAACTTTCAAGCTTCGTGCTCCCATGATTAGAGATCTTATAAGAGTTTGTATTTGGCCAGGAAAAGCGCTGTATAAATGTTATTGCTTGTTATTATTATCATTATCATTATTACAGCCTACATACGTTTACAATGTAATCTTCTTACTGTGGCTGCCATCACACATAATTATCAAGTTTTAAAAAAATTTATTTTATTGAAATCCTGTGCTTGAATATTGTATCATCATGCGTGATTCAGAATGTATTAACTAAACGTTATCACGAGAGAAAACATACAATGGCAGATAAGAATTATGGATTACCGGTGCCAGGAAATACACTACTTAAACACAATTCATTAATTAACTCTCATCCATTCATCCATCCATCCATCCATCCATCCATCCATCCATCCATCCAATCATCCATTCATCCATCCAAAACGCCCACACCCCAGCCTCATATTACTTATTAATTCACTTTCCATCTATTTTCTCAAGATGATGATTATATCCAATTATTCCCCACTCGGTCACTTTCATGTTTATAAACCCCCATCCAGGTATCTCTCCTCACACCCACAAGCTTCAATCTGTTATTTACTATAAGGTTATTCACTTTAACGAGAAGAAAAGCCAAGAACTCATTGATTCTGAAAGGGAAATTTGACTCAAATAAACAAACTTAAAGATATTACTACAAATTATGGAAATAAATGCATGGTTGTATCGCAAACACACAAATTCAGTCCTTGTCGCAAAGAGTTACGGCCACATTTACACAGACACACAAACAACCAAGCATGCGTTGAACATTGTGTATCTCTCTCCACATATTACTTCTTCCATTGATCAATGGGGTTATCAATGGCTGAATTATTCACTGCATAGCTCTAGTCAAAACTAATTGTTGTCAGTTCTCAGGTACCTGACAAAATAACTAAAATACTGATTGATACGAAGTCCCATCCCCTACCTATTTCCTATATCATTAGTGCTGAATTCCTATATCTTTGCTTTCTGCGGTATTTCCCAAGCTATGGTAAACACTCATAAAACGACACCAACTCACCAATACTGACCAGCCACCTATCATAAGCACAGCTATAACGAATCCAAGCATAATATATTTTGTGCAGGTGGTGGAGTTTGAAAATCTTTGAACCAAAACGATATCTTACCTCATTCATTGCAGCTGCACCACCAGCTCTTCTAGCCCTGTCTCTCCTGCCAATGGAGCTGATTTGCTTGACGATGTCAGCTCGAGTGGTGTATTTGTTGAGGTTGAACTAAAATATCACACAAATGGAAACAGATTAGATATAACTTTTAACACATCATGTCATGACTGTGAGCATTCAGAAAATACGAGGTTGAGTCAGTTATGATTTCATATCCAGCCTCAATGTATCTCTGTGTTTAATAATAATGTGTAACAATGGATGACATACACAGACATGCAAGCTGATATGTATACATATTGACTGACAGACAAGCAGAACAGAGAAAGTGAGTGAGTAGATGAGTGAAAGAAAGAAACAGAACGGTAGGAAGTAGCCAGGTACATGACAATATGAACAAGCTTTTATCTAGATATCATCATCATTACTTGCCCTGTCTGGAACAGACATTGGCGATAATGGCTCTCCACTCGGATCTGTTATCAGCCAACCTCAAGAAGGAGTTGTTGTTGTGACGTTTATTTGTTGTCCATGAATTAAGACATTCAGTGAAAGTTTTTCTCTGTTTACCCCTGCTTTTCCTGCGTTCGATCTTCCCTGTGACTGCTAGATGTTTGAGGCTCCTGAGGTGACAGATGTGTCCTAGAAATTTCAGTTGCCCCTGTCTTATTGTTTTAATGAATGATCTTTTCAGATTAGAGCCTCTCAAGACTGACTCATGTGATTTTTTTCTCCATCCATGATATTCTCAATATTCTTCTAATAAACCACATTTCTGCTGCTTCTAGTTTCCTCTTTATTTCTGTATCTAGATATATGGGGTGTCAAGATTTAATATAGTGGCCTAAGATTAATATTCCCCTATTGAATAAACCCAATTAGTGTACTGTATTGGCCTAATTTTGACGTCAGAGGAGTGAAAAGATGGAGTGACAGGATAGCGGAGATAAACAGAGTAAAGAGGATATCGCTGATGTTTTTATTGATAGACGAGAGCAAGTCAGCGGGAATATATACTATGGGATAGATAGTGAATACTTAGATAAAAGATAATAGGGCATTAATGAAAATTGACGCCCCGTGTTGTAATTGTAGTGGGGACTATGTAAACGTGACGTCAGTTAGCGTATTAATCAGTAAGGCAGAAAAGAGCCGTTAATATACGGCTGCGGGGGAAACTACTTCTTTAATTCCAAGCAGACTATCCTACTGCGAAGGAGTCAGTGTGATTCTACTTGAACGAATCGTTTACCCACGATATGACTAGATGTGGATCTAGTCATTTAGATCTAAGAATATGGCTGTTTTGAAAAAAAAAAAAAGCTATTGTTGAATCATGAATCAGGTTAATGGTGAGTTTGCCATCAATTTAACTGTTTGATCAAGCACATGATGTGACTACTAGATCTAATCTAAGATGAGACGTGAGTGATTATCCAGAGGAGAGAAGATGTTCCACCAAGAAGGAGTGTGCGAGGAATTGAAGACGCATAGTTAAAAACTTCAGCTAGAGCTACAACTACATTTAATGTATAAGATATAACTGTGATTGAATTGTCTGGGTGAGGCTGGGAGTTGCCAGCCCATCCTAGAGTTATGTTTAACTGTGCCGACGTCACCTTGGCGAGCTAGGTTAGCTATAAATTTAAATATATGAGATAGTCTGATGTCTCCAGAGACTATGTCTGTCACGAGTGGAGTGAGTGCAATTAAGGGGATTGCTACAGAGCGGGTGTAGAGTAAGAATGGCTCACGGTAGACAAGTAAGATAAGCGTGCTGTCGTGAGTAGTGGGGGGGGGGGGTCTGAATGAGGCGAAAGCGCTGTATTACTATCACTGCAAGTTAGAAGGTCCTACGGAACGGACCTGTGAATAAGAGCCCATCGGGCAGACATAAGGGGAGCAGTCGAGAAGACTAGTGAGAGAGTCTTTCCAGTGATGACTGGTATGTAGAACGTTAATTGATTATTATGATTGATGTATTATATTATATTCGTCTATTACCATGATGTAAATAAGTATATGTGAGGAATGTGGAAGTCCTTGATATTGGATATAGCAATGTGCGCCATGAGCGATAGATGAAAGTGAGTTCATGGATTTGTAGCGCGAGTGAGTAGTGTGTACTCCGATGGAGGTGTGTTACCGTAAGATGTGTGGTGAGTGAAATGTGAACTAGTGTGTGTACGCTTCATGGGTTGTAAGGAGAGGTGGAGTGAATAGAAATGGTAGGGTATTATACCAATGTAATGTTATTCTTGTAGGTGTCGAGGACGGGCCGCAGAGCCACCTCGATGAGCACAGGGGATAGGCCAGCATAGGGCCGGAGGCCACACATAGGCCAGAAGTGAGGCTGTCAGTGCAGGACAGTAGAGGCACATAAAGTCGTGGCAGTCAGGCCACGGACAGGGACGTAGATATGAGCGTGAATGTGATAATGCACTATTGCCATGTTGAGGGGAGAATGTACTATTGAAATGATAATGTCTATTGAAATGATAATGTGTTATTGCCCTGCTGAGGTGCTAGGGGAATGCTAAGGTGTATGACAATAGGAAGGTGATATTGAGAGACTGCGGTGCCAGTAAATTATTAATGTGCTATTAAGACCCTGAGGGGAGAGGCGGAGGCCGAAGTGCCTTTAGGAGTAACTACCGGATTGTGGATCCGAGGGAGAGTGTGTGTGAGAATAAGGCCGTTGTACGGCAGTTGATTTCAATAATATAATGTATGTAATTGCGCTATTATCTGTATAATTATGTTTAATAAATGTGTGAGTCTGATGGATTGTTCTGTTAAGTGTTAACTTGTTTGTTCGTGATTGTTGTCCTGTGATAACTTATTACATCTCCCAGTCTGGGATTTGTGACACTGGGGGCTCGTCCTGTTTACCTGTGGTCATTTTGACATTGTGTATTCGTTATATCTAGTTGTTTTTCTGTTGTGCTAGGAATTCGTGCTGTTGTCCTTGTTCGTGGGATGAATGGAAATTTCATCATGATATGATTTATGTATGTTTATGAATAATAATATGTATTGATGCATGTATTTTGATGAATATGTATTAACGTGTACTTAAATTTCTGCAGAGTGTGCGTGTCAGCCTGTAGAGAAGACAAGCAGCCAGAGCTCCGGCATACGTCAAGTTAAATAAAACGCTGATTGAAAGTTAAGTAAAAGTCAAAATTTTTGTGCCCTGGATTGTGGGCTGTTCCTTTAATCTGTCTTTTTCCCTGTTTTTGCTGTTTTCGTTGTAATTGATTGTACGGGCGGTGGCGCGGGTTTGCTGTGGTGAACTTGGTTTGTCCTCTTCGGGAGGTGGGCTAAATTTGGAACTTCGTTCATCACAGCGAACAGTTCTGTAGGGACCTGTATTTTTGTTTAGATTGTAGCGTCGATATCTTCTCTGTTCCGCAGGAAGACGTATTCTCTTGTCCCTCTTTCTACCTATCTATAGATACGTTCTTTTTTTTCAGACTCTGTTCTTGTTCGTACCGTGTTGTGTAATCGGCGTAGTAGGTTGCATTTTTTTTTCCATTATAGTTTTTTTTTGTAGAAGCTTTGTCCTAGTCTGGTTCGTTGTCCTTGACGTACTTGTGGTCCTTCTACTGTATTTCTTCATTCTTGTCGTTTCTATTTTCTTTTATAATTAATAGTGCTATGCATTTTATAGATATAGAATTAGTTGTGCTGTAAAGGTAAATTTCTGAATTGTATTTGAGACAACCGGGTATTGTTATATCTGGTGTGATCTCAGGTCTCTGGTCGTGTCGTTAGTTATCATACCGACAGGTTAGCCGTTTTTTTAAATACATACCATAACCATAAATCTGTGAAATGGCGGAACTCCAACAA
Organism: Onchidella celtica; assembly: GCA_963931925.1. Taxonomy (NCBI): domain Eukaryota; kingdom Metazoa; phylum Mollusca; class Gastropoda; order Systellommatophora; family Onchidiidae; genus Onchidella; species Onchidella celtica. The sequence continues at coordinate 26,267,022 of OZ007583.1, forward strand.
CTAATGAAGTTGGGTAAGGAACTTGGCCTGGAGGGAGAGGAGCTACGCGGCTGGATTAAAGAACAGCAGGCGGATTTGCGCGATGAGCGTGCTAAGGATAGAGAGCGAGAAAAAGAGGCTCAAGAGCGACAGAGAGAAGAGGAAAGAGAGGCTAAGGCTCAGCAACAAGAAAGAGAGGCTAAGGATAAGGAACAGGAAAGGGAGTTTAAGCAACAGGAAAGGGAGGCTAAGGAACGGGAGCAGGAGAGGGAGTTAAAGTTAAGGGAGATAGAAGCTCAAGAACGGGAGATAAAGTTAAAGGAGATAGAGGCGCAAGTAAAGATCGCCGAGTTGGAAATCAAAAAGGATGCGCCAACAGAAACAGTTGAGCGACAGGTACACAATAAAAGTGGCGTTAGGATTAAGCTCCCTACGTTCGATGACCGGAAGGACGACATAGACGCCTTCCTTTACAGGTTCGAACTGAACGCACAATTGCAATGGGGGGAAAATAAGGAATTATGGGCCACGTACCTGGCGTCGCTGTTGCAGGGGCGAGCGTTAACCTACTTTAAAGAGCTACAGCGCGAAGACGTGCAAGATTACGATAAGCTGAAGGCTTTGCTGCTTCGCCGATTTGCGCGTACCGAGGAATATTTCCGGGAGCAGTTTAGGCGAGCACGTGCGGATACCAGGGAGGACTTTGCTGCCTTCGTCGCGAGACTAACGGAGTATTTCGCGAACTGGGTAGACTTGGCGCATGTGGGCGCGGATTTTGCTAAACTGAAAGACTTAATGATCCGTGACCAGCTGTACGCGTCGTGCCACAAAGATCTGGTGGCTTTCCTGAAAGAGAACGAACCCGCGACGGTGCAGGAGGCGTCTAAGTTGGCGGAAGCATACCGTACGGCACATCCGTCCAAACCAGTCGCCAGGGCGTACGTCCAAGATGCTGGGTACGTCGCCGTTGTCGAAGGGTCGCCGGCAGGACTTAGGGACAGGTCGCGTCAGCGTGGTGCCTATAGCGGGCAAGCCCAGGGGCAGCGTAGGGGCTATCACCAATCACCGGCATATGGATCCGGTAAGTTTGACCGAGCAGGAGGGCTAGGTCGCGGTAATGGCCGGGGGCGATTTGTGACCTTTGCCGATGACCGACGGCATAGGGACTCTAGTTCCGGTGGCGATGGGTCACGGGGACCCAGGCCTAGTGCAGCACAGGGAGCGGAGTGTTGGACTTGCGGACGCGTGGGTCACTTTTCACGCGAGTGTAGGGCCGCGAAGTGTTGGAACTGCGGTAGAGCAGATCACATCAGCGTGAATTGCCCTGCAGGTAGGATAGCGGCGAACGTGGACAGTAGCTCCAGTCCATGTTCCCCAAATAAATTTCATCATGCGGCTGCGTGTGTTACATCGGACAACGGAGGCGGACAGTATTCTAAGTGTCCCAGTTGTGAGAAGTTATTATCTTCCGGTGTTTTACCTTGTGGGAGAAAGATCCCCGTTATAAATTCATGTCATACAGGAGGTGGTCTTAGGGTTTATCCGGGGTTTGTTGGGGACGAACCGGTCTCGGTTTTACGAGATACAGGATCTACCGTTGTGGGAGTGCATAGGGACTGCATTCGGGATTCACAGCTTACAGGTGAGACTGTCCCGTGCATCCAATTTTCGGGGGCCATTGAGAAATTACCCATGGCAAGAATAGTGATAGATACACCTTTCCTTAGCGGGGAAGTCGAAGCAGTCGTTGGTTGTTTTCCAGGCGCCCAGCTCATCATTGGGAATGTATCACGGGTAGTTTCCCCTTCCGATGAGAACGTGCAAGCATGGTCGCAATCAAAAGGTATTGACTTTTGCGCCGCGGTCGAAACACGTCGACGGGTAGCTGATAAAGATAAGATTAGACCTTTGGCGACGCCAGCGGTCAACCTAGATATCACGCCAGAGCGCTTGGCGAGATTACAAAGGGAGGACCCATCATTAAACCCATGTTTTGGGGAAGCGCAAACCGAGAAAACGAGGAGATATAAGAACGGGTCATCCTCCTTTGTTGTTCAGGCGGGCATTCTGTTCCGTAAGTATGTAACGGTGTCCTCCATTTTAAAGCAGGTCGTTGTGCCAGCGTTGCTGATCGCAACAGTATTGCATTTGGCACATGATGTCCCATTAGCGGGTCATATGGGGATAGCTAGAACCAAAGAAAGGGTTCTAAAAAATTTTTACTGGCCATCGGTCCACAGAGATGTGCAAGTCTATTGTAAGACGTGCAGTGCGTGCCAAAAGACGACGCATAAGGGTCGTACACCCCAGGCTCCTCTTCAGAAGATCCCCACGGTCTCGGAACCGTTTAAAAAGGTCTCGATAGACCTTGTTGGCCCCATTCACCCAGCGACCGATAAGGGGAATCGATTTTTCTTAACGGTCATATGTAATGCTACGAGATGGCCAGAGGCGGTTCCTCTGCGGACCATAACGTCTGAGGCAGTCGCGGAAGCGTTGTTTGCAATTTTCGCTAGGGTAGGAATACCAGAGCAAATTCTGTCTGATAGGGGCGCGCAATTTACGTCGGAGATGATGAAGGAATTGTTCCGCTTATTCAGTATACAACCCATCACTACCACCCCTTATCATCCGCAGGCTAATGGCATGTGCGAGAGATTGAACTCGACGTTGAAGTCGATGCTGCGTAAGGTAGCTGCTGATCGCCCTAAAGATTGGGATAGATATATCCCTGCAGTGTTATTCGCGTACAGAGAGGTACGGCAGGAGTCAACGGGATTCTCGCCGTTCGAAATGATGTACGGTCGTAGTCCTAGGGGCCCAACTGATGTTCTTCGGGACATGATGACGTCGCCATCATCGGGAGACGATGAGCAGATTTCGGTGTTTCAGTACCTTGTTGATTTAAGAGAAAGACCATCTTCGGCGCGCACTATAGCAGAAGAAGCAGCTGGTATCGCTTCGAAAAGAGCAAAAGACTATAAGGATAGAGGTTCCAAACTGAGAATTTTTAAGCCAGGAGACAAGGTCCTATTGTTGTTACCTACGGACCATAATAAGTTATTGATGACATGGAAAGGTCCCTATGTTATTGAGCGAGTTGTTTCAAAGGTAGATTACGCTATCCACATTGATGGAACGAGTAAGGTTTTCCATGTTAATATGCTACAGAGATTTTATGAGAGACCACAGTATCTGTGTGCACAGACAAGACCAGAGGAGACTGTCTTCTCTACTGCTTGCACGGGGGTCGTAGACCAGTTGGACTGTGACGTAAGCGACACCGAGGCGCAGGAAGAGTTACAAATTCAATTGCCGGAGTTAACTCCGACACAAGGTTACAGGGACGTAAAAATTAACCCTGACCTTACGAGTTCAAGGAGTAGGGAACTTGAGACCCTGTTAGCGTCATTTCCGGATGTTGTTACGGATTTGCCGGGTCGCACTACGGTGATCCAGCACCAAATAAAGTTGACTTCGGATAAGCCAGTATTTCTTAGACCGTATCCGTGGCCTTTTTCTTCGAGAGATAGAGTTATAAAGGAAGTTGAGTCAATGTTGAAGTTAGATGTGATAGAACCATCAACATCGCCGTATTCATCACCCATCGTCCTCGTGAAAAAACTTGATGGATCGGTGCGGTTCTGTATTGATTTTCGAAGATTGAACACTATTACGGTAGGCGATAGGGAGCCTATTCCGTTTCAGGAGGAATTAATAGCTTCATTGGCCGGGTCCACGTGGTTTTCCAAGATAGATTTGACGAAAGGGTATTGGGAAATCCCGCTTACTGAGGAGTCGAAACAATACACGGCGTTCCAAACGCCCATGGGATTATTCCAATTTAAGGTCATGCCATTTGGGTTGGTAAACGCGCCAGCGACGTTTGCACGATTAATGAGACTAGTGCTGAAGGACATACCTAATGTCGTGTCATTCTTTGACGATATAGCATGCCATACGTCGACATGGTCTGATCATATTCAGACACTAACAGTAATTTTTCAACGATTACGTCATTTTGGGTTAACTGCTAAACCCGCAAAGATGGATTTGGCATGTCCAGAGATAATATTCTTAGGACATATCGTGGGTAGAGGTGTTCAGAGACCTGAAGTAACAAAAATTGACAAGCTGGCAGGGTTGCAAATCCCAAAAACAAAGAAACAAGTCAGAAGCTTAGTGGGAATTTTAAATTATTACAGAAAGTTTATTCCAAATTTTTCCTCCTTGTCATCTTCTCTTACTGACCTTACTAAGAAGGGACAACCCGATAAGGTCCAGTGGACGTCTGAATGTCAGACAGCATTTGATAATTTGGTGACAGCATTATCATCGTCACCCATTCTGATATTACCCGATTTTCGATCTAATTTTATCCTCAGAACGGATGCGTCGGACTCTGGTGTCGGCGCTTGTCTTCTACAGGAGAAGAACGAATGTCTCCATCCTGTATGTTATGTCAGTAGGAAGTTATTGCAGAGAGAAAGAAAGTATTCTGTGATAGAGCGTGAGTGTCTTGCCATTGTCTGGTCCGTCCAGAAACTAGGACGTTATCTCATGGGACGAGAATTTTGTATCCAGACAGACCACAAGCCACTGACATTTTTGTCGAAGAATCGTTCGTCCAGCCCACGCTTGTCTAGATGGGCATTGGCTTTGCAGCCGTATACCTTCGTTATTCAACCAATTCCAGGAACCAGCAATCATATCGCCGACTACCTTAGTCGAGCCTAGGGGAAGATTTCAGGAGCTTATACATCGGAGGACAGGAACATTGACAGGATTTGTGTGAATGAGTCGACTTTAAAATGTTGACATTATAAATATGATATGAAGAATGGTTGATAGGTTGAGTGGTTTTTGATTCTGTATTAAGTATTGTGTTTAGTTAGCTATTCATGATGTGACACATATATGCATATTGCAGGCCATATTGATCCCCATATTTTCCCCTGATTTCGGTATTTTATATACTAGGGGAACTGCTAGGACAGTTTTTTTAGTGTAGGTATTGCTCACGCTCACTCGTTGACAGTCATCTTGATGCGATTTGAAATTAATTGCATTAATTTTTTTGGGGTGGGGGATGATGTCACGAGTGGAGTGAGTGCAATTAAGGGGATTGCTACAGAGCGGGTGTAGAGTAAGAATGGCTCACGGTAGACAGGTAAGATAAGCGTGCTGTCGTGAGTAGTGGGGGGGGGGGGTCTGAATGAGGCGAAAGCGCTGTATTACTATCACTGCAAGTTAGAAGGTCCTACGGAACGGACCTGTGAATAAGAGCCCATCGGGCAGACATAAGGGGAGCAGTCGAGAAGACTATTGAGAGAGTCTTTCCAGTGATGACTGGTATGTAGAACGTTGATTGATTATTATGATTGATGTATTATATTATATTCGTCTATTACCATGATGTAAATAAGTATATGTGAGGAATGTGGAAGTCCTTGATATTGGATATAGCAATGTGCGCCATGAGCGATAGATGAAAGTGAGTTCATGGATTTGTAGCGCGAGTGAGTAGTGTGTACTCCGATGGAGGTGTGTTACCGTAAGATGTGTGGTGAGTGAAAGGTGAACTAGTGTGTGTACGCTTCATGGGTTGTAAGGAGAGGTGGAGTGAATAGAAATGGTAGGGTATTATACCAATGTAATGTTATTCTTGTAGGTGTCGAGGACGGGCCGCAGAGCCACCTCGATGAGCACAGGGGATAGGCCAGCATAGGGCCGGAGGCCACACATAGGCCAGAAGTGAGGCTGTCAGTGCAGGACAGTAGAGGCACATAAAGTCGTGGCAGTCAGGCCACGGACAGGGACGTAGATATGAGCGTGAATGTGATAATGCACTATTGCCATGTTGAGGGGAGAATGTACTATTGAAATGATAATGTCTATTGAAATGATAATGTGTTATTGCCCTGCTGAGGTGCTAGGGGAATGCTAAGGTGTATGACAATAGGAAGGTGATATTGAGAGACTGCGGTGCCAGTAAATTATTAATGTGCTATTAAGACCCTGAGGGGAGAGGCGGAGGCCGAAGTGCCTTTAGGAGTAACTACCGGATTGTGGATCCGAGGGAGAGTGTGTGTGAGAATAAGGCCGTTGTACGGTAGTTGATTTCAATAATATAATGTATGTAATTGCGCTATTATCTGTATAATTATGTTTAATAAATGTGTGAGTCTGATGGATTGTTCTGTTAAGTGTTAACTTGTTTGTTCGTGATTGTTGTCCTGTCATAACTTATTACATCTCCCAGTCTGGGATTTGTGACAATGTCAATTGTAATACAGTAAACAGTCCAGATCTTGGAAATAGAAATAATTAGTTAGATAATTAGCTGGAATTGAAGTTAAATGATATTATGAGAAACCTAGACCTATAATGGAGTACTATTGATTTTTGATTTTATGATGTTGATTCTCATCCTTACTACATAAATATATCCAGATCTAGTTGAAATTGTTAGGGTAACTAACATAATTAAAGTGTGGCCCTGATTGATGAAATTTATTCAGTTTGTTTTGTAGTATTTGGCGTGGTCTGGGAGTGAGGATTCAATTCTAGTATTAAAAATAGGCAGTCGAACACACATCCCAAAATAACATTAAAATACCAACACTTCCATTCATAACATGGGGAGGTAAAACTATTCAAGTCCTTTCAAGTGAAATTATTATTTCTGTACATGAATGAAAACGGCGAACTTTGTCACGCGTAAAACACTTCTAGACACAGAAGAAGAAGAGGAGAGACGGAGACTTGTACATACCTGGGTGCGAGCTCTTTTTGCATAGTTAACTAGCGCCACCCTGACGTCACCATTGTCGATCTTTGCCTTCTCCACGATGGACAGCAAGAATGGTACAAAGTACTTGCTTATCTCTTGAGGCTTGATCTTGGTGGACAGATGGTAAACAATGGCTAGATCCACCCTGTGACTCTCTGCATGAAGAAGAGACCAGCCGTTGATTTGACTCTCAGAAATTTTATTTCAAATCATGTGAATGCCCTTTCATAATATGCATGGACCATATAGGTAAGTGGAATAGAAGCACTTAATTATGTGCAAGCTTTGCTGCACGGACTTCAGATTCAGATGATAAATATCAATGGAATGGTGACAAACACTGAGACCGTGCCATTATTTTTTCCCTCTGAATGCAGATTGAACGTTTAAAAAAAAGATGATAATTTATTGTAAATCACAAATACAATGTTTGGAAGATTTTTTTTGCCATTCCAAAAATGATGGCTAGTAAGAAGTGAATGAAATAATGTTATCTACCTAACTGTTACATGCATTAAATGAAGAATCCGGAAAAACGCATTCCAATATTGTAAACTAGATGACCTACCGGGCATTGCCCGGAATAAACAATCATTTGCCCCCTCCCCCCCCCCCTCTCTCTTGCTCTCTCTCTCTCTCTCTCTCATAATAATAATAAAAGTAATAAACTGCAGTCTTGCTTCAGAACTCATGCGCACCAGAATACTACGCACCAAACTGAAGGCTTGATACGGTTACTTTTTATGACATGCACGGTACTATATATTACGAAACAAACATGCCAAAATACAGATGTTACATAGTAATAAACATTGTTATTTTTTTTAAAATACAGGCTTGAAGTAAACAACTTTTAGTTATAGCCTTCATCTTCCTTATCTCAATTGCCACCTTCCTGCCAAATTTAAGGCCTGAAGAGTGTATAGTTTGGTCAGTTAGTGATGCCAAAGGTTGCAAGTTACTGAAATATATAATAGATTTCTCTTTTATTGCCATATATGATGAGTATGTAATTCACATGTATTTTTTATAGCTCAGCGATGAGAGTTTTATTCAAAATAAGCCTAGCCTTGTGCACTGTAGTAGGTATTAAGCTGCCTTGCTTGTAAAATTCAAGAGTTGTCGTTTATTTATTTATCAGTTTTATTACTATCATCACCATTATTATTATTATTAGTGTCTACTGTTTCAATATTTGTTCACTGTAAATTTCGGACGTATGTGAAATAAAATCTCTCATACCAGTTTCAGCGCAACGTTTTTAACTAGAGTCTGAGCAAAATAAATCTAGAACTCATTAAAGGTGAAAAACCAAATAATAATATCAATGTTCTCACCGTCAACAGTCAAAGATGTCTCCTCCTCTTCATCCCTAAGTTGAACTGTGGGAAAAAAATATACATAACTGTGTTATTTCTGATCAATGTAAATTGTTCTTATCGTTGTCTAAATGATTATTGTGCGTTTGACTACATTTTTGTTTGCGGACTCATTCATATAACAATGGCGTAAAACTCATATTCAACTACGTGTTGTACTTACTAACGATACATGTCTCAGGAATCCTGTTTAATTGTCCATCCATATGCTATTCATTGAAAAACTAATGCGGTAAAATTGTACTAAACATCTGCCTCTTGTGACAAACTGCTATATCTGAAAACGTTGTCATTTATTTACAATATTCTTGTACATGAAATAGTTAGGTGTAGTTTTAAGTGTCTCAATAACAGCCAATTTATTATAATAAATATCCAATTTGGCAAGTGGATAAGGAATACTTACCTTGCCAATACAGTATGCTACAAATGATTCATATGACACAAACAAACTGTACCATGGTTTGTTTGTGACAAGCTAGTACATGTATATAATATATACAAGGCCATTTAAGTATTCAGTATTTCACACTGCCTCGGCAGATGTGCTAAGCCAAGCGTTAGATTTCTTTCGCAGCGAACAAAGCATCAATGGCACTACTCAGTATCACAATATAATCTGTATGGACAAAATATAGTTTAGTAAGACTGGGAAACTCTAATCTTTGCCGAGGCATTTCTAAAGGGACATAACTATAACAGCTTGAATGTGCTGGGAAGTTCATATCAGTTATCGCCCTTATCTGGTATTCACTGGTGACAGTAAGAAGAAATCAAGTTCTCCTTGGGAAAAAAAATTGAGACAGTGAAAATAATCTGTGCTGAAACTGTGCGATTATATTATATTTTTTATATTGTTATGTTAAATGTTAGGTCTTTTCTTTATACTGGAAATCACAAATGATCCATTGATTATGCTTTTACAATGTCAGACGCCACAATGGCTACAGTACTGACTTGTTCTCTACAGTGTCGTCACCGACAATCCATTCTATTTGTGCACTAAATAGTTGGCAATGTATCAAGACCCAATGCTGAATCAGGTCTTTTCTTGAGGAATGACAATCCTGAGTTGGGGGATTACGGGCTAATAGATGATTGTGTGAGTTATTTTGTCTTTGACGGTGGGAGGAGATCAAATTTCTTTGTCATCAACACCAGTTTTTTTGTTGTTTTTTTTAAAATAAAAACTTTAAAAAAAAACACAAAAAAAAACAACAAAAGAAACCCAAATATTTCTTGTAAAACTAAATCAGGTGTAGGATTTCAAGTTCAGCCTTATCTTCTATACTTTGTGGTTAACATTTGTCAACATGCACTGATATAAATTATTTGCAAATTATCAGTAACCGACATAATGATAGGAATTCGATACGCATTGATTCCAATGACTTTGATCCATGCTGATTAAGTATTATGTTTTAATGTATTTCTGATATAATGGTGATTTTTACAATGAACAATGAAATAGTAATCTTGGAAAAACATTAGACTGCGCGATGGTGCATCGTACAAATATTTTTTTTTAATGATAATGCTGGCCTAGATGCCTCTTTTCTTTCCGTACGAGCTTAAGCAAATTCAGGAGCGGGGCAGCAACACACCCCCAAACAAAGGTCATCGGCTAAGAGATTTCTAGTCCTATCGAACACTGCAATGGGTGCTGCAATTTCTGGTCTGTGCCTGATATGACTCTAAACGTCACCGAAAATCCCTGGGATGTGTTGGAGCTGTCCTGTGTTTGGGGGCCTGTTGCTGCCCCGCTCCTGAATTCGCTAACGCTCGTACGAAAAAAAAAATCACACGGCATGGATGACCAGGTTATGGTGCCAGAATGCAAAAATGCTTTACTGTGCTGCAGAGATGTGTTAAAAATATTTTTTATGACAACCGTTTATCAGTGAAGAGATATACCGTGCAATTCATTATGAGAAAGTTGCAAAATAAACACATAAATAAATAAATAAATAAACAGAACCTCTGTGTTTTCGAAGTCATATTGAGCATTGTGAAATCCGTAACAGTTTAAAAGACAAACACAACATAATCTTTGAGGCTTTTGGAATTCTGGAGACTTAAAAATTAATTTTTTAAAAAGAATGAACAAGTAGGGAAAGCATAACGGGCTTATAATCTATAACTTGGCGTATTTCAGCTATCATTAAGGTTCACATAGAATGGACGCAGAACTACTCAAAAGGCAATCTCATTGCTGAAAAGTATCACTAAGCCGACTAAGTTGGACGGTGAACTGGTATGAATGAACCATCGCCGGACAAAATAATTGCTCTGCCGCTATATGGTAAACTTGTGGTTAAACAAACGCTCGGTCACAAGAATGTGAACTGGTAGAATGCAATGATATCATGTCCATGCTGTAATTCAAATCTCTCGATTATATAAGTTATGGCATTTGTGTACTATCACATACATCAGATAATTAAACGTGTACCTTAGTGCATTACAATTATAAATTGTGCAGTAGCTACATTGTGTGGTGTGGCTATTATATGAAAGTGAGTAAAAAAAAAAATGCTATGTGGGGGGGGGGGGGGGGGGAGAAACGGTGACATTCCAACTATGAACGGCTTAGAGTGCTATGTCGTATTCTGAGGGTTAGTTTTCTAAGGAGAATTGATTTCCTGTGGAGGGAGGGTGCAACCAAGGTGTGAATAATACTCAAAACACACGTTTCTATAAGAACTAGTGAAGAACAAGAGTCGCCAAAAAAAAAATTTGTTTCATGCACATGAAAAGTCCAACCAACATAATTATATAACCGGCTCGTCCCATTTCGAGCTGCCCAATAGCAGCTATTTTAAAAAGAAAACGGGAAAAATGCGGGAATTGGGGCTGGGGGAGGATGCCACACCCCTGCGAATGAGCTGATTCAAGGAAGGTGTCTGGTTTGCGGCAAAGTGAAGTTAACATTGCATCACTATCAGCTTATGATGGAAGTATATTAAGGTAATACTATTATATTATATAAAAATAAAATATACCTTAAAGAATAAAATTTTCCAAGTTGTAATGATGTCTCCGCCCCTCTCCGTTTTTGTCCCTCCCGATTAAAAAAAAAAGATACTGTGAAAGAATTCTGGAAACCAGTGACAGTCTTCGGCACCAACCAGGCTGAGACCATTGCTTGCCTTGTTGGAGTTAGTTATGAGGGTTAGCTAGAATAAGGCGAGATGGCTGACCTTCGTTTTGTGCCAGTAACTGTCATAGGTCTCTACTGATCATGTAACATTGATTATGGTGATCAATTTAGCGAAGCGACAAAGTGAGTATAATAATACTTCAAACATAAATATATGTGCAGGTATACTAATGCCATGATGCCACCATCTTACGTGCAGGCACTTGTTTTATCACGTCGTCCTTGACTGTGGCCAGGTCAACAAAATTTTCCAGGTTATAAACGTCATTGGCTGAAGTTGCAATGAGTGCTAACTGCGACTCGTCCCCAACACCCACTCCCACGGAGTATATTTTGCTGCCTGCCGATCTCACGGCCTGTGCTGCTGATCTGATGCGGGCCCCGTCGGCATTAGAATTGGCGTCCGTCAGAAGGATGACGATATTAGGGGCATTCTCAATTCTGTCTCCACCTATCGGTGTGAAGATTTCCGTCCTAACCGTATCAAGTCCTCGAGCTACACTGCCTCGTTTGGAGCGGTAGAGTTTCAGGTCATTGATGGCTGCCAGCAGGGCGGTTTTGGTCTTGTGTTTCTTGAGATTGAAAGCGACAAGGCCTTTCCTTCTGTATATAACCACAGCGATACGAACTTGGCCAGTGTCAATCTTGGCGTCTTTAACCACATCTCTCATGAATTCCTTATAGTATCTGTACGAAGCTTTGTTCACCTTTGTGGACGTGTGTATTAAGAACACCAGATCCACATTTTTAGCAGCTGAAATTGGTGGGTGTGGTTATCACAGGGAGGGGGGAGAGGAGGGGAAGTAGAGCGAAGCGTTGATTAGTTCAGTCAGAGAGACTGATGTTGGTTTCTGGTAATCACCAGTCAAGTTTTAACCCAAAGTCTTCTGTTCCAGTACAGTCACTTCGTAAAAGAGTTGCCACTGCATTTGTATTTCATTTTTCTTTCTAATATCTAACAATGAACAGTCGGTGAATTTGTAAACAAACAGGTAACATTATAGCCCATAAACCTTTTTTTTTTTAAATTGTCCCCAGTGATACGCAAGTGTCGAAGTACGGGCGCCAAAAACGTGGACTTCCCAGCTGCTTCCTTGACAATACTTATTTAAATGCTGATTAAAACATACGACACCAGAGAACGAGTAAAAATCGGGGTTTTGAAATGACAACGCAGACTATTTTGATTCGATATTAATATCAAATGTCAAAATTCCGTGTTGCAGATGCCATCGTTTTGTTACACCGTACACGGTCCGACGACAATGGGTTAAAGCTTGACTGCCACAACCATCAGAAAAATAAAGTAAAGTTGAAATGTTGGGAGAAAAACATGAAATTTTTGTGCACAAAATTCTCTCACTTGATTTCTCACAAGACAAAAGAGGACCAAACACTTCAAAGTTTACAATGCACAAGACAATTTTCAGGGTGGTAGTTCCATTTACTGTATGAGAATAAACGCGCTTTTGTCAAACTCAAAGATCCCGTACATCAGCTGGTTTTTTATCGCAAAGGCAGTGTCGTTATTCTTTGGTCTAAACTATCGACAACTGAAAGAACTGTCGGCACCAAACCGAATTTCGCGTTCTACAGGGACAGAATTACGGCGTCTAAAAGAAAATTTTGATTTTCTTTGTTTCTTGGATCACATATTAATATCTAAAATCAGATATGTTTTCTTTCTTTTCTGGAGATCTTCTAGTATTTCTTAATGTTCGTAAATTCTAAATGTCCACGGTCGTGGGCAAGTTTCATCTGACCAGCCTATTGTCTGTTTTAACTGAATGTGCACCTCTTTCTGTATGCAAACTTAACCCGGCAGCACGGAAGACTCATAACATCCTTTCTCAATATGTCTCCACTGCATTCGACTTAATAACAACCGCACTTAGAAACACTTATTATCTATCCGAACCTCGGTAAAACCTATTTCATGCATTAGATTGACAGCAGATTGACAGCACACAGTTCGAAAAAAAAGCGTAAATTGTGAAAATTCAAAGATTACAGAAATTCATTGTAAGCCAGCTCAGAAATGAAATCCAAATAATGTTATAATGAATAGAAGACAGGAAACATAATAAGAAAATCACATTGAAAGAAGCTGTTATTTATACAGACAATAAAAAGATTGTATTTGAGTGCATTCAGACAATTTGCCCAGTACATGGCTGACAAAGAGGTAAGCATTGCTTTCTTATTTAGTTTCAAATAATCAAAGTGTTTGTCTGAGTGGTCACCGGTTCTACTCCTATTCATCACAATCCAGTCCCATAGGACTATGAGTTAAAGAATTTTTACGTAGAAATTATGTGCTATTTTAATGGATGTTAAGGCAGAATCCTCATGAAATTTTGAAACTGTGAGCAAATCTTGAAATTCCGGTATAGACAAAATTATCCCAGCCCGACAAATAATTCGATTAGAAGGTGAAAATATAGAAAGGTTCAAACATAAATTTCCCTCCTTCTTCAGTAGAAACAGACAAATGCAGGAAATATGGGTTAAAAAGATTTGGAAAGATGAAATGTAGAGATGAAATTCAAAGTTTTAGCATTGGTATGCAAATTTTGATGTTAAAGGTTTACATTATTTCAGTTCTTGCAGGGAGGATAACAGCCACAATTAATGATAGCAATGACGTCATGTTGGAAGCATTGGACGCAGCCCAATTGATCAAGACAGCGAAAAAGTGAGAAAAATTGTTGTTACGTGTGAATCTGACAGTGACAGCAGAACATTTGAAAATTGGTTGCAGTAGAAATTTTAATCTGGATATCACCGCTGACATTGACATTCATGACAAGGATAATTCAGGCGGCAAATGTAGTATTTTGAAAAAGGCATCCATGGAGAGGAGACAAAAAAACTGCAAACTCAGAGAAGTGACTTGTGTTTAGCAATAGTGATGACATTCACTGAACAGGAAAAAACAATGATGGAAATGTCAATGAAAGTCATTTTGTTAATGATGATAGAGCAGATAATTTACCTGATAAGTCACCAACTGGTCTGTCAGCTGTTGAAGAGAAAATAAAGAAAGATATTGATCAGACATAGATATCAATGATGGAATGATGGCTTATGGAGCTTGCCAACGCCTGGTTGAATATGTGAGCTAAATGTGTGTTTGTGCCTGGCAAAATAATGATCTACATTAGAAATATATGTACATGTACAGGAACGCATTTGTACACAGTATAATATTGTATTTCATTATAGCCTAGATAAAAGATTAAATTAAACCAAACTTCTGATACATGCAAAAATCATGAAATTATCAAGTAAATGCCAATATGAACAAATCTAATTCATCACGAAAAACTGTAGATTAGAAAATAGTTAGCATATTAAAGAATACTAGCATCAGGTGAGGCGTTTCAAACTGTGTATTAGAGTATTCAGGTATGGAGGGTCAGGAAAAGTATTGGGCTTTTGTAATAAACGTCAAAGAGTAGACTGTGCAGTGACCGACCAGGGGTAACACAATTGGGATTTTACTGTGCTGACCAATGAAAATACAGTTGTTATATTTAGCAGAGAAAATGAACATTGAAATGACTCATTTCTGGAGAGGACTATGGGGCTTTTGTCTCAGTGACTATTCCAAAGAGTTCCTTCACTCCCAGACTTTGCCCAAACACCTATGTAATAAAATATTATTAATTCACTCTCACATCCGTCTGCCACCTCTCCACCCACCCCTAAACCATCCCAGTCCATCCACTCATAACTTACCGGGTAAAAATTCTCTGACATCACCTTGAACTGTAAAGAGAGAAAGACCAAAAAAAATATCATCGCTTGATTAAGTACAGCTAGAGTATTTATCAAGACTCAAAGTTAGAACAGAAAGTAACTTAATGACTTGGCTCCCTTCCTATAGCTGACTTCAAGCCATTCTAACCCAATTACTCAAAGCAAGATAACTCAGTGTTCCACTGGAGCAATTACTCCACATGCAGAAACATGACAAGAACTGTAGAGGAACACCATAATGTCAGACAGTTATACTGCATTTCTCTGACAAATTTTTGTGTATTTGTTCTGCATGAACTTCTCAAGGCGCAGAGCCTTGACTGTGCCATATTATCCAGAACTCATTCGTGAAATATTTGATATCATTTATTATATTTTTACGCAATAAACTACATCAGTTCCGGATGCTTTACAAGTATATTTTAGAAAAGATTTTTAAAACAAAATAAAGCGAACAGCCATAATGAATAAATAGAAAAACAGGCAAACAGTTGAAAAAAGAATAACCAACATAAATGAACATATCAACGTTTTGTACATTAATTATATAAATAAACAATGTTATGTGAATCAGATCTACTAAATGTAAATCTGTACAGGGTGTGATAGGTTAAGGAAGGACAATGTAAAACTGTCACAGAATATATACTTGAGCTGCTACACTAGCAGACATCTTCAGCTGATGTAATGCTTGTTGGCCAGGCCAATTGACTACAGTACAAGCGCTAAATGTACTCATGCTGGCGTCTGGCACATACAGCTAACGTGAGGATCTCAGAATCTCACCTAAAACCAGTGCCTTACCTACAACTAGGGCGAGGATTAGCCTCCTATACAACTTAAGTGGGGATCCAAGGTCTTCACATACAGCCAGAGCGAAGACCCCAGAGCCTCACATACAAATAGAAAAAGGACTCAAAGCCCCACATACAACTAGAGGGAGGATCTCAGGGGTCCATTACTTTCCTTAGGTCATGGAATCGGCTTGGTTAGACTCAGTTACTAAAAAGATACACTTTTGTTTGTTGCACACATTATGACCAAATAAAGCTAGGTGACATTTTCAGGCTATGACAAGATCAAAGTTATAGTGTGCAGATCGCTTTGTACATGATGATTAAAAAGAAAACAGCTGGGTATGGACGTAATTCCAACTAACAGTCAACTAAAAACATCAATAATGCCTAATATTGAAGTCACTTATTAAAGACAGATACTAATATTCACTCTGGTAAACTTTGTCTTACAGCTAACAATTGGAAGTAAAGGCAACAAGTGATGGTTGCTGATGAATTATCAGAAATTCCAATATGACTGACAATAAATACAGATACACACATACAGCGTTCATTCCAGCCTAGTGATTACATGTACTTTGCACACCCGACATGATTGCTACAGCTGGACAGGCTTTATCACGCTCTGTATTCCACAAGACATGATTTATCATTATTATGAATAATAATAATAGTTCGTCCATCAGGTATGATGATGACCTTAACAACACCAGAGGAATAAAGAACAGAAATTGTTGAGAATTTCAACACATGGACAATGAAGAGAACTAAAGGACACAGAGGACAGAATGGAAAGACTGTTCTTTCATGACTTATGGCTTCTCATGTGACTGATAAGTCCTATTTTTGCCCTGCAGACCCTTCCGCATAAATGACAAGAGTGCTCCGTTGGTTCAGTACCACTGGGCCTTTTCTTGCGCCGTTCTCTTTTTTTGATAGCCTGCTGGACTCTGTCAGCTTCCCATGCTTTGCTGCCTCTGGTAAGGGCCGCCCTCCAATTTGCACGATCAAGCGAGAGCTTTTCCCACTCACTCACATCAATGGCAAAGGCCTTCAGTGATTGCTTGAGAGTGTCTTTGTACCGTCTCTTTGGGGCCCCAACATTCCTCGTTCCATTGGAGAGCTCAGAGAAGAAGATTTGCTTAGGGAGTCTGGAGTCGGGCATTCTGACAACATGTCCTGCCCAACGTAGCTGAATTTTTTTCAGGTGGCAGAAGATGCTCAATTCCTTGGCACGATTGAGGACCTCAGTGTCTGGAATTTTATCCTGCCATTTGATCCTTAGGATCTTTCTAAGGCAGGCCAGATGAAAGTGATTTAGCTTTCTGGCATGCGATTGGTACACTGTCCAGGTTTCAGCCCCATAGAGTAGGGTGGGAAGGACCACAGCATTGTACACTTTCAGCTTAGTGTCTGTGCGAATGCCGGCAACATCCCACACTCTCTTTCGAAGCCTGCCAAATGCAGAGCTGGCTTTGCTGATTCTTGAGAGAATTTCAGTATCAACACGAGCCGTGGAAGACAGTGTACTGCCAAGATAGGTGAAGTTCTCCGACACCTTCAGAAGACTGTCATGGACTTTGATATTTGGGGTCACAGGATACTTGTCGCCTGGAGTAGGCTGATGGAGCACTTCCGTCTTCTTTGTGCTTATTGTGAGGCCAAAGTTGTCACAGGCACTAGAGAACTTATCAACACAGTTTTGCATGCTATCCTCATCGTGTGCCAGAAGTGCACAATCATCAGCAAATAGTAGGTCACAGACTTGAGTACTTTTGGTTTTGGTTTTTGCCTGAAGTCTCCTGAGGTTGAATAGACTGCCATCAGTTCGGTACTTGATGCTTACCCCTTGAGGAGGAGAGCTAAAGGCTTCTTGTAGCATTGCAGAGAACATGATGCTAAACAGAGTTGGGGCTAAGACACAACCCTGTTTTACCCCATTTGTGACAGCAAAGGGCTCTGAAACACTGCCGTTGCTTTTGACTGCAGCTTGCATGCCACCATGAAACTGGCGCACTATTGTGATGAATTCGGGTGGACACCCAAACTTCGCCAGGATTTTCCAGAGGCCTTCACGACACACTGTGTCAAATGCTTTTGTGAGGTCAACAAATGTGATATACAGCGCTTTATTTTGTTCCATGCATTTTTCCTGAATCTGTCTGGCAGCAAAAATCATATCCGCCGTTCCCCTCTCTTTACGAAAGCCACATTGGCTCTCGGGAAGCAAGTCATTTGACGAGATCTCGGTGATCAAGAAGGCGATTCAGAAGCATTCTTGCCAATATTTTGCCAGCAATTGAAAGTAGAGAGATTCCCCGATGGTTGCCACAGACTTGGCTGTCCCCTTTGTTTTTGTACAGATGGATGATTGAAGCATCTTTGAAGTCCTGTGGCAGCTTCCCTGCTTTCAACATATGATTGAACAACTCGGTCAACCTTTCAATAAGCTTTTCTCCACCGAAGGCATACACCTCAGCAGGAATTGTATCCACGCCTGGTGATTTGTTAAAGGACATCTGATTTGTGGCAGTTCGGGTCTCATTTGCTGTGAATGGCTTGGCAAGAGCTGCATTAATAGGAGTCTGAGGGAGGCGGTCAATGGACTCAGTATTTATATTTGATGGCCGATTTAGCACACCTCCGAAATGTTCTGCCCAACACTGAATTATGGCATTCAATTCAACAATGCGTGTTGAACCATCTGACGCAAGAAGTGGCGTAGTGCCAGAGCGGGATGGTCCAAACACAGCTCGGAGGCTCTCAAAGAACTTTCTAGTGTTGTTTGTGTCGGCATATTTCTGAGTTTCTCTTACTCGCTCTTCAAGCCAGTCATTTTTCATTTTCCTCAGCTTCTTCTGGAGTACACCCTTACATGCACGCAGTGCATCAGCTTTTGCTGTGGAAGAGGGGTCACTGCAGTGAGCTTGGATGAGACTATTTTTTTCTTTGATGAGCACTTTGATTTCATTATCATTATCATTGAACCAGTCCTGGTGCTTGCGGACAGGAAAACCAACTGTGCTGCTGGCGCAAGAGTGCACAGTCGTATTTAGGTCAGTCCAGCTCTGTTCAATGTTCCCAGGGTCAAAAGTCACGCAATCCAATTTTGAGGAGTGTTCTAATGAGAGCTCGCTCTGTTTCTCAGCTGAGCAGAGTTTTGAAACATTTAGGCGTTTAGGTGGCGCTTTCCCTTGAGGGCGTCTATTGCGCCTCAATGTTAGTCTGAGCTTGCAAACAATGAGTCTGTGGTCAGTTCCACACTCGGCACCACACATCGCCTTTGTTACAAGGACATCCTTTCTGTTAGTCTTCCTCACAATGACATAGTCTATGAGATGCCAATGCTTTGAGCGGGGATGCATCCATGACGTTCTGTTTTTCACGGGGAGACTAAAATTTGTGTTGGTAATGAACAGGCCAAATTCAGCGCACAAAGTAAGTAAGCGCAACCCATTGTTATTGCATGAACCAACTCCATGAGGGCCCAAAACATTTGGCCACGCTGAGATTTCGGAGCCAACCCTAGCATTGAAGTCCCCCAAGAGAATCAGCTTATCAGCTGCCGGGACAGAGCATATGACAGATTCTAGATCAGAATAGAACTTGTCTTTGGCTTCATCTGGGTTTGTCATGGTGGGCGCATATGCGCTAATGAGGGTGGCTGACTGGCTTTTCCCAACTGGGATCCTGAGTGTCATTAGCCTGTCATTTATTTCAATTGGCATGGACTGCAGGTTTCTGACAAGGTCATTTTTAATTGCAAACCCAACACCATGCTGTCTCGGTTCGACTGCACCCTTGCCTTTCCAGAAGAAGGTGTATCCTTATTATGAATAGAATTACAGAACAGAACAAGGATTACCTGATAAGAGTTAGGGTTGGTGTTAATACGTGTGGCATACGGCTGAGATTTTGTTTTTTATGATTACATGGTGGACGTAAGCAATAGTACAGACAGAACACGGCACGAAGCATTTTTGTTCTTTTACTTGTATGACGTGCAAAAGAACTTTAGCCAGAGAGCAAAGAAAAGAAAAGGGGTAACTGTGTTAGTGATGGCATTGTTTCAAAATGCCCAAGCCTCCTGCAAAAGGCATTGTGAGTATCTAACGTATCAGTTGTAATCGACAGCAGAACACTGCATGAATGCTGCACTGAAACATATTATTTCAGCAAGACGTTTACAAACACACACAGTGACAGATACTCTGTGCAAAAGACGAACGTCTTCCGGCCTCCTGTAAATTCCACACATCCAGAAGCAGTGTGCATAGTAAATATTGACTCTACATAAGCAGGTGGCATGTTAAGCATCAGAAGCGCCATTTTCACATTCAAGCACTCTTACATGGATCAACAGAAAAATTACGTAGCAAACCAAAACACAGATACACAGCTGGACAAAGAAGTCACGTAAGCAAGCCAAACAAAAGGCAAAAAAGCAAATGTTAAAAGCAATATTTCTTTTGTGCAAGAAGAGATAATAAACAGTTTGAATGCGCCATGGCTAAAGGCAAATCTTCATGCATTCTGTTCTACGAGTCCTTACGTGCTGGGAACTGGTCAACCAACTGTTTTCTCACAGACATTATATCGTATAATGTGTCCAACTTCATTATCTGTTTTGGGCTGGAGGTTATAGTGTGGAACTCGGTCAAGTCTTTCAGCTTGGACGTAATAACTAACACCCTGGTCTTGCCATCTTTCTTCAGAGACTTGGCCGCTTTGGCGATTTTCTTTTTGCGGAAATTTGAGTTTTCGTCCGTGATCACAATAACCAAATTTGGTACGTCTTCTCTGTCTCCAAACTTGGGATTCAGAACTTTTGTTTGCACAATTTTCAAGCCACTAGCCAAGTTTATCTTCTTTGCGCGGAGAAATTTAGATTTTTTCACCGCACGTAGCAAAGTGTCAGTTGTGTTGAACTGGTTCAAAGCAAACATCTTTCGGCCTCTTTTCCGATAGTTGACGTAAGCAAATCGCACAGCACCTCCTTCCACGTCACCTCCTCGTACGAGGATGCTCATAAAACGTCTCACAGCAGCAAACTCGTGTCGACCCATTTTTTTGGAGCAATGTATCAGAAATACAACATCCAATGCGTTTTGTGCTGAAAAAACAGTAGTGGTTATGGGAAGGCCACAGACTGTTAATCTTACTCGACCGCACCCCTGATTAGACTCAGTAAATTCATATTATGTGATCCCAAGTAGTCCTTGACTTAAGCCTGTATGATTATTAGTCAAATCTCCTGACAGAGTAAACGGTGTTATGGAAGTTACAAGCCGAGGTTGTATTAGCAAAGCTAAAGAGTAAGAATTAAATATTTGCTTCATTTGCCACTGTATTGCCTTTAACAACCGCGAAGCCATGAAAAATGTTATTGCACATGTCAAGAAAAGAGGAGGTTAAACAAATAGACTTATTCAACATTTATCAACTTTATTATAATCTAAGTTCGTGCTTATTATCTATTTGCTATTTTTAATTTTCTTGGTTTTCTTTTTTGTTTGTTTTCAGTGTTGTCTATTAAGATCATGTAACGAAACGGTAGTGCAGTGGCAGTTTTGTAGCCAACTTTCAAAAATAGAAGCCATATTTCGCCACTGAAAACATCATAGTAGCCGGCAGGCCAAATGAAATGCAATCCTAATCCCAACTCTAAACCCTTGCGCTTAAAAAAAAAACGACAGACTCTACCATCACCATATTGTTGGTGAACGTGACGCTTTCGGCTTAAAATAATGGTAATTATTGTCTTTGCTTCTGAAATCAGCTCTAGACCAAGGCGTTCATGTGTTTGATGTGTAGATCTTACTGACAGAAACAGTTAGATTTGGATAATAATATATACAGAAATAATGATGATAAAAGTGGACTTCTACACTATAAATAATGTTGAACATCCCTCGCAAAAAGTCAATTTGTCATCATGCAAATCCATGGGCGATAAATGTACAGACTCTGGGACAACATCAAAACACCCATAGCCTCTGGAAGGGGGCTTCATGCAGCACAATATAGCATATCAGACTTGTGATCATACCATGGGCTGCAATACAACGATTTATAGGAAGATTTTGACATTTGGCGGGGGGGGGGGGGGATCATCACGAGCACATTGGTATATGGAGAGTTGAAAACTATAATTTCCAAATTTCTGGTAAGTTGCAGCTCTTTTCCTCTTCTTTTTCTCTCTCTTTATCATCCCAGCCTCTCTTGACTACCTATCCACCTACCTACCTACCTATCTACCTACATGCCTACTTACCTACATACCTACCTACCTATCTACCTACAAACCTACCTATCTGCCTACCTATCTAGCCACTTACCTACCTACTTACCTGCCTGTCTACTTACCTACCTACCTATCTACATACAAACTTACCTATCTGCCTACCTATCTAGCCACTTACCTACCTACTTATCTGCCTGTCTACCTACCTACCTACCTACCTCCTCACCTACTTGCCTACCGACTTATCTACCTACCTACCTACCTACCTGCCTACTCACCTACCTGCCTACCTACTTACCTACCTAAATACCCACTTACCTACCTGTCTACTTGCCTACCTACCTACCTGCCTACCTACCTACCAATGTACCTAAGTACATGCCTACCGATCTACTTTATCTAAGTTTACCTCCTACTTATCTACCCATCCATCCACTCACCCGTGCATCCACCCATTGTTATATATAACTCAAATAATCTATGTTAACACAATTTACCTCCTCATTTGACTCACTGCAATTCTATGTCACATTTAACAACACATCATATTACAGCTAGTTATACCACCGATACAACATACAGCATGAATACAGCAGTACATCAGCCATGACTTGGGACAAATGCGGCACAGAAAAGTACAACTGCAATAAATCATTTAGTGAGCAAGCACACGCACACAACAACCAAGAATCAAAGACATGAAACTTGCAACGCACAACATGAAAAGTCCTTGAGAGAAAATTCCCGATAGGGAAATTATTTCACTATAATTTCTGTATTGTTTCATTTTCTTCAAATTTTAGCCCCATCTCTCTCAAAGAAAAATAAACGTTGTTTGTTCATTATTAAATCTTATAAATTATTGTAGATGACAAAAGAAACAATCAACAGTTAAATGCATAACCCGTTTAAATGAAATAAACACGTATGTTAAGACTGCAAACAAGAAGATTGCAGCCGCTGTCTAAACAGTTTGGTAACTAAAGTTATTCAACACGCATTAATGATATTTGTTTTTCTCTTAATCATGTATGAAGCGATTATTTTTTATTTCTCATTGGATTACAGAGACGAGTTTTTGAAAAACCACTCTTCCAATAGACAAATCATGTGAAATCTTTCCAGTGGCAACCACTTACGTATCTTAAACCACATTACTTCAACTTACTTAGACATTTTAAAATACATAGACTGGTTGTTTTCAGAACACAGTTCAATGTGCCTCATCCGTAAAATGATCGTTCATATTTGAGGAAACAAATAAAATTGGTCCACAAAAGTCCAGATTTTATTCAATATAAAACCACGACAACTAACCAGTAGCAGTAAAAACAAATCAAGTAATCTACTTACATTGTGCTGGCTCTTCGTTTATCATAAGATCTTCAGCTGTTGGAAATAACAAACTTATGAATGTCATAATTTTCAAAATACACTGAAATTAATGATGTGGGTATATGCTCTAATACTAGAAACATTATTTTCTTTGCTGATACTGTTTATCTTTTTCTTTTTTTTTTTTCTTTTGGTCATCAGTATCAAACAATGCCAGCATATTCTACACAGACTGAAATTTAACTATTCAACTAATCAACTAACGAACTCCACACCACCACACATCACCCAACTGTTCAAGAAACCAGGCAAGCCAAATAATCAGTAATATCTTCATCACGATTAATATGCGTAGCGTCAAGAAAAGTGGTAGCATTTGCTGAAGTTCGTAAAGGTGAGGAATTTAATTTTTTTTAAAAAGTGTCCATCGCCCGATCGTCCACCCTCTCAAACAATCAGCCAAACATCCATTGCTCATTCTTTTCAGATATATCAAACCATCCATAATTGAATCAATCGAATTGTCGATCAACCAAGTATTCTGTAAATGACCAATCACACCTGAATAAATCATTCATCAAACAACAACAACAGTAGAAAAATGAGTACTAACCTGAGCTGACTATGGTCAGACAGACTATGAGCAGTCCAGCCCACAAAAGGCTGCCACGCTCCATCTCTGCCTGCAAAATACAGATAAACACAAGTTAGCAAAAAATGGTCTGCAGAAACTTTTGAGAGCTCACAATGAAAAACCTACAAATTTCTGCCCTATAGTAGCAAATTGCTTACTGCTAAACAGAAGTAGCCAGAATGTCGCTGACTGGTTACCAATTCTCTAGCCTAACCGGGCTATAACAATATATTATTGTTTTAATTGTGTTTGCTCACATTACTCATTATATAAACCGTATGTACGTTTGTTTTGGAAGTCATCCTTTCACAAGCTGAAATTTCACAGGGTCTTATACACTACACTACCATTTTCGTTTCTTTGAGCTTTTCAAGAGAAAATGTACCCACACGGGGCAGCAACTCACAGCAATATGTAAAAACAATTTAACACCAGCAGTTCTCCGGTTGGCTCCTATCACCAAGGTAATCTACAGGTCACAGCCTAGAGCAATTGCATGCCGTGTCCACCCATTTGAAAAAAAAATACCCACGGCTTTCAGCTGAGACGCTGGCAATTCTGAATTGAAAGTATCATTGCTTCCTATATAATAGACAAACCAACGAACGACTCTAAGCAAGTCGGTGTGGCTGTATTATGACTATGTCCTTATCAATATACAGGGTGTCCATGAAGTCTGGGTACATGGTAAAACACACATACTTCTTAAAATAAAACAATTTTATTCAATTGAGGTGTTGATGAATAATATTTTCAATGTGATTTCCATCATTTTCAATGCATAACTTGATGCGCTTTGCAAAATTCAGGTGAACTCGAGGGAACACGTCTGCATTGCCGTCGATTTGAGCACACTGACCGGCAATGCGTTCTCTCAAATAGTTTAAATCTGTAATCTTCATCGAGTACACTTTCTCTTTTAGCATACCCCAGAAAAAAGAAGTCAATGGGAGAAAGGTCTGGTGAACGAGAGGACTACTCCACATAATCTCTTCTTCCAATCCAGTGAGGAAAAATGTCATTCAGCCAATCTCTAACAGCTGTAGCAAAATGGGCCGGGGCCCCATCCTGCTGAAATCCCCCATGTACCCAGACTTTGTGGACACCCTGTACAGCGCACAAACAACAAGAAGAAGATCTCTCCAAAGATCAGAGAGATCTATAACGCATTAATCATCTTCACTCCCGTCCCGTTCTCCACCTCTCGTGCCGCCCCGACTTTCACCAGTTTATAAAACCATAATCGGTTCTTGATATGTCATAACATAGTAAAATAGCGCTAGAAGTTGTAAAGAAAGATCACCTGCACTACTACTGTGGAAGGTGCAGCAAATTGGACATAGATTTACACTCTTACTCCAAGTCACAATCAGTACTAACCACAGATCATAACACTAGCTTGACACGATATTATGTACTACTATCAGTTAAGCAATAATTTAAACAACAACAATATTGAGACAAAAACAACACAAATAGCAACAAAAACTGCATGAATGTAATGCAAATACCTTCGTCACACCACATTCAAACATAGCACTGGCAACGAAAGATAGCCAGGTATACAATAGATTAATATTAATAATACACACAGGTTCTAACACTCACGCAAGCGCACGCAGACACACACGATCGCTCAGAAGCCGTTTCTTAAAGTAAGCTCGTATCCCTGTATAATCTAATTCAACATTCATCACAAATATTAGTCAGTAAGAAACAAAAGTAAACCCTCTCAAAGACAATGGTCTCCAAGTGCCAGGTTTTCTAGAGCGAATGACTATGTGCGCATGATGTTTTGGAGAACATCTTCAAGTTCATCACAACAATACATTTAACAATATTTCCCATGTCCCAAGATACTTGTGCCTATACATATTTGGACAACATAATAATAATGGTTTTTCACCATTGACAATTGCGGCAAATGTAAACTCTTAAATCAGTTGTGGACACATTAAATTAACATTAACATCTAGTCAGTTCAATATTTCAGTACACTATCTGGGCAGGAATATAATGACTAAAGTCTACACAATGTGGCAAATCAGATATGAAACGTTTCCTTCACAGACAGTTTGTCAGCGTGACACAGAACATTTCAAAAGCAGCCCATTGCCGTAATTTCCATCCTTGTATTCATTGTATGTTAGTACGTATTTTGCCAAGCACAATGCTGAGTCTCCGTTTTGTAATTTCTAGGTTCTTATTGTTAACAGCCTAGTGATAGTCCATATCTTGTGCTTCCCATTGTTTTCCTCACTACATACATGGAGATTGTATAATATATTTTTCTTAATTTAGGCTTTTTCGTCATGATTTCAAATGATTAAAGTCAACATAGTGTCCCAGGAGCCAGAGGTACATGGGCCAGGGGACAGGTGTGGGCTGGGCCCGAACTAATTTTTGGTTGTGTTTTTAATTCACCCGCACTCTTCGGGGCCTCAAGGGGCCTGAACCCCCCATCAATACTTAAAAAAAGAAAAGGACAGAAAAAAAAACAT
The DNA here is from genome assembly GCA_963931925.1 of Onchidella celtica. Lineage (NCBI taxonomy): Eukaryota > Metazoa > Mollusca > Gastropoda > Systellommatophora > Onchidiidae > Onchidella > Onchidella celtica. Next base: position 26,293,606 of record OZ007583.1, read on the forward strand.
TGAAGAGAATGGAATAATCCTGGTATAACTCACCAGGGAATTGAACTTCTCTTGCCTATCCGGTTTGACTTAATCCACAAATCGAACACCTCACAGAGACAAGAACTATTTGATTGCGTGACAAGTGAATTTATGTGATTGTCACATCAGCTTCAACAACTGTCGCCCGCCACACGGAGACACAAGAGCAACACACTTGGAGACAGACAAATTCCCCTATTTATAATGGCACCAATTAGCCATGGGAAATAGCCACTTTTCATACTTAAGGACCTGTCGACAGCTTCATAATATCGTCATCATCCTTCCCTCTGTTTGGACGCCGATACGACACAAGCGGCCAACAAAACAGCGCTACGTAAACAATTTGTTTGCTGCGCAGTGGTACAAAACTATGGAGTGGGGAAGGGGGTTGGGCATGGGGTGTGAGGGGGAGGGGTCCGGTGGGGGAGAGGCATTCGGGGATGGAGGAGGTGTATGGATCTGGTAGAAATCTAGGACTAAAGGGCCTTCTTTATCATTATTTGTATAATTCGTGTACTTTGCTTGAAAACAAGTCAGTTAAAAGGATGAAAATTCTAATAAGATTAGCATTATAATATAGAATTTATTTCTGGAAATGTTGACATTCATTGAAGAAAAGAAATAAAAAAAAGGTAGTGTTCTTTTTTGTATATCTTTGGTCCCAACAGCTTTAGAATATGCATCGTAGTAAAATGGTAGTTGTATTACTATTACATTTTTATTTTCACTTAACTGTCACGGTGGGCTTTTTCGAAAACAAACAGACCGTAAAGTGGTAGTTCATCATTGTTTTATAACTATTGACGGTCCCAATCCAGAGCATTAGGGTGGGCCGCAAGTTGAATACCTAAAACGTTCTTTTCAAACAGCAACACCCACGTACTGCTCCTTTCTATTAGCTGAATTTAATACATTTTTTTTTTATATCAAAATATTTAACTGCAGCGCTCACAAGTCATGACACTTGGCTAAAGAAAAAAGTTCTCCCTTTTTACGGATGCTAAAGAACAAGGAAGAAAGAGGTATGATTGTGAAGACATAAACAACCACTTGGGCACGCCAGTATTCCCTCAAACTTTTAAAAATGTTTTTCCGAATCTGGTAAAAACACAACGTGCTATGTAGCATTTAATTGTGTTAGTCCAAAATTGGGTTTTTCAGTAAGTGTGTCTAGACGAAATGTTATTTGTAATCTCCACCCCCTCCCCGTGGTCCACACACACACACACACACACACACACACACACACACACACACACGCGCGCGCGCACACACACACACACACACACGCCCTCTTCCTTCCCCTCCCATCCACTTGCCCACTCACTCGGACATCAAAGACACCTTTCTGCAGCAGTGGCTGGTGAGAAGATTCAACGCTATCCGACGCCCTCACCATGCAATTTCCATGCATACTTAGACAGTAAGACTCATTCAAAGCGTGAAGGACCAGCCCTTCCGACTAAATTTGAATTAGAGTTTTAGAGTTCAGTGACCGCCATACAGTTACTGTGCCCTGCACCGCCCACTGAAGAGTGTTGTTTTATCGTTATCGTTAGAGGTACGATTAAACAATGAGCCTTCTGTCCTTTGCTAAGCCGTATGGGTGTGTCTGTGCGTGTGTCTGTGTGTGTGAGAGAGAGAGAGACAGACAGACAGACAGACAGACAGACAGAGAGAGAGAGAGAGAGAAAGAGAGAGACAGAGAGGAGGAGGAGGACGAGCCTCCCGTTCCAGGCTTACTGCAAGAGTTATACTGATGAAGAAATCGTAGTTTGGAACCTGCTTTTTGCAAAGGTCAAATTTCCGTACATTTCATGACGCACAAAATCTTTCAGCTAGCCATCTACCGTGAGAAGTAATAGTGAAATCAAAACTTTTCACACGTTCAAAATTTAATGTTACTTAAGAATATTTAAGTTACACAGAATGTCTTGGCTGCCTGTCAACAAATGACAAACCACACAAGTGTTCCGGCATAAAGACGTCATTACATATTGAAGATGTTACTTGGCCAAACAACAAAGAGGACTTTAAGCCATGTAACCAGCATCTTTACTCTTCTTCTCTCTTATTCATTATTTGACATAATTCCTCTACTCTATATTGTGCCCTCGCCCCTTTCTGCCTTCAAATAAAGCACAGAAACTACACCATCCTCCCATACACTTCCAAGTCTTGTTGCCACTGAAATTAAGCCATAAACACTGAACTTTGCCAATCCCCAGGCAGCTATGGTTGATGCGACTTCCTACTCAGGCAGGAGCTGGGCCTGCTGGACGAGACATTACTTGGTAACCTTCAGATTACTACGCATTCAGATTTCACATTAAAGAAAGCACTGGGTTGCTTTAGCTCTGAACGAAACGCTGAGAACATGCTCTATCACGATTTCCCATTGTGCTAAGCCTTTCCTTTAATTGGTGTCAGTGATATTGTTATTTTTAGGTATGATAAAATGGTTGCTGATCGCTGTGACTCCAAAACTCTTAATGGCTCAAAGCATGGGCGCCAACACCGAAAACAACTTCAATACATCTCCCCCACGCCCTCCCCCCCCCCTCGTCAAAAGACCCCAGAAATGAAAATCCTTGTCCCTGCCTCTAAATCTTACTATACTAAGGCGCTAAGTCCAAAGTAGCCTTCTTCAGCTCTAAACCATCTCTAACTCAGAAAAATAGGGAAGAATAAGAAAAGAAAACAAAAAGGGGGGGGGGGGGGAGGGAGGGTTAAAATGCCAATGGGAGACATTTTCTGAAAAGAATGACTTGCAACATGTAACACTAATAATTATCTAACATGTGCAAAGTCAGCCGTAAGCCGTGCGAGAAAGGACAATACAACTAGCAATTTAAATAATTGTCACTTTGTTCTTGAGCTCAATCTTCATCCTCTTCTACGTCACAATCTCGCCAACTGAGATTTTATCAAGACTTAAGTGGAGTCTTGTGACTCGAGTCTGCAATCTACGGTATCCCATCATAAATGAAATTGTTGTGTTAGATCTCTATCTTTTCCACGATTGTTCGAGAATCCGTTTGAGGAGGAACTTGACACTTGTTGTCATCCAGGAGACGGCAGGATTTTGACATGTCAAGCTGTAACTGAGAGCGTCACAGTCTCAAAATGCGTTTAAAAATTTCATGTTTTGCTGTTGTTGTTTTCTTTGAAATGTTGTAGAACTGTTTTATTCACACCCGCGTCCCCTTGCCTCCGCTTCCCTGCTGACTCCGTACATTTTACACGTGACTAAACACATGCTGGAGATAGCACACCGTAGATTTGCACCTCTTGTGTTGGTACAAATGTAAAAGAAAGAGAACATTGCTTTTATATATCTCATTGAACAAAGTAAATAATTTTAAATTATCGATGAATGTTTTGTCATAAAAAATTCTGAGTTCTTTAAGCTACCTCAAATAATTTTTGCCAGATTCACAAATGGCAACCTCAGTTTTTGTTTGTTCCAACTCCACTTTTTGCACAACTGAAGGATCTCGACGTTAGCCGTTTGTGACTTTAATATTACAATAAGGAATTAGAATAAATCGGAACTGTGAAACAGCGTGGTAAATGCCATAACATTTTTTAAACAAGTTCCAGGGCGTGCATTTGTTATAATTATCTCTTCTACATACTAAAAGATCTCCAGATTTGCAGAACATGGATATGGAACAAACAAGAATTAAGTTGGCAACATTTTAGATAAGGCCGTTCACATTAGGATTAGAACCACATTCTTATTAAATGCACTTGAAACCACTACAAAGACCTGGCACATCGGATCACTATTTCTGTCTTGACCGGTTTCGGCCTAAAATAAACCTAATGAGCTGAATCAATCATCATACTTTTAACTAGAAAACTTTCAAGAACGGTTGGTTTTTTGCTAATTACAGGCAACGGGAAACATTCCGGAAAGTTCGCTCCAGACTGGTTTCGTGTTTTTTAAAACTTAATAATTGAAGAATGTTTATTGGGTGATATTTTAGAAATATAAACATCTATACTTTTTAAAAATAATTCTAAAAAATGCACACATGAAGTTGAAATTTTGAACACTTTCATTGCACCGAAACGGGTGGCCGGGGTAAAATAATGAGTTAAGGGATTAACTTTAATTATATTTACGCTTACGCCACAGAAAACTGAAACCAAGATATTGAAGAAAAGTGTTTTTCGCGTTTCATTTTTTAAAAATTTCATTTTAAAATGTTTGACGGAATGTTGGCGTGTCCAAGTGACTCTTCATGTCTTCACCACCATACATCTTCCTTCCTTGTTCTTCCACGTCCGTAAGAGTTAATACTAAGTCTTTTTCTTTTGCCGAGTGTACTTGCGAGCGCTACAGTTAAATCATTGACATAAAGACAAAAAAAGGTATTAAAACCAGAGAGCTGGAAATTTCAGCTCTTTCATAAAGCCCCAGTCTAAAATGATCAGTCTAGCATTAATTGTACAAAACAAAAAGACAGTATATTTGCTGATCTTTATTCATAAATGTACCGCTTGTTTTGGAGCGCAAACAGACATAGCAAAAACGTGGATGTTTGAAGTTTTTTTTTGAGAAATGTTGACATGACGATAAAATTTGACCGATTTCAATGTCTTTCAGTGTTAGGTATGACCTCTCTCCCTCTCTCACTCTCTCTCACTCTTTCTCTCTTCCCATTCCCTCTGTCAGACCCTGTTTCCAAGTTTGCACTTTCTGACTTGACACGAAGAAAGTAAAAATATTATGGGACTGGCTTAAGATTTAATTATAGAATAGATGTTCTTTTGGCCACTTGGAAGATGAACTTCCGTTGTCAGCAGTTATGAAAGTAATTTACCAAATGGAGCCACCCTGATCCCGCCCTTAAGAAGTGTTGACATGACGTCATAACCAGCAAGGCTGAGGAATAACTCACAGGACATGGGATTAATCACTAATGATTTCGTAAGTTATAACACCCAAAGGGTCAAGACAGCTTTAATGGGACGCCATTTTTGTAGAGTGTTCATTCAATCTCTCTCTCTCGCTCTCTCTCTCTCTCTCTCTCTCTCTCTCCTCTCTCTCTCTCTCTCGCTCCCTCTCTCTCTCGTTCTCTCGTTCTCTCCCTTTCCATATCTTATTTCTCTCTCTTTCTCTCCCTAAACAGTTACTCTCTGTATGTCCCTCTCTCCGTCTCCTTCTCTGCCTCTCTCTCTGTCTGTTTGTCTGTCTCTCACTCTTCGCTAACCCCCCCCCCCCCTGTTTCCTTCTCTGTGTCTTGCTCTCTTTTCTTTCTTTGTCTCTCTCTCTCTATCGGTCTCTCATTCTTACTCCCTAGCTCTTTCTCCCCCCACTGCCCCTGCCCCCCCCTTTCGTCTTTCTCTCTCTCTTTCACATGCGTATAATACATACATACAAACCTCTCTGACCTGGGCAAGGGTTATGTAGGTGAACTAGTGACGGGTCACCCTGACTCAGTTATTTACTTTCATTCACATATCTCGACCCATTTTCGCATTATTATTAAGAAACGAGGTTTATTTTTATGCAAGTTATGTCCCAACTCCTAATTAGTAAAGCCGTAGATACGTAATTAGGTAAGTAATTACTTGTACCTAGGAATAGGACACAGCCAATCATAACCAAAGAACAACAACAAAAAACCTTATAATAATAATAATGCTAATGATGATAATAATAAAATAATAATAATAATAGTAATAATGTTGATGATGATGATGATAATTATAATAATAATGGGAACCGCAGTATTCTACTGTGTCATATAAGAACATGTAATATTTAGTCCATGCACTTGTCGAAACATAATTATCAGATCTGTATCAAATGTCCACTTACAGTCACGGAAGTGGACAAACACATACGCTTACGAACACATTCATAATTATACATGGTTACATTTCATTCAGCACACAGTAGGTTCTTAGGCATTCAGCGTCACACTGTCATTGTTTTCCTATGCTGTGCCAGACGGTGAGCGGTTGACCCCTGACCCTACCAGCGGTCAGATTTAGCTCCAGGGCTTCAAAGGGCCAAGTACGGTACTTCACTCACGTGCTCAATGCCTCGCACTCCCGAGCCCCCCCCCCCCCCCCTCAGTATGCAACGTCCCCTCCCCCAACTCATTCACAGTTACATCATGGAACCATGATGGCAAATCACTGCCAGGCCGGAGGTGGGTGGAGGTGGTGGTAGGGGTGAGAGGGTAAGGTCACGACCTTGGGGGGGGGGGGGCAAGAGGGGTCGGAAGTGAATGTTTTAAAAACTTTTTTTTTTTGTCTTCCTCTCCCATTCCTATTTCATAAAGGTACTTCCATGAAAAATGAGCTCCACATGAAACAATCTATACCATGCTTTTTAAACGATTTTAATTCCACGCTGTTTCTTGGGTATACAGTCATCTATCTGGCAGGTACCTGATGTCGTAATTGTATCGCTTTTCTCCGATTGAAGTAACAGTAATTGTCCCTTGCAATTATTTCCATTAAAACAAACCGAACCAAAAACAAACAAGCACTTGTAGTTGTGAGCTAAGGGAAAAGGTTTTTGCTCAGATAAATAATCCTTATGTTGTGTTTTCATGTGTACGGAAACGGAAACGTCAAAAATTCTTCAAGTAGTGGAATAGAATATTTTCATTGTACGTTAGCGTCTGTTTTGTATACATGGTAAAACTCTTTCTTTTGACTACTTAGTGGATTTTTGGTTTCCCAGCTTAAAAAAGAGCTGTGATTTCATGAAGTGTGCGGAAATGGAAAAAGCAATGGAAATGTCAAAAATGTATCGAATAGTACACAGAAGAAGTGTTTCCATGATTGTGTAGGGAGACGGCCCTTCTGTAAACATGAAAACATTGCAAAGTTCTTGACGTTTATCTGCCCGTTTCCGTACACAATGAAACCCCAGCCTTAAGGGAAACAAATAAATGCCGCTGGTTTATACTATAAAATAATTTCAGCAGTCGATACTACCAGATAATGCTGGCACTGACATGCTGACACGTTCAGGATTGATTGACAACCTGGCGGCCTCTCAGAAAGCTCATCATTCGACCATTTCACGTGTAGGTAGAAGCATTAAACTTGTCGCAGGTTCGAGTATTTTCATTTCTATGTACTGAATGGAAGAAACATCCACAACATGGGAACACTGGCAGCATCCATGTCAAAATAACACCTCATCTAGATCACCATTATTTGCCACCGTTTTCTATCAACTTCTGATAGCCTCTTGCAGGGACTAGAACAGTGGTTCTAAACCTTTTACATTACGTTCCCTGTCCATTTATATCCTATGGCTTTATCCCAGCCAATAACTTTTACGTCAGTGCGACGTAGATTTGTACAAAGTCTCCTTTGAGTTGGTAGGATTACCATGTAGACGGATTCCCTACATCAAATCGACAGCGGCGCGATGTAGTAACCAGAAGAACTGCGCCGGAAGAGTCGATGTCATTCCTGTGAAAGAAATCTGCCATTAGTTCTACTAAATCGGACTGACGTAAGGTCGACGGCTGTGATATTTCCTTCAAAACAATTATAGTTTGCTAAACTTGACGACGCCACTTGCATGGGCATTTTGAACAACATTGCCTTTTTTTCTCTCTTTTTTTTTTTAGCTTCCGCTGGCGCTTCATGAGACATCATTATTTTCACGAGTTCGATTCTATTAATCTAGCAATGCTGATGGGACCACCTGTGTCTATGAAACTGTAAGCAATGGAGAATGAGTTGAAGGTAGATAGAAATGACTATACACAATCTGGAACAGGAAAATTATAATACTGTCTACTTTATACATCTAGAACAAAATTAGTGTCCATTGTTTTTACTAACAGCCTCTGTACTCCAAGTTCCTCTCGGTAAAGAATCACCGGATTGGTTGGGAAGAAAACCCGGACTTTCTTTCCATCTTCCATTTGTAAATTTCATCCCAAGACGTAAAGACAGCATTAAGCCGACCCGACCCGACCCCGGAAAAAGAAAAACATCTTCATCCAGCAGGTACATCACACCCATCACCAACTCCATCAACCACCATAACTCCACCAACAAATAAAAATCAGGTTACTGGGAGATGACAAGTAACGGAAAAGGGTGAGCAATTGAACATTCAGGTAGCTTATACAAGCACACACATGCGCGCGCGCGCACACACACTCACACACACAAACTACACCAATCAAACCCAGCCATTTCCTGACATCTCGAATAGGTAACAGATTAAAGTGAATTCTCGTTTGAAATAAGATGTCCTTAATTTTCACACTTTCAGCGTCGTTTTCCTATCTCCAGCAATGTGATGATTCCAGGCGTTTCCGTCTTTGAACACCACTATGTTTCAAATAAAAATATTCCTGAATTAACTGAAGAGGTTAGTTCCAAACCATGCCTAAGTCCACCTGTACTCTAAAACCAACTAGATAGCCCTGCATATAGATCAGAGAGTACATTATCTTCTGTGCAAAGCACATTAACACAGGGCTGTTATTATTAGTAGAATGAACCAGTTTGAAACAGGTCAAGTTTTCTGAGTCCAGAAGTGTGCGGAGAACTCAGTTTGCTCGTTATCTCATTAGCTTTTTGTGACTTAAGCATGATATAGAGTTAGGCCAGTCAATTTCTTGTCCAAACTGGTACAATTTAACAAGATTCTCAAACTGACTCACAGACAGCCCCGCTGTCATGGCCTTTAATGTAAAAAAACACAACAAAAAAAAACACCCAGCATCTGTCCACTATTATACTATTATGATGTCAGCGTTCAAAGGATTAAGATAAAAGGATAAAAATCATTTTCATGCATACCCTCTCCCCGTCCCTCTTTCTCTGGGTTCTTTCAATTGATAATGATACTGGCAATCTACCTCAACACCCAGGATGCCGCGTTTAGTATTGCTTTCGTATGTTGGACGCATTTTTTAGCACCGTCTATCTTCTGTCAGCCTTTTTCAATTACATGAGTATGCATTATCAGTTATTCACCTTCTTCCTTCTAGCCCCCTCCCCTCCCCCCCCCCCTTTGATTTCTTCCTCTACAGTCATCTTCCAGGTATTGGTTTTTTTTATTGCAATTTTTCAAATTTTCATTCCATATCTGTTTACCGACAGGGCGACCTTGAGGAAGGAAGCGTATGGTATAATGTAACACCTCGGCAGATAGAATGCTCAGTGGTCGTCATGGGCACAGTTACAGAATGCAGAGGTCAGTAGCTCTTCTCCCCCCCCCCCCCCCCCAATTCCTTTCTTTCCCCCACTCTGGCCACCGGGGCGGCATGGAATCTACACGCTGTCTATTTCGCTACTTGACAATCATTAGAGTACTGACCGTATATAACCGGTGGTCAAAACAGCTAAATTAATTCATCGCAGCACCATCCCTCCACCAACAATAACAACTAACGACAGCAAAAAAAAAAAAAACGCTAGCTGAAACGCCGCTTAGAAAAGAATCACATGCATCAAATGTGTTATCTTTCGCAAGGTGGAATGAGTTAAAAAAAACCTTGCCTGGGGTAACGTTAACCCGTGAGTACCCAACCTTGCAATTTCGGTACTGTGGAAATAATCTCATCAGCTGATTTCGCTTCACGAGCTTACACTCGGGCAAAACAACAAGAATTTGGCCTCACTTTGAACTTCGGACTTCAGCTTAAAAACAGATTACTGGCAAGATTTTTTTAGTCCTGCCAGTTTGGACTTTTTTTTTTTGGTAGGTTCATTCAAGGAGTGCGTGGAATTTTCCATTTCGTAAGCATATTTTTTTGTGATTGAAGAAGGGATGGGACTTGCACATTTTCCGGTTGACGTAAGCAAGAATGGTATAGAACCTGCCCGCACATCTTCTCCACACACACCCTCTCAAACGTACCCACCCAGACATACGGTGATACACACAGCCACATACATGAACCCACGCTTACACAAGCTCTAAAAACAGTAGAACAAACAAAACAAATACGTCACATTATATTGTTCAGTGGTCTATGAAATTCTTACACTGATCTTCCCCGTTCTCCTCTTTTCAATACATTCACTCGAGTCCGCCATTGCCCATGCAAGTTACATATTTCCCGACCTTCTCCCCGTGCTCCCACTTTCAAGAATAGTTAGGAGAATTACGAGTCTTATTTTTGTCCATTTGCTCACAACCATGTTGGTTTCATTTCTCAACCCATTTCGCTTCCCTCAAGCCTGGCCGTCAAAGTTTGGTATAAAGGGCTGTAAGAAGGAGCAAATATTGAGAACAGTTTGAAAAGAAAAGGAACGAGAGAGAGAGAGAGAGAGAGAGAGAGAGAGAGAGAGACAGAGAGAGAGAGAGAGAGAGAGAGAGAGAGATAGATAGCTAGATAGATAGATAGATAGATAGATAGATAGATAGATAGATAGATAGATAGATAGATAGAAAGATAAATAGAGATATAGAGAGTTGGGAGGGGGGAGGAGGAGGCAGAAGGAGAGGAAATACCAGGATAGGAAGGCGGTAAGCCCAGTATGCCACCCTTCTATCACGAGGATCGGATTTAATGCATTTTAAAAGACGTTCAAAACAAAAGAAATCCACTGTACTTATGAGAGATTTCTCTTAGTGACTGTGGCAAGAATTCGTTTTTGAACAACACAATCCAAATATAAAAATTCTTCTATCGCAGCACGCTCAGAAAAGATGAATTTGCTGCCTGTGCTCGCTTAGATATCACGCATGCTTTGCGTGACAAAGTTTTCAGTGCGATTACAATTCAAGCATACAACAGTCATCACTTCCATGCCACGTTCACGCCGCGGTTTCTCAGCAAGACGTTGATGGTCTATGAGACATTTGGAATTTCGTATATTCGTACACGTCACCCTGGAATTTCCGGCAATTTCAGGAACATTTTTGAGCTTTCAGCGCCAGATCCTCCCGTAGTACAGGCAAAGATACTAGAAACGATACGATGAGACACTCCCTTCTTCTTCGCACCTCTAGAAAAATCGTGCACACAGTTTGGGCGATGACAGGGGGGAGGGGGGAGGGGAGAGGGGGAGGGGGCATGGCTCACTGCATGAAAAGAATGCTTGATATACTGAAACATTAATGATGCTGATTTGTTACAGTGCAGCTGTGACTTTAAAAAAAAAAAAAAAATCCGGTTTTTCCTACATTGATTGCAAAATTACAAAAATAAGTGACGTCAATCAAGGCTTGCAGTGAAAGCTGAACAGTGACAAAATTCACTATTTTCCCGGTTTGGCTACGTAAAATACTGCATTGTTCATGACCGCTAGGTGGCGATGCAAAATCTGTGCACGCTAAAAGCATTAGCTGTCTCATCTTATTGGTTCTAGTATCTTTGGTAGAGACACAACGACAAATCCTCACCGGGGCCGGGTTTCGATTTTGTTAGTCCCAGGAATAAGTAAAAAAAAAAGCACGTATTTCCGATTCTTGAAATCAGTTTATTCAAATTCCACAACACAATGTCATATAAATTATTATGTAATACGTACCCCTCAACATTTTCATAAAAATTACACAATTTTATTTAAAGGAGAATAATGTGCAATGAAAATTAAAACAATTATAATCTCTGAAGACCTTCAGGTTGTGGAGACCCCTGGGCTGCTTGTCGAACACATTACTGCTCTGGGGCGACGAACATTAAGAAAGAAAAAACAAAACAACAACATTGTTAACCGTATTTAGATCTAGCTTGGGAAGCTGGATCACGGAAAACTGTAACTTGAAGATAATCGCAAAAAAATGATTATCATGATCGGTTCTTAAGCTACGCTAATTTTACACTTTCTTTATTGAGGAAGAAGTACCACTTGAGGTTCATAGCTTCAGTCGGGCACGTATTTTCATGTTCTGAGTGTTAATCGCCGAGCCGTGTGGTAACCATTAAGACACTCATCTGGAGCACTAAATTGCCAGGGAAGTCCTGCGACCTCAAGAGAACGGAAGCTCCTGAAATCGTGTCCCTCTCCTTGCTGTGTGTCCCAAATAGAACTGCTCTCGTTTATTTTTCCATCTCTCTTAAAAGGTTTTGAAACCTGGTGATGGTCTGAAATGATACTTTTAACCAAGATAGTTAAATAACCCTACTACAGTAACCGTCATAAGGCCATTAAATCGGCAGTTTTGTACATGGCTGAGCTGCAAGAGGCAGTTAAATCAGCTGTCTAGAAATACGACTATATACAAAAGTATACTTTGTTGGGGTTTCTGCATCTAAAACAGCCTCAAACACTAAACGTTTTGTACGCTGCAGACTGGCAGTTCGAACACCCGTGCAGGACATCGTAACTCCTTTCTCACAGTAATAGGGCTGAGCTACCTTGGCAGTTTGTTTCCTTCATCTCCTCTCTTTCCGATCTGACTCTTCGCGCAGTTCTATCTTCTCTATAAATGTTTGAGATTCCGGCCGCATGTTGACTTCAATGTGTCAGAAATGCGAACAAAATCATTGACCCGGCACTTACGCCACGGTGTGGAAATCATTAAGAGAAAATTGACTGAAACTCATCCCTGAACATCATTTACCCCAGTCAGCCAAAATGGAAAATGAGCCCAGGTTAAAACTTGGCATGTGTATGATGGCAAGACCACCTACACCTGCGTCGCTTCTCACTCATTTCTCTCATGAAAGATACTAGTTCTTATGTACCCAGGTGAGGAATGTTAGCATTTAAAGATAAAACCAGGTGGACCTTGGCCTTTCAGGGTCAACTTGCAGATTGGCTGAAGAGGTTTACGTAACGCGGATGAAGCAAACAGATTATACACGTATTTGTGTGTTCCTGATTGCAGACATGAACTGAATTGAACGGTCGTGCACGTATTTGACACAGAAAATCGCTTTCACATAAAACGAATCAAGCAAATTGATTACACAAGTATTTACGTGTGCTTGATTTTCAAGCAGGAAATGAAAGGTTATGTACGGATTTGATATGAAAAAAACCACAAGAATTCCAGGTAGCCATTCTCAGTCACGTGATAAAGATTACTTAACCTCAGAGTTTATGGCCGACATAGAACAGATCAAAAATGAAAATGTACTTGACAGGGGAAAAAGAAACAAACATAAATGGGTCGATGATCTTTAAATTTATTTCTCGAGGGCGTCAGGCCAAGACTGTTGATCCTCAATGTTGTTGATTATTCTTCCCTTGTTGACGTTCAGCAGACCTGCTGCTGGTTCATTGTGGTGGTAGGCAGCGAAGATGGCATAAGAAGACATCATATTGAAGCGGTGGAATGATGTTTTATTTATTTGGAAAACAAAACAAAAAACAACTGTTCCTCAAAAAACGTCCGACCCCCACCCAAAACATCATTGGCATTTCTGTGATATTTTAAAAAATTAGCGTGATATAATTACGTCATATTTATTTGCTTCCTTATTTTTTCTTCTTATTTTTATATTCATCTGATTTGATCAGAACTAAGGGCCAGCTTGAGTGAAAAACATTACATGAGGGGCCTCGCCGGTGACCTCACAGGGAAATTTGAGATCTCGCCTTGACACGTGGCGGCCGGCGATAAAGAAAAACAGGAGTGAAGAGGCAGAGGAACCGCTAACAAAGCTACTTATTTTCTCTTTCTTTCAGACTACACACAAAAAGTTCTTTTAAACAGCCAACGATGAACAAGGCCAAACAGAGGCGATATGAGAAACAGCTTGAAGAGGTTAAAATGTGTTATCATTCGACAAGAACACGTCGAGTGATAGATAATTGTTGCTGAGTGCACACCCATCTCCCATTTTTTTTATTAGTATTGTATAATGAAACTAATGATTAAAGAAGTTGCAAGAGTTAACCCATCACACAAATAGAGCATTCAAGAGCCAAAACCAAATTAATGATACAATAATGTTTGAAAATTTAGATGCTCGGCAGACCGAAGTATGTGAATTATTACATCCTAGTACACTACTAGCTGTGTACACCTAAATGGGAAAAGGCCAAAATTTAAACTGAATCAGAAGGAAATGAGAATCCTGTCGTGCTGGCAGCTACTGCAATGGCTCTTTATTTTGTGCCATAACAGAACAGGAATAGACAGCGGAAAATAAATGATTTAAAAAAAAAGACCAATCAAAAGAAAATAAGATTTGAGTGGTATTCAGACAATAGGACCCGGAGGGTGCTGGCCGGAAAATCGGCCAACTAGATGAAAGGTGACGGCACCACGTTGAATGTCAATGAGAACTCGCGCACCAGCAACTAACTGGTTCTCATTGAAACCCAATGCAGTGGCGCTACCACCCAACTAGTCTGTCAATCAAAATTGGTCCGAGTGCCTAGACTCATTATGGACGGTCAATGGAATAATCCAGATTGCAATTGCCAACACCATGGAATCAGAGCAATGGGAAGGGGGAGGAAGAGGGGGGGGGGGCGGGCGGTTGAAGTGGTTTATTCCGCCGTGCACATTCACTCTGAACTACTCACAGAACGTGTCCACTATCTTGTGGCTTTGTGATCTAGCACACTTTATCCTTTATCAGTAACAAGCACGAGAGCGTATAATCTTTCTCTACTTGCAAGCACACGGTCATATTGATAGTGTTTACACTCCTGTCGTATATAGATAACTTTTTTCTTGTACTTGTACAGACAACAAAGAAGCTGTTGGCTCGGTGGAGAACTGAAACATAGCGTCGTTACTGTCACGTACTGGCGTATCAACACATTGTCTTATTTTTCAGGAGAGCATTTTGAAGCTTGTGTCACTTTTGTTATTCTTGACGTGGCAAAAACGTTTCTACCTGTAACTTTGAGAGTATTGAAACTGTCGATTCGTCCCTTCTTCAGAATACGGATCTCACCACGAGCAGTGATAAAGTAGTCATGGCTCAAAACCACTGAAATCACGACACACCAGTAAATAAAATGAACACTGATGGCTTAACACATGGCTAATGTCTAGCGGGACAATTTTACATTTTGTTAACAATTATTGTCTTATTTGACTCAACTGGGGAGGCGACACAATAGTGGGTATATTCTTTCATTGTGTTTTATGTGCTATTTCGTTGAGTGTTAACTGGTGCTCTTATTAATATGCTTGTTTTCACTCATGATTTTAAGGTTGGCGCTCTTTATTATGGCAGTCTGGAACGGCTAAGCGGTAACTTGTTCCTTGTGCACCATAGTTGAGGGATCATACTCTCTGTCTAATTTAGGAAATGAAATATGGAAAATGGGTAGTAATGTACGTCATTCACGGTTCTGTGACGTCAGAGAACCCTGTCTGAGTTTTCTTTGTCCTCTCGGGTTCTCGGAGAGCAGTAAAGACTGCCTTTGATTTTGCTTCAAGTTCAACGTATTTTTCTTATGAATCTGAACAAAACAACTTGTTGCATTGTTTATTAGCCCCGGTACGACTGCAGTGGGCTGGAATATAACAGGTGGCCACAAGACAGGGCTATTCGTAGACCGTTAACCCCTGCACGTGCACTTGTTTTCACTATATGCACTCATGATTTCAAGGTCGGCCCCCTTTCTGAAAATTGCAGTATATATTTATAACTGAACCGGATGGCAAATGAAGCACATCTGATATTTCCGGGGCTCCCTAACTCACATTAGTACAAAAACAAACAAGAAGCCATCACACCTCATCCTCGACATGTGTTTGGTATAACAGATCCATTAATGTAACTACGCTACGAAAATAAGAAAAAAAAAAGGCTAAATTCAATACAGCTGATAGGGAAATGGAAAGATAACCCTGGAAGGGTGGCAGCGAACGAGTTATCCCAATTTATGTCACGTGCCTGATGCCGCAGGTGCGCGGAAACGTGAAAACTGCTGAGGCCTAGGGAAAACATGAAGGGATCGCGTTTTAAAACAACATGGAAGAAATAACCTTAGAGATAGAGGTAAAAAACCGTAACACCAGCAAAAATTTAGAAAACACAAAATGAAGTCAGCAAATGCAATAGCATTGAATATTTCTAAGTCCGGAAACCAACATTTTTTATATTTAAAAAAATGGCAATTTGCGAGTTAAAAATAAATGTTTTGGCCTCAGTTTCCAGCATGAGTCAAAACCGTGCGGAACGAGAAAATGAAACGCAAAGGAAGACGTAAATGAAATGAAAAAGAAAATATTAGGAAAATGAGAAAACATGGTGTTGAACTATTGGGAAATAGGAAGGAATGAAAGAATGAAGAAATAAACAGAAATGAAAAGGGGAAAAAATAAAATAGGGCAATAAATGAAACATTACCAAGAAACAGAGCAAGGTGGAACAACAACAAAAGATGAAAACGATACAAAGTAAAAACAGACAACAACTCTGGAAATAAATAAGACATCAAGAGCCGAAACCGAATCATCAAGAAACAACGTAAATGTGTCAAATCTGGAGCGCTGGCAGAAAAAACAAATTATTAATGGATAGTTCATCTGGAGACCACACAGCAATATCACAGAAGTGAGAGCAGCTACAGAAAGAATATAACAATAAATACAAAATTGTTATCACGATGAAGTGTGAAAATAGAACAAGGATTATTATTATTTTCAACTGCCATCTGGATACGGAGTGAACATACCCCAATGAGTGAGAGATTCAGCACTTACTTAAAGTCTGACCATTTAACTAGAAACTATGATCGGTATGCGATGCCATTCGTGGAAATTGACCAAACGTTTCCAAAGTGGTCGAAATCGACACCTTGGGTCTGTGGAGCTATTCTGGGGATTAGATCAGTAAACGCTGGAGAATCGAAGGGCGCTCAGGTACCATTTTCAGAGTCGAAACCTGAGATTCTCATGAGAAATGTAAACACATAAAATAGTACACTAAATTAAGAATTTCTGATATACTAATCTTAATACTGATCAATATATATTATTTATCTTCGTCTGATGAATCGTTAATTTTCATTACTCAATTAATTATGTTTTTCGTACACAGCCGTACGATCGATGAAAAATCACATATTCCATGAAGGGGTCGGTGATCTTAAAAGCATGAGGACCCCTTAAACAGTTAACAAGGCGATGTTTAAATCGTAGATCGCTTGAGATCTCACAAATACGAATGAGGGAGAACGCAACTTGCCCCGGGTCCCGGACGATGAAGCAGCTTCGTGCCAAACAAAAGTGATCTGTGTATCCTACAGTCAGCGGAACGGAAGCAATAAAACTAAAACGCCTGGTCTATTTCCAACACAGGACGAGTTATTAGACCGTATTATCTTTGATGTAGAAATAGCCGGCCTAGTGTTTCCCTCGTAAAACCGTGAAGTGGGCAACGTGGTCAACATGGTTCAAACTGACCAGCCGCTGGATTTGTAGTGCAAGATACCGTAAACACTCTGTTTTGACCGACGGAATAACTCGTATGGTATGTCAGACATTACACACATTGTGTTGCAATGCAGACGTTTCACCGATGTTTTTCTTCACTTCTATTTTCCTTCAATTTGGGTGAAGCCAACAGCCGTAACATAATGATGTTCATATCATCTTCTTCACCACCGTCATAATCATCATTAAAACAACAACAACATTAACAACAAAAATTAGCTTGCCATTCAAAATACCAATGATTTGATAAAATGGACTTGTAAAAGGTGTTGGGGGGGGGGGGGATAATTTATAGAGGTTGATTTTGTTTGTCCGTGATTAGCTAACTATGTCCCTACCTCAGTTCCTGTTTGTTCTATCTCCATTTTCTGAAAAGCTGGAGATCTTTTGTTATGTAGAAGTGGTATAACAACTATACACTTTGACACGTGTTTAAAATGCGCTGTGGCACTCATCAAGTTGTTTTACAGTTGCAATTTCTTCCAGCTCCTTATGGTAAAGACCGAAAAACGTTTAGCGTAGAATTTCTCAGTCGTGCAAAAAGCGGAGTTGGAACAACCAAGAACTAAGGTCGCGATGTGTGTGCATGCAACAGACTTTATTTTTCTACTGAAATGTTTAATGTGTTTTCTGCTGGTGCCGTGGCTCATATGAAGAGCGTCTGATGGCTGGGAGAAAAGGTCAAGATTCGAAGCCGGTTTGTAGCCATTTCCAAATGCAAATAAATTCCGTGCAGTTTCTTGTAAGGCATGCACTCCTAGGCGGCCTGGCGGGGCCTCGGGCCTAGCCCTTGATATAAAGAAACCCCCGTTGTCCTGAAACAGGATGTAAGTCCCCAGTAAGATCAAAACATGCCTTCAGTGTCAATAGCTACTTTCTTTTTCCTTCTGGGTTGACAGCGCACGCTGGCCGACTTGATCAGCCAACTGGTTTGGGATGGTGACGTCAGGACATTGAGTTTCATTAAGATCCAACTGGTTATGTGGTGGGCGAGGTCTGACTGAAAGCCAATGTGATGACATCACCATACAATTACTTGGCTGATCAAAATCGGCGTGAGCGTTCTTCGTCTCCCTTTTATAAATGAGGATGTGAAACCAAAAACGTATCCAATTAGAGATTTTACTGAATGGACTTAATTGCCGCTTTCAGGTAAGACGGTATCGAATACTACCTTCCGTTTTAAAATGTTGAAAATCGAAAAAACAAACAAAGAAACAGAAACAACCAACAAACAAAAAAATGAGAACGGAAATCACACTGAAAAAGAGAAAATATTATTCAATAATGGTTTTTGTAAATAGTTTTCTTCCGAGATTGCCTGTCTGTGATTAAGGAAAATAATAAACAACGTGTTGAAGTTAATAAAAAACGTGGCACGTTAGAAGTTCCACATAACAGTGACAGATCTGGCGCCTCAGCATTGCACTTTTGCCTGGCTAGTCTGTACAAACGTCTGATTTTTTTTTAAACGAGGAAATCTGAAGCTTTGGTGTTTTTATCTAAATTCTAGCCGTTTTCATCTGATGATAACTGCGTCTACTAAAGTGGATTTTCTTTAAGCAATTAAATGTTCAAATCTGGTTCATTAAACTCTCTTTCTTCTTATCGTAAGTTGAACCAACGCCCCCCCCCCTCCCCACCTTTTCATCGGTTAAACGATCTTTTGATTAGATAGGTGAACCTCTTGAGAAGAAACGTTGAACAGATTAGCCAAGTTGAACGTCTTATGGAAAAATTGGGTAAGTGCTGATTTACTGAAAGCTATAAACGTATCATGTACGCCCCATGTTTGGGCTAGCTTCTTCTGCTGACAGGTTTCTCCAACTGTTAGAAAATATAGCTGGTTGTACTGACGGATCTGAGACGGTAATTTCTTTGTTAAAATAGGCTAATGGTTCTCATTATAACATTAAATATGTCAATTGAACACATGTGTTTGGGTTTTATTGCTGTGGTGAATGGTCTGAAAGTTTTTCATTCTACGCTTCTTTTGGCCCCTGCTTTTGTCGATGTCGTTTCCTCCTTCTCGGCATCTCAAATTGTCATTTTATTCAGGAAATACTCAGCGCATGTTCTCTACAATCATCATATTGTAAGTGTCTTTTTCGTAAAATTATCGAACATTTCTACGCTCTCTCATGCTACACTTCATTTCTTGTTAAATGTAGCGATGAAAAGGAGCCTTCTGCAAAGCCTCATATTAACAAAAACAAATAAGAAAACTATGAAATGAATTCTAAAAGAATGAAACTAAAATGAAGTATCCATCCATCCATCCGTCCACCCATCCATTCACCGATCCACCCATCTATCCATACATCCATCTGCCCACCAACCCATCCGTCCATCCATCTATCTATCAATTCATTTTTTCCGCGTGCAAGATCTTCCCATACTGCAGTCATCAGGCACATCTGACTATCTCCAGAGGACCTGTCGCCCTCAGTGACCCCCCATCATAACTGTAAGAACAACTTGTAAGAGTATGCATGGACAAGTCATGTCATAGGGACACCGCCCTTCCTTCCCCCGGCTCCTCCCACCCATCCTCCATCATCGTAAACGTAAGTTAATGAGTACAGCTAAAATGGTAATTGGTCACTCACTGGTCATTGGCCTCAGAATACTTTCCATTGTTGTTGTCTGAATGGGTCGGGGGAGGGGGAGGGGATAGGTCTGGGAGAAAAGGACAATCATCTCAATATCTTCTCGTCCAGTGTACCAGCATCCTTCACAGTACTTGTAAGTGTGCGCACATCCGTATCTTAACGCCATCTGAAGTGAGTACTTAGTTCTCTCGGGGTGAGCTAAAGTTATTAGTCAAAGTACCTACCAAGGCCATAATTGCTGATTTTTATTCGTGAGAATTAACTTTTGACCTTGAACTCCACAAGCGTTAAAACTCTCGTCAGCTGGAAAACTACTAAAACGTAGTAAAATTTCGAACATTTTCATTCCATTAAATCATTATGAATTTCAACCTTTCTTGGAAATTAAAGATTAGGCCCGCTTTAGTCGATGTCGATCGGCCAACCAGTTGGATGGTGACGTCACGAGATTGAGTCTTTATGACATCAGAGAGTATATATATATATATAGAGAGAGAGAGGGTTCACTATTGGTCGATTTGCACTGCGAGGCACGGGAGGCTCTGCGAAACCACTGTTAGCATGGAGCGGAAAGTAGGCCGATGCGGTAAACAATATCCGTTGGTGCATTTCCACGGGGCGTAGGAGCTTACAAACGGTTGTAGATAGTCTGGATCATCCCAAAAATATGAATAAACCACAGTAAAGATATAATATGCACACTGTCTTTGCTGAAGAAGGCCTGTTTCAATTCTTCAATTTCTTGTTTACCGCAGTGACCTAGTTTCGCGATTTGGCGGAAGTGAACCCTCTCTATACATCTATACTCTCTGATGACATCCAACTAGTCCACTGGTGCACGAGGTTTCACTGAAAGTCAATTTCATGACGTCACCATCCGACTAATCGGCAGATCGAAATCGGCTGGTGGGCGTCGAGGGTAACTATTCTAAACGTGTTACTTTAAACCCGCAAGTTAAGCAGTCTATTTCTGTTAACGCAACACTTCCCATCTGGGAGGATTTAACTCTCATCAAATCAGTGATGGTTTTGATCTGTGATGGCTAAAGGCTAAGTGCACATCCTGGTGGAAACGAGAATTGTTTGATTCCAACTTCAAGGGTGCTCTCGTTATATGACACGGGTAGGGAAGTCGTCAACTGAAGTGGCCAGTTTTCTTTTACTCAATCGTATCTTTTCCTTTCTTGGGAGATCTTGTTGGATGGGCTAAAAGATTCTCTTATCGTACAGTTTCCAGCTTTGTTTTTTTGTTTTGTTTTTATATAATCACATCAGAGGGTAAAAATACACAAATCAAAATATATTACACGTATACATGTCAAAATTGAAGAAAACCACTTCTTTACACACAGGCTTGACAAGAACTGAGCGCATCTTTCTGGAAATTTAACATGAAGAAATGAATGAGTTTTTGAGTCTGGGTTTGAGTTTTGCGGCTCGTTGCGCCTTCCATGGACGATTTGGGTACTTTGTGTATGCTTGGTACTCAAATCTTCATCAATTTAAATTTCACCAATAGAATTAATTAATTCCGTATAAAAGAAAAGTGAAATAAGTTTGCAGGTCAAATAGAATACAATTAGGCGGACTGTGGAATAATCGGCGAGATGAGCAAAATAATGGAACTCTTCTCGGGAAAGCGATTAGGCGAAATGTTACGTACGGGACACCACGACATGTGCGTTCAGGAAGCAAAAATTCTCGGTGCTCATTGAATCTTTGCCAGGTCTCGACCTTAGCTCTTGCTTGATCCAACTCTACTTTTTGCACAACTGAGAAATTCGGCTTTAAACGTTTGCAGCTTTAGTATTATGATAAGGAATTTGAATAAATCGGTACTGTGAAGCAGCTTGATAAGTGCCGTGACGAAGTTCAAACACGTGTTAACGTGTGCATTTGTCATTCCTCTTACAAACTAAAAGATCTCTAGTTTTTCACAACATGGGGAAAGAACAAACAAGAGTTAAGGTCGCGCTATAATTGTAAATGTAAGAATATAATTTTTTTTGCATTGTGCTCTACTTTGTAATCTCTTTTTTTTTTTTTTTTTGTAAATTTGGACACTATTAAGATTAACCCATATTCATTATGAATGGCTTTCATAGTTGTAGTGACATAATTTTCATTGTTACTTTTGTCCTCAATTTGTTGTGCGCGGTCAGCAGCTGACATGGAATTGACCTGTAGCACGAGGTGGTGGTGGCGTTGAGGGGGGATGTTATTTCAGGAACAAGCCTGAGTGCACGTGCAATATTTATTTCCGTTAGGAACACGTGACCCCCTACTGACGTCACCAATGCCATAATTACCAGGCTGTGCCTTGCCACTGTATCCCTCTGTAAGTGGCACTTTTCTTTTTCGGCTCCCTCTCTCTGTCTTTCTTCTTGGTTTTCCACTTCTGGCATGTCATTGTCCTCTTGCCACAGGTGTGAACTCATTTTGGATCAAGATTGAAGTGGAAAACATTGAGGGGGGGGGGGGGAGGGGGAGGGGCTCCAGTCTTTCAGTATTGCTAGTGATATTAAGTGTAAACTGATACTTAATTTTGCTGTTTACAGTTATTTACTATGTCTGACAGAGAGACAATTGTAAGACATAATATGCATTTTGGTTACACAATATTATGGATGTTCACACAAGGTATTCTCTGTCTCCCTCTCCTTCCTTCTGCCTCTTTCTCTCTCTCCCTTTCTTTCTCTCGGTACGTCCTCCCTCCCCCGACACACACATAAAACGATATAAAAATCTATAACTATTTAATAGTTACATCAAGAATGACGGCGTCCACATGAAGCACTTGCGTTTTCCATATCGGCTTTGTGTACCATTTGCTTCTGCTGACCCCAGGTGGCTCTGCAGAGAATTGACAGTGTCAAGCTCACCAAGAATTTGAAAAGATCAGTGCTATACCTCGCTTTAGAAAAACAACAGTCCAGAACAGCTTTTGTGACTTGGGTACAAAATAGAACAAGGCAACAGCCTTGCCGATGACCGCGCTAAGTGCCAACATCTCAAGACAGGGGAAAAGAAAGTTACGAAAGACAGGCGGGCCTACACACACAAACAAACGAGCGTCCTCCTGACCAGTGTAGACCTATTCTTTGTTACAACAAAACTAAGACTCTCATTCATCATGATCCTAGATATTGCGGGTATAGAGCAAAATAGTTGTATCTCCAGGTTTATGAATAATGGGAGCTGTATCGGAAACACCACAATATTGTTCTCAGTGATCTCATTTTTAAGGGAGAAACAACAATACTGCTTCTCTGTAACTTGGAACTGATTAAAGATAGCGGAACAACGAAAAAATTGCAAGAAGCAGTTTGTCATTATTACAGTATTGCCATATTATCATGAACCCCAACTCATAAACCTGGAGGTACAACAGTTTTACTCTATACCCGCGATATATAGCCTAATATTTTCGGAACGTAGGCAGTGACAGTGAGGGAGGGTCAACGAAATTATCTTGACCCATTGAAATCTCGCTTATCCTTTACGAAAAGAAACCTCTTTACTCTATATTATTATAATTTCATGCCTATTAAGGAGTAGATAATGATATGAAACTCAGTCTTCCAGCTGTAATATTTTCACCTTGTTTTGCGTCATGCCCTAGTTTGTGGGAGAGCACGGAAATAAATGAAAAACTTCACTTGTTTATCGTCTCGCTGCTTCACGCCCATCCTGCTAATTTAAACGACTTTTGTCTAAAGTGTAAAATTTGGCGCCAAGTGGTCTTATTATCCGTGTTTCCTCAAACTGAGATTTGTCAAGGGCCAGAGATAAAGTTGTCCCTGACAGAGATGGCACGCGACCCAAGTGGTCACGTGGATTAAAAAAAGTAGCAAGCACGGGAGACAGATAGAGAAAAAAAATATATATGAGTTAAGTGTTTCTGCGGTACCACCACACCCAATTCAGTAAGTTGCCTCACTAATACTGTCAACAATTACAGTGTCTCAAGTACAAGTACATTGCCCTACACTGAACCAAAACATTTCCTGATTTTAAACACTTGTTCCACCCACATCCTCCTTCAACAGTGTATTTTATTGACCCATTTAACTATTTAAAATAAACAGTATTTTTAACGGGGTTAGTGACCCAGTGATCAAGGCAGTAGACACGGGTGCAAGATGTGAAGGGTTTAAGTCCAGCTAGGGGCAGGTCCAAGGGAATTGCTATCTCCTTGGTCAGCCTGGCCACTGATAATGTATTGAGCCTACTGAGAATCATAATTATCAGAAATAAAAACATTCTTTGTCTTCTTCATTTTTCCTCCCTCCCTCCCTCCCCAACCCCTCTCTTTGTGGCTGTGGTTTTTTTTCTCACCCTGTCTCTCTCTTTCTCTTTCTCTCTCTCTCTCTCTGTTGCGCTCTCTGTTTTCTCTAACCCTCTTTTTCTCTTTGTCTGTCTGTCTGTCTTTCTAATGATTATCTTACAAAATTGCATGACAATACAAGAGAGAAAGGGAGAGTGGAGGAGAGAGAGAGAGAGAGAGAGCAAAAGAGAGGGAGAAATAAAGAGGGGGACAAAAAAATAGAGAGAGAGAGAGAGAAAGAGAAAAAGAGACACCGTAACAGAGAGAGAGAGAGAGAGAGAGAGAGAGAGAGAGAGAGAGAGAGAGAGAGAGAGACAGACAGAAAGAGAAAGAGAAAGAGAGAAGATAAAGAAGAAAAAGCCCCAATACATCGACTTTCATCCTGGCACTAACATTCTCTGCTCATCACATGCTAAACATTGGCGTATGTCACAACAGTAGCAGTGAGCACACGAGATCAGAACACAAGATACCATCTGGCGTACTCACTCACCAAGCCAGTGCACGCTCTTTACGCTAGCCGGCGGCCAACCAGACAGACAATGCGGCATGTCAAACTCTGACTTCAAGCATGTCTAGGCCGACACGTTCATAATCAACCGGCGGTTCTCACATGTTTACCCGTAATGACGCCTTGTCAAAGGTATTTCTTAAAATCAGTTCTGTATCGGAAATATCTAACTCACAGACTGACAATATCACCCTTCAGGCTGGCATATTTTGTACATCAAGAACTTATTTGCAGCTTTTATGTGTATACAAGGTGGGGGGGGGGAAGAGAGACAAAGAGAGGGGGAGAGAGACAGAGAAGGAGAGAGAGAGAGGGGGAGGGGAAGAGAGAGAGAGAGAGAGAGAGAGAGAGAGAGAGAGAGAGAGAGAGAGAGAGAGAGAGAGAGAGAGGAGTTGATACTATTTCATTGTAAAGCGCTTTGAGTCTACTTTGGGAAGACAGGCCCTATAAAAATGCCCTCTGTTATTATTATTATTATTATTATTCATGTATAGCCTTTTTTGTCGCTAAAAATTATCGGTGTAATAGAATACTTTGTCTGGAATACTGTGGCCGTATCCAACATACATTGCAAAAACCCCGTGATCAAACCTCTCAGTCGTTCTCTATAAATGTTCACACCATGAATTTTACAAATCCGCCAGATTTCCAAACAACAAGTGCCTAGTGTCATTCATTGCTGTGCCGAAAATAATGTTTGCAGTGCACGAAAATTCCCTGCAATCAATCCGTAATAGTACTGTACCACTTGTGTCTGGCGATTTTGAGGTCGTCTGGCTTTTACAGCGCACCAGCCCGCTGAGGAGTGCCTTTTAACATCTTCATCAGATGCAATATAATTAAGAAATATGATATATTAACAGTATGTGAATCCCCACAACAAATGATAATAATAATACATCTCCATAATATTGTCAGTGCTCTACACTAATCGCATAAGTCATTTTTGACACTTTTAAAATATAACGAAAAAAACTTTCTTTTCCTGTCATTTGGTGACTTATGCCGATATGATTCTATAGGATTATTGCATTTTTCTACTGGCGCATTTCTTTTTCTGTAACATATTATCTGACAGGCCTCATACTCAGGAATGCGATAAACCATCAGTTGCCTTTTGGCCTAAGTCTGACATTATGCCATTATCGTAGAGCAGTGGAGATATTCATAATATAATCTCCATATAAACTCCAGCATCTGCACAATAGAATGATAATCATTATCCTCAAAGTTATTATTCTCTTTTTGTCGCACGAGCGTACACGATCTGATCTGATATCTTGAGGTTAACCATTTTGAGAACCACTGACTGTAGCCAGTGAATATCCGACATTCCATGAGCGGCATGCCTACACAGTGTTATGCTGGCAGTATCATAAATGACACGCACACACTAGGTGAATGATGAACAGCTATGCCAATTGTGTTCTGGAAACATAGATACAATGCCATAGAAAAAGGTGATATCATGGACGAAGAAGATTCTTGGTGCCGTTGTCTGGTTTTTGACGAAAAAAGACTTGAAAACCGCCATGATCCAATGCTCTCCTGCCTACACCCACTCTACCTTTGCCCACTTTCTTGGAAGTGGCTACGTCTGGATAAAAACCAGGTGTAAGATGCTTAAACTCGTCCCAGCATACCTTTGAAGATGAAAAGCTAAAACTCTCATAAGACCAGCACTGTGAACTTTTTCCCCGAGGGCTTCTTAAGGATGCATATCTCAGGGTCACGCTCGATAGGGCCGTCCATAAATACTTACGCTGAATTTTGGCCACATTTTGCCACTCCCTTTCCATGTACGCTTCCCATACGCTTGGCCTCAACCAACCGGGATTGACAGTTGAAGCTGTTTTGAAATGGCATTTTGCACGGACTATTCGAATGATTCAGTAGAAACATCCCTCATTTGATTTTTATCGAGTCAGAGAGAATATTTTGTTGAAAATAGACATATAAATAAAAATCCACTTGCTAATTCATTACCGTGACTGTGAAGAGTTCGTTCACTTTACAGACCACCCCCGCCCCTTCCCATCCCCATGTACGCTCTCATGCTCTGGACTCATTCCCCCCCCCCCCCCTCTCCCCTGACCCCCGTGAGCGCACGTACTTCATGGATGCCCCCTCTGCCCAAGGCGTTTTACATATTATTGAGCTATCACTTTGCCGCAGTCGGTTGATAGTTAGAAGCTGCTGTGATCGGGAAAAAAATCCACAAACATGCAGGCGGAGCTGAGTGTAGACTATCTTATATCTTAGTGCAGTATGTCCAAGAGGTTTCTTTTCCTTCCCTTTACCAAACCGCAGAGGAAACGGAAGTAGATCGAAGGGGAGATTAGAAACTGGTAAATAGGCATGTACTGCCAACAAATTATGTGTCAATTTTAATACCCTTCCATAAGTAGTTAACGGCTGGGAGCTTCATTTTATATGTGGGCAAGGTAGATTCCTGAATATTTTAATGATACGTCATTCGCTAAACAACTATCAGCAGAGCTTGACGAAAATAAATATGATAAAAACCGCAGAAAAACTGTGGGGCCGCAGCAAGGCTTAAAGCAAAGTCAAAATTTTGGAGAAAAGACTTCACCGAAATATTGGTTGTTTCTTTTTGTTTGTCTTGCCTTTTTCTTTGCTTCTTTGCGTTTTATCGTATTGTTTGGATTTTATTCCTTACATGAGGCTTTGCTACATAGATCCTTTTCTTTTTGTCAGTTTTTGACTTACCTGTTGAGCTGCTAAATGACAGTCTTTCTCCAGCCAACTGTTCCCCCAGTGACAGAAACAAGGGAAATAACAGATGACAAATGCAGGGGAGACAGTGCAGGTAACATAAACAAAGAAAACACATACATGTATTGGAAATGTCAAGGTCCTTGTTTTTCTGTTTCTGATTTTGCTGATCACTTACCAGCTGACAGGGCTCCCTGAGTTT
Organism: Onchidella celtica; assembly: GCA_963931925.1. Classification (NCBI taxonomy): domain Eukaryota; kingdom Metazoa; phylum Mollusca; class Gastropoda; order Systellommatophora; family Onchidiidae; genus Onchidella; species Onchidella celtica. Next base: position 26,321,326 of record OZ007583.1, read on the forward strand.
TTCACTACATTGTAAACGATTAACAACGAAGGAAATTACACGAGCATTCAGATGTTCCGTTGCCGAAAATCAGTTGCAAAACTTCGTTATGCCTGCTATTCTTTGCTGTTTTTCTATTTTCGTACGTTGATTTTTTACTTTACTATTCATTTTCAGATAATTTATTATCCATTTCACTGCACAACTATACAACAGCGAGCCTCAAACTGAATTAGCTTTTTTCCCCCCGGATAAACACTTATTGAGGTTTCGCGACAAAAAATGATGTTTATTTTGGTATCGCTGTGCAACTCACGTGTTCCATAGAAACCCAGCACTTGTGGTTTACCAAGATTTATGATACAAAATCTGAAAGAGACACCTCTTTGATGTTTACTCCAGTTTCAAGTGTACTCGCCCCCCAGGCATTAAGCCGTAACGACTCTACCCGATAAACCTCGATACTGACGCATCACACGTTCTTGAAGTGAGAAGTGTCAATGTTGACTCAGAGCACCCGGCTGTCCCGGTGAGCAGGGTGGAGTACTCAGTCACTGTGCTGAGACAAAATCTATCGGTGTAAACTGACTAAGCATCATTTTACTCTTTACTTAACACCCATAAAGCCTTGAAATTATTATTATATCATTTGTGTCACGAAAGTATGTACAAATATGCACTAACATTTAACTGATCTTATGGCTCCCTATGCACCATCGCGACATTTTAGATCATCTGCAGACACTAAAAAGTTTAAAATTCCTAAGATGTCCCTTAAGACCAGGGGTGGAAAATCTTTTTCTTTTCAAGAGCCTCAGATTTGGAATTGTCTGCCTCTGAGAGAGACTGAAAATTATATAACTTTTAATATCAGTCTAAGAGTCATCTGTGAATGTCCATTAATTTTAGTTTTATTTTTTCCTGAGTATGCCCAGTTTTGTGTGTGTGATATAAATATAAAGCGCTTAGAGCCTGGTGGTTAACGGGATGAAGCGCTATATAAATGCTATGTGTAGTTACTATTATTAAATCATTCAGTGACAAAATTTTGACCACTCAATGGTGAAAATTAAGAAAAACAGAAGATCCATGAAGAAAATGAAATGCTGATTTCCTATCAACCGTTCGCAAAGTGCACAAATACCATTACTCGCTGTCTCCTCTGCAGTGTTCGTGTGGGAACGTGAATATATCAGTTTTACATAATTAAGTTACCAAAAAATTAAAACCATTTTATGTAAAAAAAAAACTTCAGTTTTTATGTAGATATGATGAAGAAAGTGATGAACTGGAGATTTTCTCAGGAAACAGGAACTGATCTTAACATCTGAGGGGTTGTTTTTGTTTGCTCTTCAACAGTACTGCCTTGCTGTGGGAAAACACTGCAATATATGCCAAAAACGAACTATCATAAAAGACTCAAAATGAAAAAAAATAAGGCGTTGCGCCTATCCTTTAAAAATTTTTTTTGATGAGTATCCATTTCGTTATAACCTAAATAGAATTAACAGTTGTACGAAATTATAACCCAGATAGAGAGAACACATTTCATTCTATAAAATAACGTTAAAAAGTAAATTTGAACAAGATTGGTCTATACGGCGTTTGTCCATACCATGGCAGTGCTAGCTGTGTACACCTCTCCCTTCAATTACTTAAAAGCGCATGGCCCTCTTGGCAACATTGCACGAGTTTATTTACCTAACGTCACTGTGAAACCCGCCAACACCGAATCTGTTTGTTTACTTAGCGGACTGCGGTTTCATTGGAGTCATTCTGTCAGGGTCACTGAACTATCCTGGGAAGAATTGGGGTGGGAGGGTGAGGGTAGGGGGGGTGGGGGGTGGGGAGGCGGGGTCTGTGATTGTAATCTGCCTGGTTTCGTTTGCTTTGTTTTGTTGATGGTGACTCGATAATGAAACGCTTTGAAAACTTACCAAAGCGAACCCAAAATAATCCTGTCTTAAAACTAAAAACAGTATAATGCCAAGGAGACTGATTATAGTTTTTTATAATCAACAAAACAATGTTCGTCAATGGGTTGAGCTTGACATACAGAAATGAAAACCTATAAGCGGCAAGTCGCAGTGGTGTAAGAGGAAAGTTGGCTGAAAAAAACAAGTTGTATTTTCGGAGTCCTACGGGTGTGGACAGACAGACAGGCTTACAGATTCAGAACTTGCAGAAATACAGTTCTAGAAAACGACTTTGGTCTTTGGTTGCTTAATATTGAAAGATCAGTCAGGATTTTGTTTTCTTTTCGGCTGCGGTATATACAGTTGAAATCTGACCCCAAGTCTTCATCGGGCGAACAAACATTGTAAACACTAGCCGACCCGCGCAAGATAAATCTCGCAGATTCTTTGTAGGAGACCCAACCATATTATATCTAGATCTCTTCTATATTTAAAGCAGCATTTGGATTCCCGGTAAACGTTGATTTTCGAACACCAATGTGTACAGACAGATCAAGGACGGGATTTCCGGTCACACTTTGCGGTTCTACACGATGAAAATGCGTCTCTGTTTCAGCGGCTCAAAAAAAAAAAAATTGTTTCAGCGGCTCAAAAAAAAAAAAAAAGACTGATTTTTTTTTTCAAAATGTAACGCTTCGTCAAAAAGTGATGTAGTGCACCAAGTTTCATACTTTTTGATGGCGTAGTCGCGAAGTTTTAGCCTCTTACAGGTTCACCTTCTAGCTCAATAAGATGTGCAGATGCACCGGAGTTTCGGTGAACAGGTAGGCTTTGGTTAACGTGAGAGAACACCGGGGATCAAAATCAGATAGGACTAAGGGATTTAATCTGAACAGAAAATTTATGTCCTTAAACCGTGAAGTCGTGGGCTCTCAAGAGTTTTCAATAAAAATCCCTGGTGTTTGAGGCAAACTGTGATAATGGGTGCATTCAGGACCATTAAAAGAAATATAATAATAATATTATTACTTTTATGCTGCATAATAACAGTTTTTGCATTTTCCAAACATCGTTTCATCAAATAGTTTCGAATAATACTTCTATTTCACATAATGATCAGATTGACAAAATTGGGGAAGAAAATTGCATTTGTGTGGATCTGTTGCTCAGAGATTGTATACTTAATACATACACTGTTTACAGAGCACTTTCACTCTAACTCCAATAACTCTCTGGCTCTCAGCTCTGCACTGGTGGTGGAAACGAAGTGTCAACAATCTGGTCCGCCATTGCAAGGGGGAGAGAAGTGATTACCGTTGATGAAAGGGAGATGAACCATGTAGCAGCAACTTCCTGTGTGTTTCTTGTCTCCTGCGCCCCCCCCCCCCCCTTAATATTAAGAGTTCAGAAACAATTAACAGCGCAATATTCTCTCCAAGATAACAACTTTGTGCACGAAAGAAAACTATGGAATGAGGACGGGGTGATCTTAAAGGTGTTCCTGTGGGTTCCATGGCCGAACTGGTGTTCGAAAATCATTGTAATATGCAACAGGTTTCACCCAACATTGTTATCACCAGCCGACCCAAACAAGATAAATCGTGCACATTTTTTTTGTCCAGTGTACAGCCGAATATCCAGATATAGTTAATATTAACAAAAACCCTTGAATTATAATTACTAGTCGGCCCTCGAACTCGGGGAAGACACAAATTTAATGTGATTTTTAAAGTTGAGTTTTGATCATCAATTTTCTCTCCACTCAAAATGTTGGAATATTTTCATCTGTTCAACTCACTTGTCGCCCCAAATCAACGAAAGTATTTAAAAATGTTGCGAATTTCAGGAACGTTTAAAACTATGCTTACGTACAACTTTACGCGTTTTTATGCGTAATAATCATGGTATTTTGTAGAATTTAAGGCTCATCAGTTAAAAAGCCTTTCATGATTACATTGAAGGTATTGCTTCTTTTATAGCATGATACAAAGACTTAATAGAACCTACTATGACACCATAGTCCCTTACAGAATACACAAAATGTGTTATAAATTTGGTTTTTGACCAGGAAAGTGTAAAGAGAGGTGAAGAACATAATTTCCGATCATATTTTTAACTCTACTCGATGAAAATGTGTCTCTTCTATACGGCTTAAAAGATCGTAAATAAATAATACTACAGACTGAATCTTATCCGAAATGAATGTATCCAAGAATTTATCGTCAAAACTTATGGCAGTCCATAAAACAGTGGGAAAACAGAAATATTTGAAGACAGAAAGCTGCAGAAAAGCAAGATGACAGAAATAAGTCTCTCTGGAGTTGCTGTCCGACTACCAAACAAAACAAAATACCCGCATGTAGAATGGTACCCTTGTTAAAATTTGAGGGCTAATTATGTGGTGAATATAATGCGCATTATCAAAGTATACTGGTTAGTCAAAAACTGCAGAATACAAATTAAGAAAAAAAACAAAACAACCAGTAGACTGAAAACTATTATGCTAAAACACGTAGTTCATTAAGCAATCGAAAATGTTGCTTACATATCATACTCTCCATATCGACATCCTAAGGCGATTTGGCAATTCCAGTGACCATGATTATTAAATTGATAGTTTAAGTCTGCCGAGTTAACCTTTCCAATTCCAACCTTACACGCTTTATGCCCAGGGTCTTCAATATAGCGAACAGCACGGTGATAATGAATGTGGAGAGATAAGCTGATATAAATATCGGCGGTCAGTAATCACCTTTGAAGATAATACGTTCTGAAGAATGCATAAATTGCCACTTGTAGGTGTACGCATGCCCAGTCTTGTCATTGACTCACAGCTGAGGCGTCATTCATCATAGCTGCCACACGCGCTGACCGAGCGATAGGCGAAAAACTGTTGGCATGACAGAGATGGTTACCTCATATATGCCACTTCAGAACCCGCAACTCCCAGAGCAGTGGGGGATACAGCTTATACTACTTATTTCAACAGAAAACTTACATTCTCGGAGTACTGACACCTTCCCACCCCCACCCCCAAAGCAAAACAAAGCAAAGTCCCCGCCGTTAAAAATTAAATAAATATATAAATAAATAATTAATTGGGCTCTCATCATATTTATCGTCAGTCAGTCAGTGCATGATATTTACCTCTCAAGTTTTGTTCTGATTGATAAAAGTATGATGATAATCATAATATTATAATAATAATAAGAAGAAAAAGAACAATAATAATAATAATAATAACAGCAACAAGAACACAACGAGAACATATTGTGTCTATTTTCTCCAAATAATTTATCGTTGATAGTGGTGTCCAATGATATTAATGATGGTAATAATAATACTTCTGACCTCGGCAGGCTGGATACACGGACATACTGTTAGACGGTGAAAAATGGCTCCACTTATATTTGTTTTGTCTGTTCAATTTCTAATCTTTGATTGAACAATAATCATACGGTGCTTGAAGAAGAAATTCAACCTGTGATTCAGCGCTTAGAGGGCGTATCTGAATTACATGCAGTAAAACGCCCACGGATTCCTGATTCCCAGGCGTGAAGACAAGATAATGTTATGCCTTTGTTCTTCACTGTGTAAGTTGTCAGCCACACATGCTGCGCTTCTTGGCGTGGCCAGGAAAATGTCAAGATGTCCCATGCTGTATACAATTTGCTTTCTGGCTGAGATTCTGATGCTGAGTGGCCACCTGAGTTATGACCAAAAAAATCAACAAAGAAGACACACATACCTACACACACACACTGAGAGAAAGAAAGAGAGAGAGAGAAAAAGAGAGAGACAGAGAGAGAGAGAAAGAGAGAGAGAGAGAGAGAGAGAAAGAGAGAGACAGAGAGAGAGAGAAAGAGAGAGAAAGAGAGAGAGAGAGAGAAAGAGAGAGAGAGAGAGAAAGAGAGAGAGAGAGAAAGAGAGAGAGAGAGAGAGAGAGAGAGAGAGAGAGAGAAAGGGAGAGGGAAAACCTGTGAGGTCACAGCCGGGATAAACACAGAGTTGAATGAACTAGATCTATACTATGTCAAATTTAAACGAGAAAAATAGACCTGTGTTTCGTAAACCCCTACGTTAGAAACGAACAGCAAGGCAATACTGAACATCATCTTCTCACTGTAGATTCGATACAAGTGTCTCGGAAAAATCCATCTCTATAACCGATTCACAACCTAAAAGCCTGTTCCCATGAAAAGTGTTTTTTTTCCACGTGTCTTTGGCGAGTGTTTTCTTTCGAAAAGTATTAATATCTACACAATACGCTTACATGGTAACATCTTTAAAATCAGAGTCGGAGCCATTTTTGGAAAGCACGCGAGCGTTAATGGCGTGAAAGAGGCGCGCAGAAAAAAGCCCTGAAAAAAATCCTTCATTGGAACTAACTTTGCGGTTACAAGGTGTCATAATATTATTATTATGATTGCCATGCACTATTACTCCTGTCAAGGTTGCACCTGCTTGGCCTGTTATGGTTGTTATGATTACTGTAAACAATAATTATGAACACAGACACCCAGCAGATGTTGACGTTATAATGGATGTTGTCGAGATGACAACAAAACAGCCGCTCGCGTTGTTATTTAATAGTTTAAGTGTAAGCATTAATAACAGGGTGGCTGTCGGTGTTGTTTTTAGATATTGTGAACAATAAGAACATCGTAGGGGGCGGCGTTGTTTACAGATATTGCAAACACCCAGTAGATGTGGGCGTTGTTATGATTACTGTAAACAATAACAAGAGACTAGCTGTCGGCGTTGTTATGGACATTGTAAACAATAACAAAAACAGAACAATGCGCAATGCAAAACTGCTCACGTTCTTGACCCTGGGAGCAACCCGCAAGGGGGTGGGGAGGGAGGGATGTTTACGTGCATGAGAGCATGTGTGTCTGTTATTGGCGAGATTGCGGCAAGGCGTGACGTGCACGCTGGCAAATCAAGCGGGGAAAAACATATGGTAAGTTGAGTATATGGCTGAGAGGGCACCGAATTCCAGCTGGTCTAGGGTGAGGAACAAAGGACCCGGGTGGGGGGGGGGGGGTGGTGGGGAGGGTTAAGGGGGGGGGCAGGAACTGCTGAGCATGGTCTTTAGGATCGACCTTTGCTCACGTGCAGCCATCACACACTAACCTGGAGCGGTCTTCAGAGAAGGAACGTGCAAAAAAGATAGGTAAAAAAAACTTCAGACCAAAAGAATGTTCTTTGTGAGCTTTCTACGCGTATGTGAACTTTTAGGACATAGACGAGTTGATGTTTTTTTTTTTTTAAATCGCTTACTCCGCTTCGTCCTGCACCCCCTCCCCCTCCCCCTCCCCCCCCCCCCCCCGCCTCTACATTCACCCTTAGCTTCCCCCAATTACGTTTCTGTCACACGTCACAAGATGTATTTTTTTAAAAACAAAATCAAGCCCTACCCACTGAGAACTCAGGGGAAAACGAGTCAGAATTCACAGAGATCCAGCAATAATTATTTCTTACTGAATGTAAAATAACCAAAAAGTGCAAATTTCATATTTTCGGCAAAGATAAAAGTTTTTTTGTTTGGTTTTTGCCGTTGTTACTTAAAGTAAGATAAACTTATGTAATAAAATGTACGATCTTTATCTCTACATTTGTTAGACTCTTTCGATTTGTAACCCTTTGAATTAGAAGGAATTAGCAGGATTACCGTGGGGGTAGCTTCTCTATATCAAACCGACGTCGGAGTGATGTCGCAACTGATGGATCTACGTGGGAACGCTGCGATTCCTATGTATAAACGACGTCAATCCCTGTCCCGTACTTCGGATTGCTGTGTCTGTTGCTGGCTGAGATATTATTTTGAAATTATGAAAATTCAACAAACAATTTGAAATGAGAAGAAAACGAAGTAGAAGATTGTGACAAAAGTACAATGGTTATGACAATAATAATATTATCTGTATACTGAAACGGCTGGTTCCATGGCTTTCAGAAGCTGCAGATGAGCAATGTGTAATACCTAATGAAATATGGACTCCTCCTGGACAGATTTTCTCAGAAAAAAAATGGACGTTACTTATCAGATAATGTTCTCCCTCCGGTTTAAGTTTCATAGAGTTTTTCCCACAACTTCACAGGGCAAACAAAACGTAATTTACTGTTGAAATATTTGGGTCATCTAGGAGATAACAAAATTTAGCAATTACTCGAATTCTTCAACACAGACTTTAAAAATAAGGTTACAGTATTTTGTCTAGATTTCCTGGCCCCGGAATAGTCCTTGTTCTGTAGCTACGAATAAATGAGCTCTTAAGCAAGTAATCTGGTGACGCTTACAAGCTGGATTCAGTACCACTTAGCCAATGCACGCATTAGCCGATTAGTTGGATGGTGGCGTCACGAGATTGACGTTCGGTGAGATCCAACTAACTGGTTGATGTGTGAGATCTCATAAACTAATTGTCGTGACGTCACCTTCCAATTAATCGGTCGATCCAAATCAGCCAGAGCGCGCCAGTGTATTTTGTTTCGAACTCCTGGCCCCTGAATAATTTCTGTTGTGAATTTACGAATAAATGGGCCAGTAGGCACGTAAAGTGCCACTTACATGCTGGATTAGTACCATTAATTTTAATGTTACCTAATATGCTGAGCTGCTGTAGCTATGTGGAGTTTGTCACACTCATGTTGTACACTTAACATAGCCCTTTATCTCAAAAGTACTCTTTTCGGCTAATGTCAGTAAAATCATATATTGAAGCTCTCATTAGTTCTGGGAGAGAGAATAATTTACAAGGTCTATCAGTGCACCTAGAGATCTCTGTTGTATTGGTCTTAACCAATGTTTCTCAGAGTTCCAGCTCACATTGCTCCTCTTGAGATCACAGTTTCCCTCAAATTCCTCCCTGGCTTCGAATTGCCTTTAAATACATCTTTCAACATTGGACCTTTCCAATGGCAATTATTGAAACAATTTCTGAAACTAAATTTCTTTGTTTATTTCAATCAAATAAAAAATAGAGGGAAGAAACCTTAGTTTGTTCAGCAATTTTGGTATTTTTACACATTATGTCCAGAGTAGGCCTACATTCTCTCCCAGTTTTGGACTTCCTCCTCTCCCCGAAAGTCCAAATTCGTTCCCTGGCTGAAATCCCTCCCCTTGATCTAAAATCCTCCCCAATCCTCCAAACTGGGAGCCAAGTGCCTCCCGTTTGAGAACCGTTTGCTCTATATCCGATTTCTGTTATTGTTTGGACGTTGTTTTCGAGTGCGTTTCTCCTAGATGAAAAAACTGCCACCGGAATGAGACATAAAGAAACATTCACAAAGACGCCAATGTTGAGTGAAGGTTGAGCAATACAGTATGGGTTTTCAAAGGAGCCAGGATATTCTTTTCCAAATTCCCTTTACACCATTGCAAATTTTACTGATTCACCTCCAGTGTGTTTCACATACTCTCTCTCCCTCTCTCTCTCTCTCTCTCCCTCCTCCCCCCTCCCCTCTCTCTCTTTCCCCCTCTCAGGAGTCTTCAGGCTTAATTCCTTTTCAGTGAGTTCAAGTTTCAGGCTGTCTTTTCACCAACTTGCTTGAGTGCCGCTGTCTCCTCTGCCACACCTTTCTGTTTAAATTCCATTCAGTCGACCACACTTGTAAACACAGAAACAAACATACATAAAAACATATGCGAACACATGGAAGGTTGTGTATAATGAATTAGTTATGCATTTTGTTACGCAGCCACCACAAGTATAGAAAAGTGATTTCCCACACATTCACACCGAGCAGCGTCAAAGTTTGTGTGCACAGTTCCGCACGTCATCTCATTCCCAGACTATGATAACATTTGCGCACCGGTTGGGTTCCAGTGTACATAAAGTTCTATCTCAGACATTCACTAGAAGGGGGATACACCCAATTTTCCTGAATGCATCAATGGTGTTGGATCTCTCCCAGCACTGTGAAACACTAAAACGGTGGTGAATCTCGCAGATTTTCGCACGTAATTAACGCCTAAAACTGTGTTTTCATGTGTACGGGAAGGCAAACGGCAAGGGAAACGTCAAAAGCCTTTCAAGTAGTGAATATAAAGAATGTTTTCATTTGCACGAAACGGCCATGTCCTTACACATAAAAACATTGCTTCCGTGTACATGAAAGCATTCTTTCAATTTCAGTGCTTGAAGGGTCTTTGACATTTCCTTTGCCGTTTCCGTTTTAGTGCACATGAAAACGCAGCTTAATGATAAAGGCATGAACACTTCTCGTCACTATTCACCATAAGGGGTGAACCAGACTAAGGGGTAAGCCAAAACAAGGCTGGCGTCGGCCCCACACTGGCGGCTCACCGCATATTTATTATGCACCACACTAAGATCAGGGACAAAAAATATGAGAAAAATCCCAAAGTTCCAACATGCCTGCACCGACCGGGATTTGAACCCGGTACCTGTGGCATGAGAGGCGAGCACCTTGCCTCTAGACCCTCGTGTCTCTCTTTGTTTCTGACTCGTGGCAAATCCTCGTGTTAGAAACAAAGAGATGAGGGGAGACAGGCGGGGGAACAATTATTCGCAAATAGCTCGTATTGCAATACAAAATCGCCCAGTGATGCAAGAAAGACTAGGTGCTGACAGTTGTGGAAAGTTTGGCAGATACAGACACTTTCAGTCTCGTGGATTTCCCTGGCTGAAATCATAAACAACTGGAGACTCGACGTTTTGAAGGGCTCATTGGTTTGTAAATTTACACTAACTCTTTGCTCTCATTCTATGGTTTGTCTTATAACTTTCTTTTTCATTTCTTGTAGTTTTCAGAGTCGTTCCATTATACAGGTCACTAAATCATGAGCAACAAATGAAATGACCTGGGCAAGGTCAGGGCGTCCAGAAATGAGGGCCTTCAAATTTTGGTGAGAAATAAGTTCGCATTTCGGGCTGGGCCGAATTCGAGCCAGGGATCCCCACACACTTTCATCATGCGCTTTAACTACTGGGCATTATGCTGGCATATACGAACACATGAGGGGTTATCACAGTTTTAAGGTTCACATGGCGCAAAAAGTTAAATTCAAGAACGGTTTTCTCAGACTGGAAATTCAGTGGATGGGAAAGTTGACCCCCGTCTTCGCTTCATCAAGTTCAAGATCCACAGGGTAGAAAATGTGTACTGGATTCCAGAGATGATTCTAGTGCCGAATTTTGAAAGATTTCCTGAATTTTATTTACGTCGTTCTGCGAGACCTCGAATGGAGAGCAAAATGTCGCTGAGACCTGCACTAATTTTATGATCATTATATAATATACTTTATGTGGTCTAGTGGAGTGAAGGGAGGTGAAGTTCAAGGATGTGAGATGGGCATGTGAAGATTAAAAACAAATTACATAAGCAACCCAGTTTGGGGACAAGCAATTCATACTGGTTTAATTTCGAACCAGTGGGCGTCCGCAAATAACCAGGGGTTCTAGCCCCCCGGGGGGGGGGGTGATTTTTTTCCGTAGGAGCAGGGGCGGGGCAGCAACAGACCCCAAACACTGGACATCGGCTAAGGGATTTCTCGTCCTTTCCAACACTGCCATGGGTCCGGCAATCTCTGGACTGTGCCTGATATGACTCTGAACATCACCGAAAATCCCTGGAATGTGTTGGGGCTGTCCTGTGTTTGGGGGTGTGTTGTTGCCCCGCTCCTGAATTTGCTAAAGCTCGTACGGAAAAAAAATCAGGCGCCCCAGGAACAACAATAAAATAAACATCACAGAGATGACAAATTGACCAGGATACTTTTGTTTTGCTAATATCTGAGGAAGCGCTGGAAACAGTTTAGATATACTTAAATAAATATAAATTTCAAAGCTAAAACATCAAAAACATTTTCGGAGAGAGAGAGGGAGAGAAGGAGAGAGAGAAAGAGAGAGAAAGAGAGAGAGAGAGAGAGAGAGAAACTATGTCACAACATTACCATAAATTTGTTTTTTTTAAAATCCCATTTGGGAAATTTCCCTTTCTGTCATTGCAGCCCAGCTACAACTGGAGCAGACACGTTGTCGCCACAGTGCAACGCCGGTCAGAGTGTTTTTTTTTAGGGGGGGGAGGGTGAGGGGGGAGGGGAGGGGATGAATTTTATTTACTTTTGCCCTGGTAGCGTCCTGTTCGTCCCGCTCTTTTCGATTTCCAACTGCCAAGGTATCTTAAACGTAAACTAGGTGCTCGATCCTACCTCCCATAGGATAAGGGACAGGAAAATATGAGAAAAATCCCACAATTCCAACATGCCTGCACCGACCGGGATTTGAACCCGGTACCTTCGGCAGGAGAGGCGAGCACCTTGCCTCTAGACCACGGTGTCCCCAGCAAATTAAAGCCAGCATACAGTTTCATTATTTGAATCCTTCAACGTTAAACACCTTAAATTTAGGTTTTCTTCAAGCTTCTCGACAGTGGTAAGTTTTGAAGATGGCAATTCGTGGGGAAATATTTTACCTGAAGGAAAATTTGAGTAATGTAATCGATTCTTCGGATTGAGAATTGATAGTCAGTTGTGCCCAGATGGCATTTGCTCAGAGGGTCTGTGAGAGAATAGATATGGAACCATTGTTGGATACTAACGTTGCTTGAAACATGAAGAAAACAACAAATTAATGCCCCCTGGTGTGTGCGGACCACACCGTCCAGGAAAGTAGCAGGTACGAAAGTGATACACCCAGGGGTCGTCCATACATGAGTCACCTCGATTTTGGCGATTTTCATTTCCCCCTTCCTCCTCCTCGCGTACGCTTTTCACACCTTAAGGCCTCTTTACACTGATGGGTTTTAGGAATAGAAAAAAGGAATGGGGGACTGTGTGGGAAGAACTCTCCTGGCTTTCCGTCTTTTGTTTTCCGATTTCCCACTTCGAAACATGTCCAAAAAACAAACGATGCGCATCGCTTCTCATTCAGAAAACAGACCAGTGTAAACAAAGTTTGGAAGTGGGAAATCGGAAAACAAAAGACGGAAAGCCAGGAGAGTTCTTCCCACACAGTCCCCCATTCCTTTTTTCTATTCCTAAAACCTACCAATGTAAACAGGCCTTTAGGCTTCAAACCCCATCCTTTTCGAATGAGCTTACGGCCATTAGAATGGTGAATGCCCATGATGAGGCCTGGTATTTGAAACTATTCTGGGCATTTTACATAGACTATTTTGTCTACTGCGCCAGAAACATAATCTGATTTGCCCTTTTCTCTTATTCTGTTGCAGTCTCCATTCCCCCCCCCCCTCCCCTTATTGCTTTCTCTCTTTCTATCCCGTAGTATGTGGACCGTATGGGACACCACAGGTGATCTGGCGACCAGCAGCCTCCTTCTACTTATTTTTAATCTGTTATCATACTTGAAACATGTACGGACATTCCCCAGACTGTCCTCCCAATAAAATTCCTTCTATGAAGGTTTCTCGTAGAGTATTCATTCTACCTCCTCCGCGCGCACATAATCTATGGGTGGCCTCTTAATTAGTAAGCCTCATCTTTGGGTTGTGTTAATTAACTGCATGTCAGAAAATGATAGAGATCATTTATTGCATTTATCCGTATTTTGTCCACGTTCATACTGTCAACACCTTTGTCTTGGCGATCACAATCATGTCGGCAATGCAAAGCCACAGCAGACTGCCACCTTTTGTTGTTCTTGGTCTAGGCGCTAGTTACATAACCCAGAGTTTGTCTCCAGCACTTCCACTCTTCCATTATGTGCCATCACCGGCTTTCTGCAGGCAGCAATTAATTTGCAACATTTGGCAGAGCTATTCACCCCCCGGGGTCAACTTTCCCCTCTCACGGCGGTCACGTAACCACGTGGCTGTAGAACACATCTGTTATGCCACGTACTGGTGTGAGTTACTGGGTCACATTAAAAAAAAACCCACCTGTTCTCTTTATGAAACTTGTGTTTTGCGTCGGCTGTGGGTGGTCGCTGAACGCTGGGAAATGGAGCAGGGCGCAATTTTCAAAGATTGGACAATAATTAATGGCCACGGATGTAATGAAAAGTTATTGAAAAACCATGGGAAAGTTTGGGCCACGTGGATCTTCAAAGTCCAAATTTTAATGCTTAAAAATGAAAAAAAAACTTATCCCCCCCCTCCCCTCCCTTTTCCAAACAATAATAATAATAATAATAATAATAATAATAATAATAATAATAAGCATAACAAAATTGGCCTCCTTTTATCTTTTTAAAGTAAAATACGAATCAGATGCTTCAGGAAATGGGGAAAGAAGGGTTATCTTTTATAAAGGAATCGTCCATGTCAATCAAATAAGCACATGCTTGAATAGAGTAAAGTTTAATAAGAAAGGAACAAAAGTGGCCACAGTTCTAATTTTACCCAGAGCTGTCTATTTAACAGTTATGTGGCAAATTTTGTAAAAAGGTAGGCTATCATAATGAAGCACAGCAATATTATTCTAGGCAAGGCACTAATGCTGAGGATAACTTCTGGCAACTAATATAACAAGGGCAAAGTTGGCAGTGTAGTTTAGTAATATTAGTTTACCAAAAGGCTGTTGGCTTTCCATGTCAAATCTGTTTTGTCTCAGTTTGTGTTCAAGGTATTCCTTGATCCCTGTATTGAAAATTAACATCCCGTGACGTTGAACCTTAAACTTAGAATTCTTGGTAAAGCTTCCTTTGTCACATCGTGTCCAGCGACACCACGTGTGCGATAAGTGTATAGTTTGGACAGCTGTTGTGCAATAAGGCGATCTTAGTTTACAAATGCCCCTACTCTTTCACCCCCCCCCCCCACACACACACAAAAACCAGGAGGAAAACAAAAATAAAGTCTGAAAGAATAATTCATCGTAATTAATTAAGGCTGTTGTCAAGAAGCATTTCGGGAGCAGCTCTCTAGCTCTGGAGTCACAAAAGGCTTTGAAATACGTACCCCAAGCGCAAAAAATAAAACACAACAAAGAACAACTGGGATTTGGGGGGGGGGGGATACTACGTACTAGTAACAACATTCATCCTCTTTCAGCCACAATGACGATAGAGCAAACAAAACTTACAATGTGATGAAGTTGCAAACTTGCATGTCAAACCTTTAATCCAGAAATATAAGCAAAACAAAGGCGAAAGATGCTCACTAAGCAGGCGATACGGTCCATTACCGATAGCAGAAAGAGAGGTCATAGTAGGGTAGGCGGATCATAATATGAATGGGGCTTCAGTTCACATGAGATGGGGTGAGGAATGGTGGTAAGTGACCGCTGCAGCTGCAGGTGAGAGTGATGATGGACGTTACAGATGCCGTCGGAGATGTCCGTGGTTATGGGTGAGAAGCTGAGGAGTGGAGTGGGTGGTAGAGTCCTGTTCATTATGTGGGCCAGTCAGGCGTGGAGGTGGGTTGTGAGTGTTCTGGGATGTGTTATAAGTGTGAAGGTATAGCTGAGGGCCAGCCTGTCTTGAGAAAACGCCTTCGGTATACAATGTATATAGTGAGAGCAAGACACTTCAGAATTATAGGTGTCTTTTATGGACAAAAACAAGGCCATAATTATAATACATGGTTTAGATAAGACAGGCAGACACATAGATAGATAGATAGATAGATAGATAGATAGATAGACATATAGATAGATAGATAGATAGATAGATAGATAGATAGATAGATAGATAGATAGATAGATAGATAGACATATAGATAGATAGATAGATAGATAGATAGATAGATAGATAGATAGATAGATAGATAGATAGATAGATAGATAGATAGATAGATAGATAGATAGATAGTTTTTGAGGAATAAAAGAGATCATAGGAAAGAGGGAGAGAGAGAAAAAGAGAAAGGAGTGAGACATGGAATGGGGAAGGGGGATAAAGAGAAAGAGGGAGAGTGAGAGACATACGCACGAGGGAGAGAGACAGGCAGACAGACAGTCAGACAGAAAAGATAAATAGACATGAAAGAGAGGTAGAGATAAAGAGGAAGAAATGAGAGAGAGAGAGAGAGAGAGAGACGCACAGAGAAAGAGAGGGAGACAAACAACACAATGTAAAAAACAGCAAAGATTAACAAACACTTAGAGAGCTCACCCGTGTAAACAACATAAAATCCAGGCGGAAAAAAAACTAACAGATCTTCCTGTCTGGCGTTTTTATCTATATCAGGTAAACTCAGCCATTTTTAGTATATTTATTTTATATGAAAAAAAAAAGGGTATTTTCCTTCGTAATGGAATTTCTTCCGAGGCTCAGATCTTTTCTCCATCAAGCAGTAAAAACGCCTAGCGGCAATATGCTATAACATGGTTCTACCGCTCTCTGTCTCTGTTTACTTGATACAATGTCTCCGGAGTACGATTGTAACCTCCATTTTCACCGCTATTATGTAAAGACACAGCGGTTTTCATGCTGTCAGTATCGTTTCGACCCCACCCTGAAATGAGTGCGCAGTACACTGAGAAATATGAACGTGTAGTGTATTATTTAAGAACTTTCGGTCAGAGAGAAATAGATGGTGTGGATCGTACCCATTATCATTGTTGTTCGCGACCTAAGTTCTTCTTTGCTCTATCTTCCTTCTTTGAAAAAAACTGGAGATAGTCTATAGAAGAGGTAAAACAAAAGCACGCTTTGGTGCTTGTTTAAAATGCCTTGAGGCACCTATCTAGCTGTTTCATAGTTCCGATTATTCTAACCCCTCATGATAACACTGAAGCCGCTAAAGTTTAACATTGAATTTCACCATTGTGCAAGAAATAGAGTTGGAACAGACAAGAACTACGGTCGCGCGTTGCACGTTCCATTATTTTTTTATTGTACTATCACCTTTATTAAGCCAGAAGCTTGAATTTGCATGAAGACGAAGGACAGAGTATGAAATACGATGATAACAACCTTGTAAAATTAATTGTGGTAATGCCGTCAGCAAAACAAACGTTTCTTTTAATAGGAATATGAAATATTGTAATAAGAAGACAGAGAGGCGTGTTCGAAGCTACAATGATTATGAGCATCTGAGACTCTATGAAGAAATCTGTTATATTATTCTTCACGCTTTGAACAACACTGTTCAGAAAAGGACATCTGTACGCGCAATGAAATCAAGCGTCCTCTACATAGTCATATTAACACGACTGTTTTTAGACCAAAGAGCCAATAAATATTCTCTGATAGTAGTGGTAAATATTAATTAAAATCCAACAGTTTAAGAGAAAACAGTGACCTTGTCTATCTAATTCTGACAGCGCGTAAGTGCTTGGTGTCTGATGACTGTGTTGACGTACTTACTTAGCTAGAGATTTCAAGGTTGGTGTTTTAAAAAAAAAAATGTTTTTAATTTTAATCATTGCCAGTTCTTGACTCGTCCATCTTAATATACAGGAAGAGGAAGAGGGTACGCCATTATTTTGTATTCTGTATAAACAGAGACATAAAAAAAAACGAGAAGAGGGAGGGTTACACAACTTCTTTTTATCATTGAAATCCGTTACCACCAAATTAAGATCATAAGAATTTAAATTCGTCACAGATGATTGTAAAATATGGTTTAGCTTTTTTGGGCAAATTAGTGTTGAGAGGTAAGAAAAAAAATTATCATGATGTTGCAAAATTAAACTATAAAGTAATTTGATGTGAACACCCTCTTAATCAGATAGTGCGTTGAAGTCAGAGAATAGGCTTTGAAGATTAAGCTCTGCCCCAAAAATCTAATTCTGCCACTTAATGCGATGCCCTGAGTTGTTAACACTGTAGGAAATGTCAGGGTTGAAGTGTCAGAAGAAAGATTTCTCATTTGCAGCTGCTACTTCTGAATGTATTTTGCAGCTCTTTAAAACATTCTGCAGAACCTATTTCCGTGTGTGTATTTTGCAACAACGCCAAGGTGGAGCGTAAAAAGCGCATAACCGAGGGAGAGAGGGTGAGTGTAATTCTCGCTGTTTCATCGCGTATTTATATGCCTTCAGACATGAAACCTGTGGAAAAACAACATCATTATTGAGCAGTGCCACTTGGATGTCTCTCCAAGTTTTAGAACGTCTTGCAGTACAAAAATAGACAGGGAGGGAAAGGTGCACGGCGCACTGTGCCGCACCAGACGAACGTCACTAATTGTGCATCTCAAAAAGAAGACCAGATATAGATGCAATCGTCTAATTTATCTGATCCGAATTGAAGAATACGTGCAAACGTAAGCAAAGATACCAGTGACAATAAAAATAAATTTAATCAGACGGCTAATGCGTTTACCCTGCATGGGTCTTGCACCGGCTCCTATCGGCCAAGGTGCCGAAGGTATAAGCAATGTCATATTTTACAAAGCCAAATACGACAAATACTGTCCACTGTTCAGCTATCACTATAGACCTTGATTGAGGTAATTTATTTTGTAATTATGTCTCCAGCCATTGCGGGAAATCTCTGGCTACATATTTTTTAAAAATCCAAATCCGCATATCATTAATTTATCAATAATGATGCACTCTTTTCATGCAGTGCACCGTGAGCTCCGCCCCCGATCAGGGCGCAAACTGTGTGCAAGATGTTTTTAGAGGCTTTGAAGAAGAGAGTGTCTCCTTTTATTGTAGATAGTATCTTTGACGTAAGTGCCTAAAGTTAAAGAATTGGAAATACAAAAATACAAGAAAAAAAAAAAAAAGAGAAACTTGTAAATTCAAAACTACATTCTCATGTTTGCTCACACATAATAATAATAAGCACACAGAGCATTCATACAAGCACGTACAGTTAACACACGCTCACATAAACACACAGCCATTCATATGAAAAAGCACAGACCTTTAGTAATGATAAATCTGTGCCTCCTTAAGTCCGAAATAATATAGAAGATTCTGGACGATCTGCAACCAGCAGCTCCTTTAGCTTTCGCCTGTAGCCCTTTCCTTTTCTTAATTGCAGCTAAAAAATGTTTACGCCAGAAAGCATTGCTACTTGAATACAGACTTTCATTTTCTTCCGGCTCACTTTTAAAATGAATTTTATCGAACATCCCAAACATACCTCTTCTTCCCTGAAATGTTACCGACCCTTGGTGTAATAGAATGATAAATACTTTTTTTTTCTTTACTTAAAGTGTTAATCTGTGATTTTTCTGACGTCCAATGTTATCATCTCACGTAGCGAGAACACCTTGAGTGTGAATAAAATGCTTGTTTGGAGTGAAACTGATACCCTTACAGAGGGTAAACACGAGCGCTAAACCTACATCGTCTCAGACAGAAATTACGTTTCACGATGTTTTAATACTTTGCCAAGCATAGTTTAGGTATGACGTCGACTGCTGAAAGAAAACAACAGAAATGCAATATCTCTGGTCGGTATTTCCATATTTACCAAAAAAGGCTCCAATGAAATAGCTGTCGCAGACAGTTAAGAAAAACACAACAAAAGAATGATTAAACGATTAGTTGTCTTGGTATGTAGGTCTAAGGCTCAAATTTCACCTCAGGAAATATAAAAACGGAAAACGAACCCAGTCCAGAGAAAAGTGTATTTTTCTAAAAAATCCTACAACAAATTACAGAAGCAAGGAATATTGAATTTTGGCAAGTGCGAGTCTGTAGGTTTTCTTTTCTTTTTCAGTGAAACATTGAAATGTATGTTAGTTCATATTTGAACCATGATCTCTCTCAAAGGTAAAAATCCACTTTTCACCTAGACTTCCCCAGAATCCGACACAGAATGAATGCGAAACTAACCTATGCTGTTTCTGCAACATTTGCGGGGGGACCCAAACCTGGGACATGCTTAAATTTTTGTACTGAACGTTACAGCCGGGGCGAAAGTAAACTCACAATTGTCAAGAAGGGCGGAGGCGCCAACATGATTATTCCCCTTTATTTTCAACTCCCGAGGCTCGGAAATACTACTCTTCTCGGCTGCTGCCCACTGCCTTCGCCCCCAGGAAACCCTTTGAAACAAGGGATATTATGTGCGAGATTAACATGTTAATATGCTTTTTTCCAGATGGTTTTTTAACCCTTGGAAGACGATAAGGCTTATCATCGGCCCAATTATTTCACAGTGAAAAGGATGATGGGACCCGGTTTCATGGTCTTGTAGCCAGTCGGAATAGTTGTTTCATAAAATCTACGGATCTGGACATATCAGTTGCGATCCTCCTGCTGTTGTAAATACATTATCATTTTTTTGTGGTTCTATGAACTCCCGTCTGTTTGGATAGGAACCATCCAAATTACCCTCCCTCTCCAGAGGGCTAAGTATGTAGCCTCCCAGCCATGAACCCTACGTCAATTCGACGCATGGGATTGATCTCACGTTTGCTCATAGGAATGGCATCTATATCCGCTGGTTATGACATCCTGCTGCCATCGGTTTGGGGAAGGAAATCCGCCCTACGGTAATCGTACCAATCTTACTGCAATCTTATACAAATCCAAGTCGGACTGATGTAAGGACGCTGGCTGGGCTGTATTCCCCTCTTACTACGAAACGCCGTTAAAATGGTGTAATGCAGTAAATGGAATTCAACATTCATGACGCCAAATTTACACTTTACATATATAGAAGTTGTTTTAGGCGTATCCTCCTTGGATTATGAAACACGTATGTTTGGTTTGTACGCGTGAGATTGAAAAATAATGCACAAGTAGACATGCACAACCCATATAGGCTAACACACATGCCCACGCATGCACGTCCACACATATACACACTCATCCACATCCACTCACCCACCCACACCTATCCACACATTAACACCCACACGTAAAGACACCCATACACACATAGCACACAACATAATGATCATATTTTGATATACTGGCAGGATATTGTATTACAACCCGGTTTTGTGTACTTGTAGGTATGTTTACTTTATTTGTTGTTGTTAGGAATCTCAAAGTTAGATATTTCTAGGTTTTATTTTCATAATAGGCTAACTATCATCATGTGCAGCAATGTAACGGAAATCCGCGAGGATTAGTTCTGTATCATGTTTCCTTAAATTAATTACAAATTGCAACTTCTGGACTGTTGTCAGAACTGCACTGCATTCAGATAAAATCTTTTCGCTACAAACTATTCTGTTGCTCTCTAGTAAACATAATGCGCAGTGTATTCCTAATTAAGTTCTTTGATACTTTTGTGGTCTAGCCCTGAGAACGTTTCCCCAACAGTCGGTTCACTAGGTGATGACGCATTTTGGCGAAAAGCAGAACTCTATTCCTGGTCACTAAAAATACCAGGCCGATACAATCTCGCCGGTCGTTCCACTGGAACAGCCCAGGTTTTTGTCTATGTTAAGATAAGTGATTGAAATGCGATATATTTATACGTGGAAGTAAATTAAGCTGTGTTCATTAACCAACATTTCTCCATCTTTTCGGGGCAGGGAGGGGAGCAAATTTAGAAAGCCATTCTTTTCTGTACAAGTCAAGAGGAATTACAGGAACACGAAACAAGAATATTTTCAAGAATATGCAGAGAACTAAAATGCTATATCGCGACCTTAGTTCTAGTTTGTTCCATCTCAATTTTGTGGGAAAAAAACAACAACAGATCCTCTAATATGTAGAAGAGGTGTAACAAATGCACACTTTGACACTTGTTTAAAAACCCTTGTGGCACTTATCAACCTGTTCACGGATCCAATTTATCCTGAAGCCGCAAACGTTTAACGTGGAATGTCTCACGTGTGCAAAAAGTGGAGTTCCAACAAACAAGAACTAAAGTCTCGTCATATTTCCATCACAAATAATTACACCAGAGGACGGAAATTTGGCAGCTATGTTCAAGCAGCCATAGTAATCAACGCCATCTCTATTGCCTATCAAAAGAGAGATTATTATGACATCGTAATTCCAATTTCCAGTCTCATTAGGCATTCATTCCGTTTGTTTCCATAGCTGATAGATAATCTCCTTACAATTAAAATCTGTTTGCGGAGGCAGAGGATGGTGGATGGATGTAATAATTTGGCTTGCGACAAGTTTTGATGTTATGTTATAGAATACTTTAAACATTCTATATTATCGTTTTTCATTGGAGCTAAACGTCGGCGTCCTGATGTCATGCTCAGTGTTCAGTTTATGTCCAACATGTCCAATGTTCAGGGCCCAACACCCAGAATCCAGTCTTCAGTGGCCAGGATTTAGTGCCCAGTGTCTAGTGCCTTGGGTTTAACTTTCAATATTCAATGCCTAGAGAACAAAGCCAAGAGCCCGGTGCCCAGTGTTCAGTATTCAGTATTAAATGTCCCTGCCCAATTTCCAGTGCCCCATACCGAGTATCTAATATTCAATGCCCAATGCCAAATATCCAATGTTTTGTGCTAAGAGCACAATGTCTAATGCCTAGTGTCCAATGCCCCCTGTGGAATATCCAATATTCCGTTCCAAATGTCCAATATTCAGTGCTCAGTGTCCACTGTCTAATTTCCAGGATCCAAAGTCTCAAGTCCAGTATCCAGCCTCCAGTGTCTAATAATGATCAGTGTCTAAATGTGTCTAGTGTCCAGAGTCTAATGTCCAATGTCCAGAGCATAAAGTGCCATGCCCGACATCTACTGCTGGTGATCACAGCTTACTGTAAATAGCATGTCTGGATTGACAATAGATGAAATCGTAACTAGACTAACTAAGAACACCTTTCTCTAAAACGCTCTGAAACAAAAGTTCAAAAGCAAGAGTCAAATTAGACCAATTCCATTTCAATCAACATTATCCATTACGCAGTGCCATTATTGAAGAGCGTTTTTCCAAAAGTCGGTAAGTCAGAGTTTGCAAGATTTATGGTCCGTTTCAGATATTTATTCAAAATCAGTGTCCAATTGACACTTGATATGTCCCGTCTTTATCTTCCGGTAAAGATAGAACAAAGCACGTTTTAATTGAACACTTACACAGCATCTTACATTAAATTTGAATATCTGAAAGGAACCATAACTCTTACTAAACTTGACTTACCCAGTTTACGCTCTTCAATTACATTCCCTTGTCACCAACACAAGCACCTCGAGTGCTAAAAGTTCATAGCATATTACCTCCTTCCCCTTTCCCCACCTATCAGTCACCTTGTGATACCGTACAGAAGCAAGGAACTGTGCGTGAGAATCCCAAGGTCTCACAACACTTCCACCCTCCACCCCTCTTCATCCCCCAAATTGGCGTTGTCATGGAAGGCAGTCTTCTCATCTCCTCGGTTTACCTATCGCCCCTGCCTTCCACTCACCAGCAAGACCAATTCCCCCCCCCCTCCCCCCTTTTTTCCCCCGCCCACCTCCTTCTTCGTACGCATGGACTTTGCTCTAGTTAGACTGTCATAAATGAATATAGACAAGACTTGAGACACGTTATCTTTCCCGCCCTGGAGTGCAGCTTCTAGATCTTTCCCTATCATGTCCATCAAACATTGTTTTGTCTGATGTTTGAGAAGACGAAGGCACTAGACAAGGAGTGGGGTGGGCGGTGAAGGGAGAGGGGAGGAGATATCTCACCGGGGAGAGAAAATGATAACTGGCACGCTGAGGCGGCCATTTGCTTGTACCACGTCACCATTCTCTGTTAACCTCTGCATTTACCAGGGTCACTTCCACCTGCCCTTATCTGACTAAAGGGCCGAGCATGTCCTGACTTTGCAGTTAAGGATGCCAAAGTAAAGATCTTCCTCTACTGACAACACCGCGCAGATTAGTGCAAATATTGGGTCAAAATAACTAATCTCCGTTGGAAAAGTCAATTTTCGTAGAATAACTTCACTCGTTTCATTTATTTCGCATCAAAAGCCATGAACTTTTGAGACAGCACCCTCTCTTGACTTAATGAGCGGAAGAGAATATTCCAGTTAAAAGGTTTTTTACGTGATTGTTTAAGATGGTCATCATCAATTCTTTCCATCTGTTTGCTACTATAAACTTTCCATGCCATTTATCTGTTTGTCTATACCCCCAAACATGCCGCCATGTCTGAACTTACACTAACCAAACATTTTGTGGTGATTCCTTTCAGTCTGAAGTGATGCCATAAAACAATAATTCACTTATATTACCTGGCTGGGCACTTTGCTTTATTCACGGCTTTCAAGTCGAGTGTTCACTTTTGCCTCATTCCACTGACAAAAAGTGAGTCCCCGTGTACAATCGCGACTTCAGTTCCTGTTTGGTCCATTGCCACTTTTTGCACAGCTGCGAAATTCGACGTCAAACATTTGCGGGAACTGTGAAACAGCTCGATAAGTGCCAGGATGCATTTTAAACAAGTGTGTCACAGTGTCCATTTGTTATACCTCATCTACATACTAAAAGAACTCCAGTTTTTCACAAATGCAGACAGAAGAAACAAGAATTAAGGTCGCAAAAAAAAAAAAAAAAAAATGCCAGTTCCAAATGTGAAAATGCTCGGCATAATGTGCACTTAACGTCTTAAGTGGGTTGACTGTTATTCTCTGAGTATTCACATCAAAACTGTGCCAAACACTAATGCACCGGTGTTTTGCTCTACCTTTGTCTCAATGGGTGCCCCCCACGGGTTGCCTGCTATTAGCCATATACAATAATTATACTATTTCAGGACATGTGAATAATATTTTTATTAGCCACTCGCAGAATTTATGCATCTCAAGTACGAAATTACCTCCGCCAAATTCAAACGATATATCAGTTAGATAACTATGTTAGAAACTTTAATGTCACTAAATTACACCACACATTTACAGCCTACATGAAAGGGGGGAATAAAATGATAAAGTGTGCTTGTTTCAGATATAATAATGAAATCATGTTTGAAGTATGAAATATGTAAATCAAAACCAGGCATTTTACTTTAAGAAGATAAAAGTCTGCGGTTTCGAAACGGTGAATATTTTTAGAACGGTGTGAAATGCCAATAGTTAAACTGAATCAAATCTGCCAGTTTTGATTTTAGAAGAAAAAGTCATTGGTTGAAAAGAAAAAAAGGCAACCATTTTTAGCGTATGGAGTTAAAATCAGATTTATGCCGACGAAAGCTGATTGGAAAAAATTAACAGCAAATTTCGTGTATGAGCCTTCCCCAACTCCCCTCTCTCGCTGTCTGTCTGTCTCTCTTTCTCTGACCTCTCGCATCACGCCTAATAGAAGAGCTTTTTTCCCAAAACTGGGTAAGCCAAATTTTGCAAGAGTTATGTCACCTTTGAGATAGTCATTCAAAATTAGTGTAAGACGCGATGTAAGTGTTCAGTTAGAACTTGCTATTCCCCGCCTTTACCTCTACGGACATGATGGGACATAGTTACTTTTAAATGAACACTTATATGAACACTTACATTGGTTTTGAAAGACGATCTGAAAGGGCCACAACTCTTGCAAAAATTGACTTACCCAGTTTTGTAAAAAAAGCTCTTCAATTTTTCTTTTGTTGTTATTTTCTTGAAGACCTTGACTCCAGCTACAAGCGCTGTTAGAGTGGCTGCTCCCCAGTGCAGGAGTAAGGCACCAAGACCTTGACTCCAGCTACAAGCGCTGTTAGAGTGGCTGCTCCCCAGTGCAGGAGTAAGGCACCAAGACCTTGACTCCAGCTACAAGCGCTGTTAGAGTGGCTGCTCCCCAGTGCAGGAGTAAGGCACCAAGACCTTGACTCCAGCTACAAGCGCTGTTAGAGTGGCTGCTCCCCAGTGCAGGAGTAAGGCACCAAGACCTTGACTCCAGCTACAAGCGCTGTTAGAGTGGCTGCTCCCCAGTGCAGGAGTAAGGCCACCTACAGCCTTGAGCACAGTCCAATAAGAGTGTCTCCCTTGGCTCTCCATTGTTTAAGAAATAAAAAGTTGTTGGTTTTTTTTTTCCTGAATATTTTAGTCACTCACATCGTTGTTTTTCGTTTGCAGAGTAAAATCAAACATGACAGACAGGACTTAAAAAAGCTTACGGATATAATAGATAAGGAATAAAAAGAGCAAAAGTGCCTCCCTGCCCAAACTGTCTTGACCGAAGCACTTTTTCATAATACATGTATTATGGTATGGTGTTTTTTTTTTTACAAATTCCCAGAGTTTAAGTATGTAATGTGGATGAGATGATAATGTGCAGATAGCTGAACACGTATGGCCAAACGGGCACAGGAAAGAATGGAGATTATTTGTGGAGGGCTACATCCTGCAGTGGACGGACAAGGCTTAACAAGTCAAGACAAGACAAGACAAGACAAGACAAGACAAGACAAGACAAGACAAGACAAGACAAGACAAGACAAGACAAGACAAGACAAGACAAGACAAGACAAGACAAGACAAGACAAGACAAGACTAGACAATGTAGACAGAGATATTGTTGTTTCATTGTTTCCTCATCTGTGACTTTGGAAATGAAAGATTTCAGCAAAGCTCATGATTATTACGGAATGAAAACATTCCTGAGGTCATGGAAGCCACTTTTGGAACATTGGTTCGTATCACCAAAAAGAAAATCTTAGTTTTTTTTTGTGTGTTTTGTTGTGTTCCAAGAATGTGAAACTAGAGAATCTGAAACCCAACAATTTTGGAATCCAGATGCTAAAAACTTGAATAAATTACCTGCAAATTGAATTTAGATAGATTAATCATTATAATGTTTTGTCTATCTCCATAAGGCTGGATTCCTTTTATTTTTTTTTTAAATTGCTGGAGTGAAACTTTTACTTGAAATGTAAATCTTATCTTATTTACGGACTGAAAAACAAGAAAACGATTGTCACGTACAGCATATAAACAAATGAAAAGAAAATAAGCACATAAAATACAAACAAAAGCTCTGTTCATTTGTGTTTGTTCATACATTTCTAGAATAAACAAACAGGTTTATGAATATTGTGTTGCCCTGTCATAACATGAAATAAAAACAACTAATATTCCAGCAAAGACTTCCACAGAATTTGACGAAAAACAACAACAAACGTCAAAAACGAAAAAAAAAACAACTGCTTTTTGCCGTTGTGCGAGCACACATACGCTGTTTCATCGTTTTTCTTTATGGGAGTGGATGTTTGGAATGGCAGATGGTCTCAAAGATAATTCTGTGTTTTGACAAATCGTTATTGTGATCGTGTGTGAGATTCTGTCAAGTCCGTGAGTTACTAGTTGTCTGATGTGTACGTGCTCTCGGATTGAAATGCCGTCAGTTCTACTTCACTGACATCCACAGATTAATCAACATTTCTCGCACTGCATAAATACAAATGGCATCGGCGTTGATATAAAATGCATTAAAGCATGGACTGGAAATGTGTTCGTAAGGTCCAACTTGAAGTCTTCATGTCAACAGGCGTAAAGACTGATTAGATAATGTTGGCATTTGTTTTTTGTTTTTTTAAGCCCTCCCGGGGATGAAACAGGTGCATGGATGGTTGTCTGAACTTTGCACTAAAAGGGGATGCTGCTCAGTTCGCAGCAAATATTACATCTTGCAAAAAAAAGTTTTTTTTTTTTTTTTTTTAAACTGGGTGGAAGAAGGAGGGAGTGGGGGGGGGGGGCAATTCGGCCCCATTTCAGTACAGTAAGGTTTTATCAGAGGCAGCGCTCAGGATCTCCGTCAGCCACTCCGAGTGAGCGCCTTAAAAACACCATGAGAAAATAATAAGAGAGCTTATGGTACCCTGAGCGAGATTCGAACCCAGGACATGTCACACCAGGGCAAAGGGCTTTACCACTGAGTTAAGGATACATATCCTGTTGAAACTTTTTATCGTTCGATTGTTTTCTCTGTTCCATTCTTTTTGGTTTTTTTCTTGATAAAGGCGGAAGCCGAAAATTTGAACATTTTCTGTCTGCTCTTTAGTTTGCTTTGTATCGTTTGGGTTTCATTTCTCACGCAGGGTTTCGCTACATACAGCTTTTTCTTTTTGCCCCATTTTAACATTGCTTATAGTCCTGCTGCGATCCCACAGTTTTTCTGTGGTTTTTATATTTCGTCAACTATTTTGGAGTCCAAATACACTATACATAATAATTATAGAGCTGTCGTCTTCATCATATCTCGTGCGAGATTGAGTTTGAGTTTAGAGAAAGATATCGACACGATAACGGTCACATTTTGCGAGTAAAATAAATTAAGACGATAAACAGAATATGAAATATCGATAGGACAGGAGAAAACCCCGCCAGAAGCACCCACTAATTACTTGTATCTTGAAGATAGTTTACAACTGAAAGAGCTCTCGCAGAAACTCAGCTTACAAATGAAAGACAGCTCAAGACAGGGATTAATCTGGTATTGTTGAAAGTTGACCCATGTCAAAATGGCTGACGTTGTTTTTTTTTGGTTTTTGTTTTAACTGTCTTAATCTGAGAAATCAGATGCCAGGTCGTTGACCTCTTTACTGTTGTTGTACTTACCTGCTTACCTTCAGTACCCAGGTAGGTGTGATGAAAGAGGAATAATATACGTGTTGACGTAGTTCTTCTCTGTTTTATCTCCATTTTCTGAACAACTGGAGATCTTTTAGTAGGTAGAAAACGTAAACAAACAAACAAACAAAAAAATGCACACTTTGACACTGTTTAAAATTGGTTGTCGCTCTTATCAAGCTGTTTCACAGTTTTCCGATTTATTCTAACTCCTTATCGTAATAAACAATTTGCCGCAAGGTTTTGGCGTCGAATTTCTCACTTGTGCAAAAAGTGGGGCTGGAATAAACAAGAACTGAGGTATGGCTGTCTTCCCCCCCCCCCCCCCCCAAACTGTTCCGTTGTTTTATTTTTTATTTATTAGTTTAAGACCAAAAAAAACAAATGCAGAGTGACGGGCATAAAGACTATTTTTGTTTTTGTTCGTTTGTTTTAAAATTTGATATGAAAGGAGGATACGAACGTGGTGGGAGGAAAATAAAAGGAAAAAACATTATAGGAAGCAAAAGAAATAGACAAAAGAAGAGACGGATGATGAGAAAGAAAGAAATGAAATGATTAAATCATGGACAGACACACACGCACACACCTATTATAAACACAAGAACGCGTGAGTCTACACACAAAAAAAATGCTGCTCTTGCTTTGTGGGAACAAATCTAAAAAAAACCATTCACTTTGTGGTTGGTTTGAGTTTCACAAATCTCAGCTGTAGTGATGAAACAAACCGCGATAATGGAACCCACTGGGCCCTGCCAGTGCCACACCTCATATGGCAAACCCATTCAGGTTTATATAGCGATATCTCTGCTAAAAGCGCTAAGCCCGGTTTTTATCACCAAGTTGTGTATCTTTAACCGTAGTTTCCATCCAACTTGGCCCAGCCCGTCCCAGCCTAGCTCAGCTTTTCTTCTTCTCGCTGATCAGAGCACCACTACGTCAATCCAATGTAGGTTTTCATAGAATTGGTAGGATTACCATAGGAGCTAGTTCCGTACATCAAACCGACGTCTGCACGATGTCGTAACCAGCGTATCTACGTAGGAACGATGTCATTCCTAAGTGCAAACTTGACGCCAATCCTGGCAGTCGGATATCCGTAGGTTTCTGCCTGGATAGATACTATGACAATCATTTATTGTTAATATCAGAGATCTTGGTTACGATCGATGACACACTAACCTCTCTTACCGCTAGCAGAAATACCGGGCCTAGTGGAAGCAATAAGGAACGGCGTGGCGAGCCTAGCTGAGCCTAGCTGGGCTGGACTGGGCTGGGCTGGGCTGGGCCGATTTTAATGGAAACATTCGGTTATTCAACCTTGTTTAGCATGTCTGAGTCAGAATGAAAAATTTGCTCTCCTCGACAAGGAGCTCAGTTTTCACGCACAAAGATCGGGCACACTCAGAGCTTTAGATAAACCGCAACACGAGTAAGCCCACTCATTCATGCGTTTTCGAGATATTTCGTCCGTTTTCAGATAGGACATAATTGTTTACAAACTGACACGTATCATAAAACTGTTCTCCCACGGTGCAAGCAAGAACGAAAAACGAGTTAGCAAGTAAACGCCGAACAATCGCTATGCCCACAGTACGTTCTGTCCTAACCTTTCGTACACGAGAGAGACGGATATTATATGGAATGAGTATTTACATTTATCTCTGTATCATGCCATAAGTGTCACTTCCAATATTAATCGTTGTATTAAAACTGGAGGTTGAAGACTCAAATGGAGGATGCAGATTGCAGATTAAATTGGGGACAGGGGGTTCAGAGGACGTTGTTGAATACAAAGAAGTGAGGGCTGTCGTTGTAAGTAGTACGCCCCCCTCCCCCCAAGCGTTTTGCACCAGGGGAGAGTACCTATACGTACCCATTTCTAACCCCGTCCTTACCCTCAACCCTAAATCTTATTGAATCCCTAACCCTGGCCCCTGACCCTTTAAACCAAAAAAAAAAACAAAAAACCAAAAGAAAATTTGAAAGAATGATTAATTAAGGCTGTTATCTGGAGTATTTCGGGAGGATTTCCGAGGAGCTCTCTAGCTCTGGAGTCACAATAGGCTTTAAAATACGCACCCCTAGCGCAAAAAACTAAGGGAACTTACAAGTACCTGTAACAACCTTCAGAGGTAAGAGCGTTACTAAATTGGCCACATGTATATGTCTGAAATAAGCCATAGAGACCAGGAATACATTAATTATGGATAAAACGCCAGAATAAAGGCCTGTTTGGGATATGAGGATAACAAAACAGTGTATTCCTTATATCACATACCAGGTACATTATGTTCTGTTCATACAAAAAGGTAAATTTTGACAGAGCTATGCCCGCAGGAAACATTGTCACAAAAATTAGATGCAGTACCCGATTATACCCAGGATAAACCTGTGCCCCCATCCTTCTTCCCCTCCCCCCCCCCCCCAAAACACACACACTCACTCTCTCCGATCTAGAAAGTTTCTCATAATAATCTACCTATTGCTATAGATATCATATGCACCGATGCACTCGTTTTTAGATAGCGAAATTGCACCAAACTGAACGGGTGTCACAAGTAATAGTTTCCCTTGCACTCTGCTTATATAGTACAACAAAGTCAATCACCACAGACCTTGCGTTCTCACAGAACTCCCTCCTTCCCTCTCACCCGCTTTTTCTCTTTTTCCATTTCCTCAAAAAAAAAAACTACTCATAATAATCATTCTTGCAGTAGAAGATAAGGTTCCAGTGCTCACGTAGCTAGAACGAATGCACTATTGCTCCCAACCAATTCCCTCCCATTACATTGCTAACCACAGTTATTTCTCCATCCTCCTTCCCACATTAAGCTACTGATGACACCACTTTTCCAGAAGGCTGGCCGCTTGTATTTCCTGCCATCACTGAATATTCCACGTTTTATACTCTTAAGAAAATAAAGATGTTTGTGAGTTTTGCTTTCTAAGGCATAAAAGAAACTGGGTCAAGTCTGTTTTTTCTTTTTTCTTCGGTTGTGTGGACTGTAGAGTTAATTAATGGAACCTCCCAAACTAGTGAGACTGAAATAAGTCCAGTACTCTAGTTGATTCAAAAGAAGTTCAAACTTGAGTCAAAACCGACACAACGGGCTTAACTCAGTGCAATGCTAACTTTATATGAAGCCTCCCAAACTAGTGAGACTCAAAAATTCTATCACGCAAGTTGATTTAAAAGAAGTTCAAACTTCAGCGAAACCAACAGAAAACAAGCTTGACACAGTGCAATGCTAACTTTATACGGGACACTGGTGGGACTAGGACAAGACGCTGGGTCGTTAGTTGATTCAAAAGCAGTTCAAGTCCAACTCGAAAGCGAGAAACAAATAGTTTTGATTCAGTTTGCTGCTAGACTTATTGTCAGTCAGGACATTCATTTCTACTGACATCCCGAGACACAGAATACCGTGATGAACCATTCCTTCTCCCACTATAATTATGTCCACAAATTACGCGCGTATAAATACTTTGAGTAATGCTCCTTTTCGTTCAATTATGAAGGGCTGTGGTGCAAATTATTGCATTGTTGACATTGATGATACGCGCGCAAGACGACGGACTGAATATGAACGAAATTATTCGTCTCGGTATCATGTGCTTCGGGTGTCATTAAATTAAAAAAAAAAAAGCTCATTAATCGATAGACTTGTCGGCATTCCAGCTCACTATTTCAAATCTCCACATTCTCTGCATTTTTCTAGAGCACTGTGGGAGAGGGGGGCTCAAGTCAAAACAGAGTGGGATTACTTGTTCCTACTTTCTGTCTTCTTGTCTTAATGTTCACCTGCGGCTTCTAAGAAAGAGAGGGAGGGAGAGGGAGAGGGAGAGGGAGAGAGAGAGAGAGAGAGAGAGAGAGAGAGAGAGAGAGAGAGAGAGAGAGAAGAGCTTAGATAGATAGATAGAGAGAGAGAGAGACAGAGAGAGAGAGAGAGAGATAGAGAGAGAGAGAGAGAGAGAGAGAGAGAGAGAGAGAGAGCTTAGATAGATAGATAGATAGAGAGAGAGAGACAGAGAGAGAGAGAGAGAGAGAGAAAGAGCTTAGATAGATAGATAGATAGAGAGAGACAGAGAGAGAGAGAGAGAGAGATAGGGAGAGAGAGAGAGTTGGGAGATGGAGGAGGGGCCTTGGGGAGAAATTATGAAATCCACTTTCATCTCATACTTTCTTTCTCAAGTGCTCGGGTAGCCAAGTGCAGATTCTATGTCTGCCGAAAGGCAAACTCTTTTTTCATAAACATAACAGATTATTTGCCATTGAAACGTGTCGTTCTGTGCATAACGTCCAAGTGCATTGCCGTTTTACTTGTTGTTCTCAGAAACTGAGTGCTTCACAATTCCAACCACACTGGACTCCACTTGTTTATCGTGAAACTGACGAAGAAAACTCGACAGAAGCAAAAAAAAAAAAAAAATGCCCTAAAAAAATTCTCATCCTGTGAAAACTGATTGCCCTCTCAGAGGTGAACGCAAAACCAACGGCGACGGCACTAATTATCATAATGTCTGAAGTAATGTAAAGTAACCTGCAGTAATGCTACACACTTGTGAGACAGACTAGTTTCGGACTCGTCAGTGTGCGAGGCCCCGTTTAACTCTATCGTTCACAATTCACAATCAAACCGAAGGAATACAAGACTTGAATCAGAGTGCGAGCACCCTCAGATGCTACTCCCTGTGCCAGTAGAAGCCAGGCCGTGGCTTTATCTTGTTACCCGAGACACAGAATACCGTGACGAGCCATTCCTTCTCTCACTGTATGTCCACAAATTGAGCGCGTATAACTGCGGTGAGTACTAATCTTTATCGTTCTATTATGAAGGGGCGTGGTGCGAACTATTACATTGTTGGCATCGATGATACGCCCGCAAGTCGACGAGCGGAATATGACGAATTGATTCGCCTAGATATCCTGGGTCTCGAATTTTATCATACCGTTTTATTGGTTTGGTTCACTTGACCTCATAATAACCTATAATCTGATCCTTTGAATTTTTAAATTTTGTTTCGTGCTTTCGTCAGGAGTTCCGTGGCTACATGATGTTTCGTTCTCCTAGGTGTTTCAATTCATCCTTTTTGATTGCCATTCGGTCTCCTTAGAGTGACAAGGTTCTAACTCCCTTCCGTCAAATTTTGAGAAATCGACGATTAAAGTTTCATGTCATCATAGCTTTTAGAGCAAAGAATTGTTATTGTTTTTTTTTCTTTTTAGTAATACTTACAAATTACGTACCGAATCTACTCGATACTTTGACATACAACGGAGAAGGTCCGTAGAAGCAGTGTGCAGTGTGTAACTCAGTTCAGCCAAAAAGTGGAGCTAGAACCTTATCATTCTAAGGGGAGGAATTGTTGCGAGAGTTCATGCTCAGACGCCCTACCAAATAACACATCTTCGTGGCACGCAGCTGCCAATTGTCAGTAAAGCACAGCATACATATTTAATATACTGACTATGTAGACTTCGTGCATATCCGAAGAAGGAACTATGCCTACGGATCCATGAAAGTATTATTGTTTTACGTGGACTCACAGCGCGTCTTGTCCTTTCTGAAAGAGGCTAAGATCTACAACTTGATTTAAAAACGTTCATTCACATTTACAAAACAATTTCCAGATCCATATAAAATAGCCTTAGAGAACTTTACCAATGTAATGCATTTTATACGGGCTATTTAATTCTATTTAATTAATGAAATTTGAATTGATGGACCTCTGAATACCAAAGATAAATAAAATGCCCAAATAGACCGTGAAAGGTGCAAAGTGGCCCCGTTATCGTGCCGACAAGCCTTAAACCCAAACTCCAATTAATCAAACTGCAAGTGCCCATGCTCAGCGGCCGTGCACTGAGGGGCGGGGTTGTCGTGAGGTCAACATCACAATCTGGGGGTGACGCAAGCGAGACAATCCAATTTACATGTTTCTTCAAACATTGCATATCAAATGTCTTTTCGGGGGATTTTTCTTAAGGTTATTAAATTTCTACGTTAATTCCGTGGATGAGATAAAATCTACGAAATTTACTCGTTGGAAGTATTTTCTTCATTGAAAGAACTTCGGTTTTTGTATCAGCCAGGAGACATCATTACCTTAATCTTGCGTGCATATCGACAAGAAGCAGAACAAAAATGCTGCATTGTCGGTGAGAAGAGGATTTTTTTTTTTTCGTAGGAAAACAGAGTTCTGGCGAAAACTGGAGGGCACATGTGGCGCGTTGGAAAATTTACAGGTCAAAAAACGGAAAGGGTTTTTGATGCATGCTTGAGCTCAAATTATGCTTTACGGGATCCCGTCTTCTTAACAAAATGAGAAAAATACCGGGTTCCCTTTCGTTCTCTTGTTTATAAAAATGTCATGACGTGTTTCGGATAACTTCATTCAGTATTCAAAGAAAAAGTGGAATGTGTATTTTATTATCTAATTTGGTCTCTTTCGTCACAGTTATAACTGGAGAATGTCGCCGTCTTCATGAACACAAAATACTTGGTCAAGTTGACCAGTTGAAGCAAATGTTCATACACTCAGTGGTTTGATTGTGCTTGGATTATTGCCTTTGCTGGTCTTTTTTCCTGCCTTACAAAACGTTACAATAGTAAAAGCCTGTTTCCATGAAGCGCATTTTTTTACGCTCGTATCTTCTTTGAAACATGCGTTTTGCAGAAAACATGCACACTTTTCATTTATTATCCATGGTGCGTTTTTCTACAACCCTATGGAAATGCCCACAGTGATACGTTCGTTGAGTATTTCAAAACTGCCCACGTTTTCTGTACTTGCAGCTTCGGTCCGTTCGAAATCGGTAAGACCAGAGACTATGTATTTACAGAGAGATCTCACTTCCGCCAAAGGCTATTTAGGGCCCTCTGTAAGCGCTTACGCTCCGAGGAAATGCACAAAACGGGTATTGTTTACCACAACGACCTACTTTCTTCTCCATGCTACCAGTAGTTTCGCGGTACCTCACGTGTCTCGCAGAGCAAATCGACCAATAGTGAAACCTCTCTGTACATACATACTCTCTGGTTTTCCTTCTTTGAAGCATGCGTTCTGCAGAAAACGTGCATACTTTTCATTTCCAAGCTGCCTTTTGTTTTTCTACAGCCATATGGAGATGCTCACAGAGATATAGTTGATGGCGTATTTCAAAACTGCGCACGTTTTCTGGACACAGTTTCG
This sequence comes from Onchidella celtica, assembly GCA_963931925.1. Taxonomy (NCBI): domain Eukaryota; kingdom Metazoa; phylum Mollusca; class Gastropoda; order Systellommatophora; family Onchidiidae; genus Onchidella; species Onchidella celtica. The sequence goes on from OZ007583.1 coordinate 26,356,698, forward strand.
GTCCGTACTAGGTACGTAAAACCTAAGATACTAGAAACGATAAGGTGAGACAACCCCTTCTTCGCACCTCTAAAAAAACTGTGCACAGTTTGAGCGCCCACCGGGGGAGGGGTCCATGGAGCATACCATGAAAAGGATGCTTGATATAATGATATGTTAATGATGCGGATTTGTTACAGTGCTACTGCGACTAAAAAAAAAAGGCCAGTTTTCCTACAGCAATTGAAGTTATAATTACTGAATAACTGACTACAGCGACAGTTGAACTGAACAAAATTCAGTAATTTCCTTGATTGGCTTTGTAAAATACTGCACTGTTCACTAGGTGGAGGTGCGAAATCTGGACACCCTAAACGCTTTAGCCGTCTCATCTTATTCCATCTAGTATCTTTGGTAAAACACACCAAGCCTACGGGCAGTGGAAATTTTAGTCCTTTTGTTAAACACAAACAGACAAAGAAACAAAAAAGAACAAAAGCAAATGAGGATTCGTGTCCGTTATCGTCTGGCACATTAATATGCAATTTAAGCAAAGAATTAGCGTGGGCAATTTGGTGAGTGGGAGCATAGAATCTCATGTATTCACGTATCATGTTTTCCACAAAGCTAAACGATTTTTTTCCTGACTCCCCAGAGCGACAGGGAGGTATCATCAACTGCACTCCCACAGGTTCTGGTAATTCAGAACTCACCAGGACGTTCGAGGGACAGGGTGATAACAGGCCTGGTTTCGTCTCGAGAATGGTGGCAAGCCTGGGGATTTTGGAGATGTTTTTATAACGTCTTCACCCCCGACATGACGTATGCAAGTGTAAGGGATATTGCTATGTGTTGTCTGGCGTGTTGGCAACAGTCGATATGAACTGGCAGGCCGGAATTTGGTTGGGGAGAAGATGCAATATTCATTTCAGCCAGCTACAGTGAAACTAACATGATTGTTTTGCTGCCATTTCCAGAAAATGGAAAGGAGAGAGAGAGAGAGAGAGAGAGGGAGAGAGAGAGAAAGAGAGAGAGAGAGAGAGTGAAAGAAAGAGAGAGCGAGAAAGATAGGGATAAACAGAGAGAGAGAGAGAGAGAGAAAGAGAGAGAGAGAGAGTGGGAGAGGGGAAGAGAAAAAGAGATAAAGTGAGAAAGACAGAGAGAGAGAGAGAGAGAAAGAGAGAGAGAGAGAGAGAGAGAGAGAGAGAGAGAGAGAAAGGACGAGAGAGGGGGGGAGAGAGAAAGAGACAGACAGGAGAGGGTGTACGTGCGTGCATGCTGTGAAATATTTTGAATCTATGCCCCGACAGATTGTCTCCCAATGACCAGAATGGCATCTGTCTACCTGCAATGCTGTGACTACATCTGAACACCTAGGCTGATGTCCACATCAAATCTAGCTTATTGTCTTGTTGCATGGCGCCAGAAGACGATGAGGCATTATCGGGGACTGAGCTAGATTCCAGGCGTAAGGAGTCGCATTGGTATGATGCCTAACAAACCAAGGAATTTGCCTAGGCGCGCATTAGCAGATTTTGATTGGCCAACTGGTCAGATGGTGACGTCATTTCATAGACTTTCAGTGATATCAAACTAGTTGGCTGGTGTACGAGGTCTCATTGAAATTGGTTGTCGTCGTGTACACCCAACCAGTCGGAAGCCCAGGTGCGCTGAAGCCGATTACGATCTACCCACTGGCTGGGTGGTGACGCCACGGCATAGACGTTCAGTGAGATTCAACTAATTGGCTAGTGTGCCGGGTCTTACTGACGGCCGATGTCTTGACATCACCACTCCAGGACATGGCTGATCAAAATCTATTAGTGCGCAACAGTCCTAACCAGGCAAAGCTTTGGAGTCTCGTACATAGTCACTGCTCCACGATAATGGAATATTTTAGACTTAGGCCAAAAAGGTAGCTGTCGGTTCATTGCATTCCTGAGTATGAGGGCTGTCAGATAATAATTATTATAGACAAAGAAATGCGCCAATTGGAAAATGTAATAATCCAATCGAACCATAATGACATTAAGTCACCAAATGACAGGGAAAGAATAAGTTTTTTTCCTGTCTCAAAAGTGTCAAAAATGTCTTATGCCATTAGCGTAGAGCAATGACGATATGAAATGTTCACAACTACTGCGTATGTTTTCCTGTGGCCAGACCCCGTCACGTTAACCCACCCTCATGCATTGCTGATCTCCACCCAGATACGGGCATTACCGGCAAACAAAATAACCAGTGGGCGTTGTGTAGGCGTGTTGGGACGTGAGATCTAGTAGATACAAGAGACTGTCCCTTCCCTATCCAACCCCCACCCCTTCAGTTTCACAGGCCTCTTCGCGACCTTAGTTCTCGTTTGTTCTATCTCCATTTTCTGAAAAACTGCAGATCTTTCAGTATATCGAAGAGACATAACACATGCACACTTTGACACTTGTTTAAAATACGTGCTGCCACCTATCAAGCCGTTTCAGAGTGTCGATTCATTGTAGCTCCTTATCATAATACTAAAGCAGCAAAACGTTTAACGTGGGATTTCTCAGTTGTGCAGAGGAGTTGGAACAAACAAGAACTAAGGTCAGGTCTGGAGGAATGATGTGTCGGGACGCCCCTGGGGGAGCTGATGTTTGTATGAGAGGGTGGGGATGACATGGACTGCCAATGATTGTTTACGCAGTAATCTCAGAATCTTTCTCCTCCCTTGTTTTTTAAAAAACATTATTCTGATCCTTAGATAATGAGTGTTGTTTTTCTCCCTGGGCCTCTCATACTGATGTTGCCTTTATTATACTAATATTGATCAAGGCACAATTATGAAGCACGCTGTCCAAAATCAAGATCGTCTCAAGTTATAAAATGGAAAGAACCCTTCCGTTTTGGTGTCGCGCCTTTTTTATCCACACAACGAAAAGTTCCCAGTCTCAGAATAGAATGTCAAAAACTGACAGAGCCAAATCTGGGACACAAGTCATGTTAGATAAATCTAGTGAAATATTTGAGATGACGGGCCAGCTGTGGTGCGATTAAAAACATTTCGTGCCATTTTCAGGACACAAAGTGTTGAGGGGTTGAAAGTAATTTGAATCAATTAGTGGTGTGTGGCTCATCAAAACTCCACCTTCCGCTTCAGAGGGTCAAAATGTTGAAAAAGATACATATGAAAACCACACTCGTCAAAAGTCCTTAAAGTAGATACGGCAAAAGACTTCATTTTTCTCAAAAGTGTGAATTTTGCACTTGGTACAGTCACATTGGAGTGCCAGTCCTCATAATTATAGAAGACTATGCTATTCTGTCCTGCCTACAGTTTTTCCTTCGAAGATTGATAAATTCCCTGTTCTCGGATATCAGGTGCTGTACAGCTTTCGAGATTGCCCATTACCGGGCAAAAATGGCTGGAATTCTATGTAATGACAATTGACGCAGCAGAACGTACCAGACGAGCTTCTTGCTGCACGTCTATTATTGCACCAAGGCCAACGACTTCCCCCTCCTCCTCTTGCCGCCCACTTGCTCTCTACCCTCAAAGTGAGCAGCTAAACAATGGCAATAAAATAACAGAATTCCCACCAGGAGCATCGTTTTCCAACATTCGTTTTACCGGATTCTCCGCAAGCTCAGAATTCTCTGTGTCCCAAGCCAGTTTCTCATCCAGAATTGTAATTTATCTCTCAGATGTCAGGGTGACCAGAGAATTCTCAAGTACGAATCAACAACTGCAACCATCAGGAGAAGTTCAGCTGTCTACACAATGGCGTAGTCCTCAAGCTAAACTCGAGAGAATTTTGTTATGATGACAAACAGGAAAACTGTTTGATTACGTGAGCTGGCAGGGATCCGTGCCAAATGAAGTTCTGAGACAGTCTATCAGGATCACAATTATTGGTTCTTGAATGTTTTCTTGCAGGACTATGTCAGTGCCCAGACTGTAAGCGTAGTCTACCAGTACAAATGCGATAACTGGAAATGTTCGTAGGATTGAAAGTAGATTAATCCATTCAACAGGCTTGAACCTTGCTGTAAACGTGAGTATTTCACAATTTTATGAATATACACAGGCTGAAGGCATACGAACATCTCTTTGGTATAGGGCTCTATTGCCCTGATAAAGGCGGAAATTCCCATTCCCACACATGCAGCCTCAAACCTCGATCAGCCTAGCCTACAAACCGCATCAGTTTAGGCCCAATTAGTTTTGTCTGGGACTTCATCTCTGCAACGTCAAACCATCTGCTTAGCCTTAGACCTCCATTTTTACAAAGACACACTTCTATGACTACAACATAGGACTGCCATGTGTACAGAAGGTATGGTGGAAAAAAAAAATGCACGGGTGGATATTTGTCTGTATATGTGTATGTGAATGATTGGGCGTATGTCTGTGGAATGTAATTGATCATTTTGTAAAGATTGAGAGAGTGGCATGCATGTGCGTTTACTTGTGTGAGTGTATGTAAGGGCAAGCATTCCCCATTGTCTGGAACGATGTGAAGAGAAGACAGGTAACTAAATCTGCCAAGGTGTTGATTTTAGAATGTCCATCTGTGAATACTTCCTACTCCTGCTGTTTAGAATATCTCAGGCCGTGTTTTGATGTTCTCTATAGACAAGTGAAGACACACGCAAGAATCTCATTCTCTGAATCTGCATATTAATCTTTACAGACTTCAAAACATACTGAAATTCTGACAAAATCTGAAAGAAAAAAAAAGCAACCATACGCATGACCGACAAATCTTGCAGTTTTCAACAAAATGTAGGTCATTTATTTTACGACCAATTATCTCCATTTGCACGTATGTGCTTTTATCAAAGAAATCTTAATGCTGGATGATTGAAGACGCCATTACAGCAGGAAAACATGGTAGGAACAAATTTCAAGTGTGAATTATTTGTTGTTTTTTTTTGTTGTTGTTATCTATGATTAGAGACTCCTCTTACAATCTGAAGATTCAAATTCAGGGCCAGAAAAATAGTGGAAATTATATTCAGGTTAGGTTATACTGACCTGACCCCTGACAGATTCAAGAATTTACTGCACAAGAGTAGATTGTCCTGTGTCATGCCCGTACCCGAAATGCTGTCCTTATGTGCACAATAACCGTAGGTAGTAATAAAGATTGCTTCCTTGTACAAACCATTGTGATAAGGCAGTCAGTGAAATAAATGTTATTTTAAATACACCCAGAACATGTTGAAGTAACAGAACGAAGGGTGTGGTTTGGAGCTGGATCTACATTAATATGAACATTTGAGAAACTTTTACAGAAACCAATATCTCTGGCTCTTTTCACAGCTTTTCACATAAGGACAACTGGGGATATCACAAACGTATAGAAACCTGATACTGTTTTCTCCTTCAGCCTGTATTTTGGACGTATGATAAAAAGTACATGTACACTACAATACTTTGAATGTACAACGAGAGGACCGTGAGTTGATCCTAGCGTGGCGTTTTCATCCAATCTTGGCTGTATGCTTGTTATTTAGTTATTGAGTTATGATATTATGTTTATGTTATGATGCGTAAGATATGTGTACCATGTATGTGCTGTTAAATCCTCTGTGAAGGAGAATTTCTCTCATATGATAATAAAATGATTCTTATCTTACCTTATCTAATCTACTGAGCAAGCGAGACTAAAAACCAAATTATATCCCTATAGGGTATCACCCATGTGCTAACATACTGGCCTGCTCCATTTTGCATTTTTTTTTTTTAAGAACGAGGAGATGAACGAACTGTTTATCAGTGCAAAATATCTCTATCTTCCATTCGTATTCTCCTTCTTTGGTGTCGGTTGTTTAATAGATGAATACACTTTCGAAGTGCCGCATCTGTTTTTTGTTCGCATCATAGTAATCGGTCTAGATCTCAAGAAGAACAAGAAGTCAGTGGCAATTTTGGTCTAGGTCTGACTTTGGTCATTGTGCATGGCCGCCTCAATATCATCATGGGCCCCTGAGTAATGCGCGGGGTTTTCTTCCTAAGGTTCAAAAACCAATGTAATTTTGCTACCATGGGGCCCCCTTGAGGCTATTGGGCAACTGCCCGGTGTGCCCGTGTCTTAAGACGGCCCTGCCATTGTGTTCACGCGGTGAGGAATTATGCAACCCACATTATTTCGCAAATTGCCAGCGTTTCTGCAGCGTTCCTGCTGTGACAAAACCTAGAGTCTTTAACTTGTCTATCAACACATCAAAAGCTGAGATACCCGACCTTTGCCGCTAGTGGGCATAATCATTATTCACATACGAAATAAATTACAAGGAGTTAACGTTCTGTGACGCACTTAACATTCTGCAAGTTTTCATGAAAGAGACACATATTTCATTGTATTATTTACAGTAGTTTTTTCTCTTCAAGTACATCTGTTTGTTATTTGTTTGTTTGTTTTAGCGATTTTGAACAAAGACTTTGTGTACTCGCCCGCACCAACCAGCACCCAGAAGAGAATCTTGAACATGAAAAGCCGTAACGTAATTATGTCCCAAACAATTAAAAAGTTAGATAAGCGCAAAATTTTCTATGAGAATCGCCTGGAGTCAAGGTTTTCTAGGGTTAACCTTTCATGACCAGTGGCGGAGGGAAAGAAAGCACAAGATGGATGGGGCTTGGGGGGGGGGGGGACAAAGGAGACGATTCATAACCTTTACACAAGCTGAGTTGCCTACATTAGAAAAACAGATGTTTTCCGTTCGTTTTAAGCGGTGTGGACAGAGTTGAGAACATAACCCTTTTTTGGCACGGAATTACTGAAAACCATGTCGGGCGTTTATCAACTGCAATTTCATTAGACACATTCTCTGTGGCACGCACAACTGAATTGGGGCCAGACTGTTCTATTAGTTTACGTCACAAATTAATGGAGACGCGATAGGTCAGGTGAGAACAGCTGAGGACGGGGGAACATGAGCCGTCAGTTCAATTAGTGTTGTTGTTCGAATGTATTTGTACGACCATGAAGACACGTCCAAAATTAGTCAACGTGAATGTACTTCCATGGGTTTGATCAAGCTATGCTTGCGTTACATACAGGGCCGTCTTAATGCATGGGCACACTCCGCAGTTGCCAAGAGGCCCTAAGGGTCTGGGGGACCCCACGCATGCAAATTTACATTGCTTTTTCAAACGGAGAAGAACAGCCTATGGGTCTGTCTATATTGGTGCTTACCCATTATCCAAATATTCTGTTTAGATTCTATATATTTCCTAGTGGGGCTGTTGCCGCAATATCAGCCATTTTTCTGTCTCCTCTTTAGTTGGCGTTTCATTGTATCGTTTTGGGTATTATTTCTTACGCGAGGCTTTGCTACATACAACTTTTTTTTTTTGGTCCAATTTTGACTCAGCCCCCTACCAGAGTGCAATTGAATTTATAGCTATTAATTTTACCAAACAAAACACAATCACACAGTTTTTGTTACCCGGCACGTTTTTTCATAAATACATGACTGTGTTATTGTTTTGTGGGTCGTTTTTTTTTGTTCACCAAAATATCACACAAACATGATTAATGTTACCTGAATGGACAGAAGAGATTAAAAAAAAAAAAAAAAAGAACACCCAATCTGCAAAAAAAGTATAAAAAATAAATTCTGGTATAATATGGTTTGAAACAGCCCTGGTTACTACATGCTGCAAACTTTGACAGTGGAAGTAATCGCACTTAAAAGTTTTATTTACGGCAAATTTCCACAGAATGCTATATATTCATTAACGATCCTAAAGTAAAGGCGATATTTTGAAATATGTGAGGAATTGTCCCAAAGCGTCCTTGTCCTTGTAGATATTATCCGCACAAAATTAATAGATCAAGAAGGATCGGGGAAAGTGGAGATGTTGAAAGGTCAAGTCTGAATTATTCTGAATTCCAGCGCTACAGAGAGAGAGAGAGAGAGAGAGAGAGAGAGAGAGAGAGAGAGAGAGAGAGAGAGAGAGAGAGAGAGAGAGAGAGAGAGAGAGAGAGAGAGAGAGAGAGAGAGAGAGAGAGAGAGAGAGAGAGAGAGAGAGAGAGAGAGAAAGAGAGAGAAAGAGACACACAGAGAGAATGCGTTTTAGATCTCGATCTGAGACATAAGCAGGAAGTGCACCGAGATGGGAAAAAATACATGTATAATACAACACATTTTCGCCCTCATATACTTGGCAAGGTGCCGGTGACAGCACTTACATGTGTGCAGATTAATAATAATACTCTTGGTTCAACTATTGTTGATCCACTTTACAGACATGCACTGGATTACACCAACTCTACGTGAGTTTGTGTATATTGGTTGGGAACAGGTATAGCCAACATGAACACATGGTTCTGTCCCTCTCAAGGTGGGGGAAGAATAATCTCTTCATCTATCTATCTATCTATCTATCTATCTATCTATCTATCTATCTATCTATCTATCTATCTATCTATCTATCTATCTATCTATCTATCTATCTATCTATCTATCTATCTATCTATCTATCTATCTATCTATCTATCTATCTATCTATCTATCTATCTATCTATCACTGACCTTATTCGTGCGTTTACAGGCTCAAAGGTCTGAAACTAGCGGTAAGTATTGTCTTTGCAGAAGCAAACCTGGTTTCGAGCATTCTTTCAATAAACAAAAATGCAATGAAACAACAATAGGTATCAAATTCTCACAAGAAGAAGTAGCCGTATTTTGTTATGATGTCCATCCCTCCTGAAGAACACTGCTTGTTTAGGGAGGGCGAGACGTTCTTTCACAAACCGGATGCGATGTCAAACGGCGTGCAGAGTTGTTACAATCAATCAAAATAGGCACCAGTGTCAATTAGCAGCTGTATGTTTATCACATCCAGAGGTCTTAACAGCAGGAGGACAGAAGTTGGGGAGACGGTAGCTTACCGTGGGTGGGGTGGGGTAAACTAGGGGTGACGGCGACATGGGCAAATTAACACTAAAATTTCCCGTCATGTCTGTACTGTTTAAAATTCTAGCTGAATTCTTTTTTATATTCTTGCCCCACCTGCCTCACCCTAGTTACGCCACTGTCAACAGCCCAAGATGGTTTAAACTATTTCAGTGCTTATTTCACTTCGATTTATGGTCTTTTTCTTTCACTTATAGTTTCCTGGAAACTGTAGACCGAAGTCTAATTGTTCCTCTTAGAGCTAATCTGTTCAAAATGTGTTCAGTCATTAAAGATGTACGGCCAATGACTCACTGATTCAAACACCGGTTCTGACTCAGGCTTGAAACTTCTCTTAAATCAACTTTGAAGACAGATTTGTTTCCGTTTGATCAGTGAGCGAAATATCGTTTAACTCCATAATCCACAAAACCGAGGGAAGACAAACTTAATTCACTGCGTTATAGGCCTATCAAAAACCTTAGCCCTTTCAGCCTTTTAACGTAGCTCAACCTAATGTGGCCATGCCTCTCCCCTGCCCTCGTCCAATTCCTACTTATACTTGAAGCAGACATTTACGATTTCTATCGTAAAAAACGTAAGCCTACCTTGCACACTCTCGACTTTTTTTGTTTCTCACAAGTGTCTGGCTTTTAAAGGTTGCCATATCTTGAAGGACTCTCCCAGCTCACCAATTCAGATCTCATTAAACCCAAGCGTTCACCCCTCGTCCTGACGTTTCAGATATCTCTAGCTCTGCTCCGTCCACATAAATGCAACTTCAGCACAACAGTTTACACTTTGGTGTCAGGACGAAAAAAAAAAAAGAAAAAGAAAAGCAAGATGTGCAGATTTGTGGGTGTTTCTGTACATGTGATTGCGTGTACGTGTATCTGTGTGTACGCACGTGCGTCTATGTGTCTGTACGTGCTTGCGCGTTACAACTCCGTGTGTGTGAGGTCTGCTCTGTGAAAAGGAGGAAAACACTTTGTGTCTGTGAGCAAACCAGATAATGTTTGTTTGTGGTTCTGCATGCTGAGGAGGTATTCCAAATAAACGCTGAATTGGCTTGTCATGCAGGGAGGCGCATTTTGAAGACGTTCTGTATACAGGGAGGGGAAGGGAAGGGAAGAAAATACGCTGTTGTTCTTGAATCTGAGGAAGAGTTCTGCTCTTTCCGACCATCCTGCCTAGATACTCTGAACCTTTACTTAACCCAGTCTTTATTCCTAACCCTGAACCAAATCGGAAGAAGTGCTAAAGTGTGTTTTAATCTGGCACATAATTATTTCATGCTCTGAGTGTTAATGGCTGTCCAGAACATGTATTTTAAAAAGCACATCTCTAGAGGACTAACTCGCTGGGATTGGGGGGGGGGGGGGCGAGGGGGGGCGGAGGTCTCTGCCCCAAGCCACCCCCACTCATGGATGCTCATAAAGTCTCCTTGTACTACCCTGTTGGGTAACTCAAATGGCAACTCCACAAACCTTATCTTATTCCTAACCGTACCCCTTACCCAGAAAGCAAAATGAAAATATACAGATAGTCTGTAAAGTGCTGTAATAGGTCAAAGTGGTCGGAATGTATTGAACTCTTTCCCGAAGCTGAATGTCACACGGGTTGACTTACTAACTGGCAGACATGCGGACTGATCCAGAGATCTAGCATCTGAAAGAAATAAACCATGTTTGAATGAATATTTGGGTGACACTCGTGTTTCGTAGGGAAGTCTTGAATGGTAACCCATGGAATAGTGACTGACATCACACGCACTTTTCTACGTATTTTCTTCACTGGTAACGGAGGTGGAAACAAGAAGTACGCAAACATCTGAGTTTAAAAAAAAAAAACAATTAAAAAAAATTCTTCATCAAATGGGCTTTGTGGTGGAAACAGTCTAATTAGTTTAAGTAAGATAGTCCAGTTTCAGAGAGCAAACACAACATGGTAACCTTTTCGGCTCATGCGCATTGTAGTTTACATAGCTGTGTCTGATGTCTTCTTCATCCATTGTTGAATATTTGTCTCTTAAGGGACAGTGGCAGTTCTTGGCATCAGAGTCATGCATAAGTATATTCTATCTATAATTGTCATAGAGGACGGTCAATACATATTGGTGATGACCTATGAACATCTGAGAATAAGATGAGCAATGCATGAAACGTGTATGGTAGATGTGAGGTTATTGTAGGGCACCAATGTGTTCCAGCGATCATGTAAAGGATTGGCCACGTTCCTGGCAAAATACAAGCTATGACGAACACATGATTGTCTAACTGATGGTGCAATAGTTGTATAAACTGTGCTGGGTACCCAGTCACAAGACTTCTCCAGCTTGGGGAACTGTTTGTTTGGGATATTCTGTACCTTGCACGCATGACTGCAAACCTGTTACTGTTGTGTCTTGTATCAGATGGTTCATAAACAAATAGGTTGGCCTTTGCCATAGGAGGGGTGGATAGATAGATAGATAGATAGATAGATAGATAGATAGATAGATAGATAGATAGATAGATAGATAGATAGATAGATAGATAGATAGATAGATAGATATATAGATAGATAGACAGTAGACGGACAGAGAGATAGATAGTTAGATAGATATAGATAGATAGATAGATAGATAGATAGATAGATAGATAGATAGATAGATAGATAGATAGATAGATAGATAGATAGATAGATAGATATATAGATAGATAGACAGTAGACGGACAGAGAGATAGATAGTTAGATAGATATAGATAGATAGATAGATAGATAGATAGATAGATAGATAGATAGATAGATAGATAGATAGATAGATAGATAGATAGATAGATACTTACGTTGGCAGGTTCCTAGGTGTATAGACAAAAGGACAGGCAAGTAGACAGACAGACAGACAGGTAAACAGACTCTCAGGCTCTCACTGTCATTCTTTCTCTCATTCATTCTTTTTCTCCTCTCTCTTTCTCTCATTCATTCTCTCTCCCTTTCTTTTTTTTTTCTCTCCCCCTCTATTTCTCCCAAAATCTCTCACACCATACGCACTGACACACGTACCCCTTCAATCCATCGCTGGCCTCAAATTTTAATTCTCCCCTTCTGTCCCTACACCACCATTCCGCGAACCCCTCCACCCCCCCCCCACCCACCTCCCCAAGCCCCTTCCCTTCTCTTTCTCATCTTAGCCAATGTCTTTCACATATTCCCACTCACACTCCTCGCTCTGCGGGACATCCCCCAAGTTTCTTTGTGGTTGCCTCTGTATCCCAATAGCCTAACTCTTCCCACGCCCCCCCCCTCCACACTTATTCCACTACCCACTACCCATAACACTCTCTTAGACACTCATCCACCCAGCAATGCCCAGTTAGCATAAGGGTGGGCGAGAGGAGATTTGGTGCTCTCATAAACGATATTATTATACAAAAAACAGAAGTCAGCTTTTTTTTTTTAATTCGTTTTATTTTGCACACACAGCGGTTTTCCCTCCACTTCCAAGCCACCAATGGCAATAAACGAATTTGAAACAAAGCGGTATTTGTCGGGGGAACGAAAGACATTCTGTGAACAGTTCGCTTAAATGGTGGCTGCCATGTCAAACCGTCTTCGGGCAAAAAAGAATGTGCTCACCATGATGTCTATGAGATGCTGAGAGCGGATATGGGACGGGGTGGCTTAATCATGTTATTGTCGGAAGAATTACACAAGCTTAGTGGGTACAGAGAGAGGGGTGGAAAGGGGGTCGCTGTAGGGTTACGTAGAAAGAATTAATAATGTGGGGTTATTTTTTTTTGGGGGGGGGGGGAGGAGTGGCTTAGTGTTTTATTTTTATTATTTTACTATCATTCATTCATTCATTCACTTATTCATTCATTCATTTATTCATTCATGTATAATTATGTCCACCAATAAGTCTTTTTAAATGTTATATCTCTTTTTTTTTCATTTAAGAAGAATGTGGCTGAAAAGTCTTAGAAACCTCTTGTCTTTCAGTTCACCAAAAATCTACATTTTAAGCCTAAGCTGACACCAGCTGAGTTTCATTAGGTGACCTGTTAGATGGATGATGTAACGAGTTTCAGCAGAGAGTATAGGGGTACAGAGAGGGTTCACTTCCGCCAAATCGAAAAAGTAGGTCGCTGCGGTAAACAAGAAAGTTAAGAATTGAAAGAGACCTTCTCCACCAAAGACAGTGTGCATATCTGTTTATTGTGGTCTGTTCATAATTTTTGGCTGATTGTAACTATTTACAACCGTTTGTAAGCTTCTTCGCCCGGGTGGAAATGCACAAACGGATATTGTTTACCACAGCGACCTACTGTCCGCTCCATGCCAACAGTAGTTTCGCAAAGCCTCCCGTGTCTCGCAGTGCAAATTGATCAGTGGTGAAACCTCTCTATATACATAATAAAACTATACTCTCTGGTCTCATTGAAACGCAATGTATTGACCTCGCCCGCCAATTAGTCGGCCAATCAGAATCGGCTGGTGTGCGCCCAGGCTAATTTCAACATCTCGTTTTTTTTTTGTACCTCTCCACTCCCGCCGGGGTCAAAAAAAAACACAGTTGTGCTTCTTGGCCCCTCTGTAGCTGAGAAGAACTCTCGGCCAATGAACATGCCATAATGGCACTAAGGGCGCTTAGATAATATCAATTGCTGGCGCTAAGGGAGTGTTCTTATTTTCTTACCAATTGCTGACCTGGTGATGAAACCGTGCAAGTATATTTCGCAAAGTTAACTATTGATTTCGATTCTATTTTGCCAAATATTCTATTAACTTCGTGCAGACATTTCGTTTCTCCTGATGAAGGAAGGTATCATATACTAAGCCCGGTCAGACACATACTTGTGCCGGCAGACAAGAAGTGCACACCATAATTTCCTATTATTTTCTTAGTAAATCCGGGAAGACCCTGTCATACTACGCCCTGTCAGACACTTAGATTCTGCCACTATTTCTTTGGTGTATATTTTGTTGGCAGCAACTGCATGTGTCTTAGTATGATACCTCCCTATAGCCCAACTGGTGCTAGCCGATTTGGATCAGCCAGTTTGTTGGTTGTGGCGTCACGACATTGAGTTTCAAATGAGACCTCGACCACCGGCCGACTGTTTAATTGGATCACTTCAAACCCAATGTTGTGACGTCATCATCCAGCAACTTGACAGATCAAAATCTCCTATCGCACGCTGGGTCTAAAGGGGAGTACAATAAATATTTTAAATATTTATAGTATAACTGAACATAAGAAAAAACGTCAATAAAACAATTGCTTTCCCCCCTCTTTCGAGTAAAATTTGGACCTTCGCACATGCGAGGTTTTGTGACAGGTCGGCCCAATGCATTTAATGGCTACGCAGCTTATAAACATGAAATCTAATGAATCATTTTTTTATTTTTTTTTTGTTCTTCTTGTTTTTGCACGCCTTGTTCCCGCAGTGGGCGTAGTTGTCAGATTTAATAAGACTTTCACCGCAAAATAATATTTTTATCTTTTTCCCTAGACTAAACACATAAATAGACTGTTACCTTGACCTAAACGAAGTTCTCCGGCACTGGGGAGCATAAAGTAGCTCCTTAGACATAACAAGAGAACCAATTTTAAGTATAGTTTGGTGGCTGGTAACCAATAATGATTATTAATAATAAATTACATTTATATAGAGCTTCATCATGTCAGAGGCAAGGTGTAGGCTCTTTACAGCCATTCGTCAACTCAAATTCAGCTCACTACTACAATAATGTAAAACAATGAAACATTAATAAAAAAAAAAAAACAACGTAAAAAAGGTCCTTGCATACAGCACGTACACTCGATTTTTTGGGGCGATTTTTGACACCCTCACTCCCTTGCTCCCGTGCATGCATTTTATAAGCTTTTTGGATTCAATTCCCACACACCCCCCTTTCCCATTTGGACGATCTCAGGAACTTTTTTAGACTGGTTAAAATTCATAAAAGGACCTTGATGTTTGAACAGTTTAAATGGCACTATTTCAGTAGATATTTTAACCAATATAATTTAATCGATTTTTATATAATCCTACAACTCATTATCTTGACAAATGAAAAGTCTTAATCTATCACCATAATTCCAAAACATATTTAAGCTACGCAGGACCTCCTCCCACCCGCCCTCACCCCCAAAAAATCCCAATATGTGCTCTTGTTTTTTGTACGTTGAGAGCAAACTTCCCCACCACCCCGCCCCCATGCGAACGTACGTTTGCAGCAGCAGAAATAACCACAATATCAACAACTTACAACAGCAAACAGTAAAATTCGCAAGACATCAGAATTTCAGATGCAAATTTGTTCACCTAGAAACCACCATGATAAAATACACGAATAATAATCAAAGAAAGCTCAATGACCGTAAAAACATAAAATCTTTCCTTACTGTGACAATTAACATTCCATGAAACAGAAAGCCATCTGTGTGCAGAGAAACCTTTAATGTTATACAGATTAACTACACATTACGAGACCTTAGCATGGACTAGAACCTGGAAAATATGGTGGTTGGAGAGGGGGGGGGGGGGGAGAGAAAATGCAAAAAAAGGAGTGGGGGTAGGGAGGGAGTTAAGAGTGCATGCATTTAAAGGACAAGATTTAAAGTCAGTGTTCTTGCGAAAAACGACAAGCAATGTGAAGGTCGCATGCCTACTTGAGGCTCATTTTTTTTTACCGTAAACATTTCGAGGCAGAGGAGAGGGACTGGTGATGGCAGTGTGACGTGACGTGTGAAAAAAGAGTGCACAAAATGCTGCGGAAGGACGGATAAGAAGATGATACATAAAGACAACATAACAGAATGTAAGGCTAGAAATTGATAAGAGAGAAGACAGTAAGAAAAAACAAGTTAGGGGGTTCGCATGTGAGCATCTGAAACTTGGCGACTACGTAACAGAAAAAAGTTGCAATTCTGTGTACTGCTTCAATTTCTGACGATAAACTAAATCCATTTTTTGGGGCAAAATTCAGATATTGTTTTCTTTATTTTTTGAGCTGCCCAAAAGACAAAAACTAAAAATCCGTCAAGTAGACTAGAAAAGTATGACCGGAAATTTCGTTAGAACTTCTTGACCACCGATCTACGTACGGCATTAAAGCTGGTAGATCTGATCAATGTAATAAAGAAATAACAATAACCAAGAACGGCCAAAGGAAAGAATGAAAGACAAAAAAAAAAAAAGAGCAGAATAACGGAAGAGACCACGATGAAAGAATACAAAGAACAACAAGAGAACAGACAAGGAAAGAAAATAAAGGAGAGAGACAAAAATTTGAGGAGAATGGCACAAGAATGTAAAGAAGTCGAGGAAGAATGGAAGGTGGGAGAGACAGAGCAGTGGAAGGAAGAGAAAGAACAAAAGAATGAAAAGAACAGAAGAAAGAACAAAAGCCAGCCGAGGAAGTAGACAGAATGCGAATCAGACAGACAATGCCAACGGCAAAAGAATTCCAAAAACACAACATAATCATAAAAGAACGAACTGCGGAATCGAAATCACTTGAGCAGATTTTTGCATGTCCGTGGTTTGTTAAGTACACAGATCGTCCCTTCTTCAAGCCCCAGCTCTCAGGAGAACGAAGTACACAACCGTACGCCTTGCCCAACCCTCCCCCATTCGAGGAGAACTTTTCTTAATGGAGTTAAAATCCATGACACCTGTCAGCTAGAAGGAAGTTATTTCCGACATCTCTCCCTCTCTCTCTCTTCCTCTCCCCCTTTCTCTCTTTCCCCTCTCTCTCTTTCTTTCTCCCTCTCTCCCTCTCTTCATCTCTCCCCCCTCTCCTTCACTCTCTTTCCCTCTCTTTTTTTCTCCCTCTCTCTCTTTTCCCTCTCCCCCCTCTCTCTCTCTCTCTCTTTTTCTGTCCCTCTCTCTTTCTCCCCTCTCTCTCTTTCTCCCTATCTCTCCATCCCTTGCTCCCCTCTCTCGCTCTTTCTCCATTCCCCCCCCTCTCTTTTTTTTATCTATCTCCAGAGCTTTCTATCTCTGTTTGTAGCGGAAGAAAAACAACAACCGGAAAGATTTGAAACTCATTGGAGAGTGTGTGTGTGTGTGTGTGCGTGTGTGTGAGAGAGAGAGAGAGAGATAGAGAGAGAGAGAGAGGATAGAGAGAGAGAGAGAGAGAGAGAGAGAGAGAGAGAGAGAGAGAGAGAGAGAGCTCCAAGTAATTATTTTCATCCTTGACTGCCATACACCCTGTGGAGACTAGACCACACCCAGCTCACGAACCCCCTACTTCTCCTGCTGTCGTTTTTGGGTGGAGTATTTACATTCCCATTTTTAGACCTTAGTCACCCATCATTTATTTCATGACACCCATCTCTGTAATAATAATAATAATACATGTAATAATATTCTAATAGCTTAGAACATTTTCTGGGTCTATCTAGCTAGGACATTATACATAAAGTACGTAATCTCTGAGGGTCGGGGGGGGGGGGGGGGGAGGGGGGGGGGGAGGGGGACGGGCTTGCCTCCCCGGAACGAAAAATGTACTTGTGGGGGGGGGGGGGGGATTTCTGGGAAGAGCACATTTATAAGCGTTTATTTTTAATTTTAGTAATAATTCCTGAATTTTTTAAAGTAAAAAGGAATATTGGTTTTATTTATTATTATTATTATTATTTATGTTTAGCAATTAAGTTGTTAAATTATTTTTAATTTTTTTAAAATCACGTTTCCAATGGCAGTGTCAAAAAGTTTATACAAAGTATCACCAAGCCCTTTCATGGACAGTCAGCATTTTATTGGTCGTAAGCTCCGTCAAGGGAAGTTTCAATATCAGTAAGAATTTGGAGAAAGCACATCGACACCAATAACAGCCATATGTGTAGCCGCCCGTCAAAATGAGGCACTTCAAGCATTTTGGTGGTATGGAGATATTGTTACATGTATCACCAAATAGGTTATTCAGTCATTTGGTGAAAAAAAAATATTTTGCTGTAATTTTATTACCAGAGAAGTTATATGGTATCTGAAAAACAGGAAGTGACACAACCACAGTTTTGAGAAAAAAGGCTTTTAAAGTTTCAACTTTTAGTCAAAATTATTGATGGTGACTGGATTCAAAGCCAGTTTTGAGGCATTTACCCTTCTCAAACAGGATTATCATCTGGAAAAGGAATAATAAAGAAGTTAAACTTTTAAAGAATACTGAAAACACAAAAACGATAAAATTGACCTTATGGTGCCTTTAACGATTTTCTCAAATGAGGGAGTGCCGAAATGTGCCTGATTTTGTCGAGCAGCTACACGTCATATTGTGCTAAGAAGAAACAAGACAATAGAGAATAAAATGAGAGGGTAGAAAGAGACCTATCAGGAGCGTCCACAACCACAAGCTCCAAGGGGAGGGGGTGGTAAAAATAGCCACGATGGAACACACATACTTTACAGATGGCCCCTGTCTCCTGTTGTATAATCCAGTCATAGACAGCAAAGCGAATATCGGTGACAGTGCGTGCATGTACCAGACTGGCCCTGAGATACGTGAGGTGGCATAATGGCTTCAATATTATACAACATACAGTGTTATATAAGCATTCCATTTATCCGTACTCTGCAAAACATTTGTGGTTAGTGTTTCATCCAGGACTTGTTTTTTCTTCTTCTTCTCCTCCTCTTCCTCCTTCTTCATCTCCACTCCCCACCCCCTCTGTCTCTTCCTCTTTCATCCCCCCCCCCCTCTCTGTCACTGTCTCTCGCTTTCTATTTCTCTACTTTTTTTTATTTCATTCCCTCCCTCGCCCGCTCTCTACTGCTCTTTCTCTTTCTTTCTCTCCCTTCTCCCCCTCCAACTTCTCTCCCTCCCTCCCTCCATCTCTCTCTGCCATGAGTATTTCACATTCCTACCGAGATAGAAAGGGCGAATTGCCTGCTTGTATTCATACGTTAAAGAAATATGCTATTAAATGATAATCTCATAACAAACTAAACAAAAAACACACGTACAAACACCTTTCGGGTTTTACTTGCAGATGAAGGATAATAACAATCGCTTAAAAAGACATAACAAGTAGATTGAAGGTAAAAACATCAGTGATAATACAATAATATGTAAACACTTGGCATGATATTATCCAGGAAACAAGACTCATTAGCGAGTTAATAGATCAACAATGCAGGAGCCAAGAAAATAATCAGCTGAATTATCTCTATGTATTAACTCTATTCCATTCTGTTCCGCCTTCTCCACCCAAAATTTGACCTGGTATTGTGATTCTGACAATGCATTACGCAGCGCTGACAAGACAAAATTGGAATTAGGTATTGTGGAATAGGGGTGGTAGGGTATGTGGGGAGAACGGCGTAATGGTTATACTCTTGTGTCAGTATCTATTAACCAGTGAGTAAATTTAAGCACATTATCTCCCTGCATTCGGGTCTGACTCATTCAGTTGTACTACTTTGATTTCTTTCATCCAAACAATGTATTTTTTTTATATCCAATATCTTAAAACAATTGTTCCGTGAAAAAAAACAAACAACAACAACCAACTATAGGCGCAAAAACATCTGATTTGTTTATTAAGGGAAATGCGATAACTTAAAGGTGAGCGCCGTTGGAGAGAAGGTGGGAAAGACTAGGGGTAGGTATGGAAAGGAGAACCTGGCCAGTTAGCTGCAGCCAGTTACTGCCTGGCTTTCACCTTCTAATTGCGATACCGGGAGACGTCAGAAACAAAGACGATGAAAGAGCAGTGAGGGCGAGTTAAAAACCCATAAAATGAAGGCCAGAAAGCAGGAGGAGAGAATTTTGCAACGGTGCAAATTTCCGCAGTTTAGTAGTAGCCACATAGACAGAACCGAGTGGAAACCGTGTCAGATGGAGGTGTGTAGACCGCCCTACTTAAATCTGTCTGTGCCTATCTTTTTACCCCTTTGTAAAAATGACTTTTCTTCCGGTGTCATCTTTCGGTAGTTTGGCGGCACTTTCCGGTGCAGCTTAATATGATCGCAGTGATCGCAGTGTATACAAAAATTCATGCGAAACAAGATGACGGGGAAAATATATTTTTGTGAGCCAGAGAGTAGACTAGGCTGTTCTAGTTTAATGCACAAATTTGCACGGTCTCCATCAAAAATCGCCCAACTCCGAAATTGTGCGTCTGTATGTGGGCGCGTATGTGTGTATGTGTGAATAGAATAGGATCTCCTTTTACATCCTATGATGTAAAATTATTTTGACAGACAATTTGAAATCTACAAAGTACAAATTTAAAACAATAACAACAACAAAATCCACGATGATCAATTATTGTCTCTCTTACATGCACAGTTCGCCCTTTCAACATTGAATTTGAGCTGTTTGTTCTCTCTGCTAAAATGTTGATCTTTCAAAACTTGGAACGTATTAAGCCTCACCCCATCGATGTGATATTAGCTATACCAGTACCAATGCTTTTACCGGAACCATCATAATTATAACCAAATGTACAGGTATTTATGATGTCAATGAGCACATTAACCCTGGAAACTGTACTACGCGTTCTAACTTTCCCCATACAGCTTTGTCTTTAAGCTGTGCTGAGCGCGATGCATCATGTTGGCAGGCCCGGTTTCAGGAGCTGCGGGGCCCAATAATTAGAATCGTCGCTGTTCTCTGTAAAGTCTGCCATGTGGTGTTAGGTGCATGTTGCAATGTGATGTTGTGTGTACTTGACAAGATTAGAATACCTTAATCGGGGCTCCATTAGGAGAGGGGTCCAATTGGAAGCACTGGTCCAACTGGCTCAAAATCCGGCCCTGGATGCTGGTATGGCCTGACACAAAATCAGGCGAATTCTTACTGAAGCCATCTGTCCTAGAGTAAATTGGACTCACATTTTTGCCCTGAGTAAATTGTGAGCCCAAAGGTCTTAAATAGTAGTATCTGCTCAGGTAGTCTATCTTCAGAGAGAGAGAGAGAGAGAGAGAGAGAGAGAGAGAGAGAGAGAGAGAGAGAGAGAGAGAGAGAGAGAGAGAGAGACCCAAGACTGATACAGTCCATGTTCATATGAGCACCTGGAACTGGAGTCTTTCCTCAGAACCTTTTCATCAACGTGCATTAGATTGGTCTGCGGTAACATCCGACCTGATTCGCAACGTCTGACACTCCCTTGCTCGTCGGAAATGCTCAGACAAGGGTTTGCAAACTTAGGACCAAGGGTCCACCAGTCATAACTATCCACTTTCACCATAAACCCAACCGTGCAGAGTCTGGGTGTACTAAGAGATTTTGACTGTTACTATGCCGTATAATTCAGTTAGGACCGTATCGTAATGCTTAAAAGGTTTGGGGGCTATCCTTAAAAAGCACGTTGGTTCGAAGAGTGGGAGAGGACTTGCCCTCATCGTATAAAAAGCGTACATAGAGGAATGGAAGATTCTGGGAGGCCTACGTATGTTTTCCATGAATGAATTACTGCATACGTTGTATTTTTAAGTACATGCTTTTGCAACAAAATAGGTTGCAATAAATGTTCGAGCCCAGGCAAGAATACTTAGTCTCTTAAAGAATGACCCAAAGTACTGTGGCGGACCGACATATTTGGGACCTGTGCGAAAAACTCAATAGAGATTACCATACGGATGAAAAAGGTGGAAAGTCCTTGCAAAATGCCATTTAAAGTGAAAGAGTATCAAAGTTTTGTCATGGATTTTCAACGTCATGAATGCTCGTACAAAGGGGAAGGAGGAGGGTTTGCAGCCAAGAGTATGAAAAAGCGCGCAACGATTTTTGGGGCAGGGAGGGGGCAAATCAATGTACATACTTCTTGGATGACCACTTCAGCCAAAAGGAAATGAACTCTCTTTCCTTTCAAAAATATTTGACAGGCTCCTTCCCCCCCCCCCCCCCCAACCTCCCCCCCCCCCACCCCCCCCCCCATACAGCCATTATTTTTTCACTTACTCTCTCTATTCACCCAGTTCTTTCGGAAATTAAGACGCATGACGTACTACTAAAATTCTCATGTTGTTTACTTGTTTATACGCATCAAACCCCACACATGTCTGCACCTGTACTATCACAAACTTTATGTGTAAAATCGTTTCGGCCTGAAGTGGTACCTTCTGAACACCTGATACAGCCGTGAGTGCCACCGTAGCCATCAGACTGAAATAGGGTTTTTCTTGGACTTGTTGACTAAGAACATAAACATTCTCCTTTTTGCTGTTGGGATAAATGTTCGAGCCCAGGCAAGAATACTTAGTCTCTTAAAGAATGACCCAACGTACTGTGGCGGACCGACATATTTGGGACCCTGAAGCTTGAACTGTTATGGGCCCATTTGCAACTAGCAACAATAGGGCAACATCCAAGATTCACTAATTAAAAACGGTTTCTTCAGGGCCCCTCCGGGATAAGGGGTCCTGAAGTTTAAGCTTCATTAATTTCATAGTAGATCCGCTACTGCCATCGGGTCATAGAATTGTCTAGTTTTCATACAAAGCCAGCAGCATGGCATGGTCATCCCCTCTGGCTCACTTTGACAACCACTGGTGAACTGAACGTTCCTAGAAGTATTCTGGTGAGTATAGACATAAGTCTGAAATATGGCACACATGCCCGGACATTGAATTGTTCCCGACGTTCTGTGGCCCCAATGTGACGTCATCACCGCCTTCCAGGTATGCTCACAACAAACACTGAGCCGGGAAGCCGAGAGGGAGGGGAGAGGATGGAAAGAGGGACAGGAGAAAGAGAAAAGTTTTGCCGGGGTTTTGAGAAATCCTGGACCTTCCAACAGGAGCGGCCGAGAACAGGACTGTGCGCTCACTAACAACACAGCTGAAGCAGGAAATCCACGTTTATTGCATCAAAACCTATCTCAGTTAGGAAAACGTGGGATGGGACAGGAAGAACCTTCTTTTTGTCTTATCTCCAAAGCCAGATTTTCGATTTTTAATGCAAATAAGCTCTGTAAATAATCCCTTATATCACAGTTGAAGCAGATCCCCTTTATTAGAGAGAGAGAGCGGAGGGAGAGTTGGTATTTGTGTGTGTGTGTGTGTGTGTCTTTGTGTGTGTTGTCAGTTGTTAGGAATGAGATTTGTTCTGTTTCTGCATGTTTTGTAAAGCGCATAGAGCATCTTTGGATATGCGCTATATAAATGAACTTTATTATTATTATTATTATTGCACCAGAATCTATCCCATTTACCCCCCCAAAAAAAAAAATGCGATGGCAGAGGAGATATCATGTATCTTATTTATTTATTTCTATAAAGCCGGACTTCCCTGTTTTGTAATCAAAACTCCTCTGTTTTGCAAGACAATATTTCCAAAGAAGCCTTACTCAGCGTTCATTGAATAAACCGATGTACATGCCTGCACTGTTGCAGCTGTTAACCATGTCCCTGGTTTGTTTCCCGAGTTTATTATTCCTTAAGCCGTGTGGTAATGTTAAACAGGATACATTACTTTTTATTCTTCATTGGTCATAGAATAATAATTTGTATTTCCTGCAAGCATTAAGCGTGTTGGGCAACAGAAGAAGACACCATGCTGATGGGCCGAAGACGAAATGAAGATTCCTGTAGACCAGTGGACAGGACGCGATCTTACTTCTTGTTTGTTCTATCTCCATTTCTTTAAAAATCGAAGACGTTTTTTGTATGCACAAGAAGTGTAGCAAATGCACATTTTGATACTTGTTTAGAATGGGTTGTGGCATTTATGAATCTGTTTCAAAGTTTCGATTTATTCTAACTCCTTATCACAATACTAACGCCGCAAACGCAATTTCGCAGTTGTACAAAACGTGGAGTTGGAACAAACAAGAAATGGGGTCGCAAAGAGTGACACTGAGCAGAGGGGAAATATCGCCACTGTATCTGACCATATGAATTGTAGACACTGCCACTACAGTGTATTGTCCATTGGCGATCAAATCTCTTACATGTTTAAACCACATGATGAATCAGCACAGTCAGAAGAACAACATGGCCACATAACGATTGATCGACACCACATATAATATCCCTCTCGACAACAACAACAACAACAACCACAACCACAACACAACAACAACAACAACAGTAGCATTAAGAACAGCCACAGCAACATCATCTTTTACGTCCTCGTCCATATTAAGAACAATAGAAATGAGTCCTGACCGTACCAGCCAACATACTCTAAACCTATCTCTAACCCTGTCCTTATTCCTAACTTAAACGTAACATTATCTCTAATCCAATCCCTTACTCTTTTAATTAGAAAACAAAGGTTAGGGTTAAGGATAAGGACAGGCTAAGAGATAGATTGTCTGGGTGGTCTGGACGTATGGGACTCTTTCTGAAAAAAAAATAAAATAATAGTACAAACAATATAACAAATTACATACACAACAACAGCAAATAACAAAAGTAGAATATCAGGAATGTCCAAATAACAATAGTTACAGCCACAGCCGGAATAAGAATATAACAAAATTATAACGATATCAAGAGCATTGCTCATAATAACAATGTCAGGAAAACCAAGAGTAAGAAATAGAATAGCACTGTAGACGGCATCAATAGTGCCAATAAAGTAACAAATAACAACAACATAACATTAGCTTACCTTCAGATGGGTTCAGGTTTTGCAGGAGCGGTCAGACATTCACCGTAAATAAGTTTAATGTAACTAACAACTAAATAACGTTTGTCTTAAGTCAACTGGTCCACTTCTGAAGTGTTAGTCTCTCTTTGAATAGTGCAGGACGGCACAAAGACGGCAAACGGTTTGTGGGGGAAAAAACCCTTGACACTAAAATGAAGTTCTTAAGTCCAGTTTGCAGAAAAGGAGAAGGAAAAAAACAAAGTCCAGTATTGCACCAAGGAAAAGGTGCAAATGTTAGCCGGCTGATCGGTGCCTGGTTGTAGACACAACAGGTCTCTCTTGTGCCGACTGCGATACCTTGGCCGGTATGCCGAGCTCTTATACTCTCGCCATGTCCCATCAGCATCGTCACAGCTCACGATACGCCGTTCTCATCCGTGTAGTTAAGGTATCGATACCGCGTGGCTGGATATATAACGTGTTTCGTAAGTGTTATTTTTAACAGTGTTTTCCATCATCATCATCACCAACTTCTTCTTCTTATCATATTATTATTATTATCATTATAATCGTTATCAATATTAAAATTATCAATATTATTTCAATTCCCGCAAAGCTTTGTTTGGAAAGGTTTTGTAACAGGACGGAACATGTGCGTATGTTTATGTTTTGTAAGAAGTTAGCGTGTATGTATGAGTGTGTTATATAATAATTGTAATTTGTCTTTATGAGGGTTGTATAGCAAAACTGTGTGCAACTGTTATGTAAAAGTTTTGGCAACGTGACAGGCTGTAGGCTTGTGTTCGAGTTTCGCAAGAGGCTGGAACATGACCTGTAGCGAGTATGGCGTGTATAATGTTTGTGAAGGTTTTGTAACAAACTATATTTATGCACTTTTTGTTTGTTTGCAATGGTTTTATAGGATGTTGTATTTGTATTTGTATTTTGTAGACTTCTTTAATCCAATTTGGGAAATTTACCTTAGCGTCATTGCAGCGCAGTTACAACTGGAGCAGACACGTCATCGCCACAGTGCAGCGCCGGTCAGCGTTTTTTTTGGGGGGGGGGGTGGTAGGGATAAATTTGATTTAGTTTTGCCCTGGCACCGGCCTGTTCGGCCTGCTCTTCTCGATTTCCAACTGCCAAGGTATCCTTAACGTGCTCAACGTGCACATGGGCCCTCCGAGCGTTTTGTCCTTTTCCGAGAAGACTAGGTGCTTGATCTTGCCTACCATAGGATCAGGGACAGGAAAATATGAGAAAAATCCCCAAATTCCAACATGCCCGCACCGACCAGGATTTGAATTCCCTACCCTCGGCATGAGAGGCGAGCACCTTGTCTCTCGACCACTTTTAAACTTTTGTAGCAGGCTGACTGCATGGAATGTTTATAATGATACTGTGAGCACTGTATGAGTCGGACGTGTACGTTAGCATTTTTAAGGCACTGTGTACATAACACGGTACACACCCTGGACAAGAGAAAACAGACAGTTTACTTTTGTACAAGAGTTTAAAGTTGGAGACACACAAATGTACCAGTGTGGAATGGCACCAGAACACGCATAGCTCGTCCTCCAGCATTACCCTATGTATGAGCAAGAAAGACGAAGCTAGTGGTCTGGCGGCAGGGCGCTTCGGTCGAAGGATAGAGGTGAAGAGGAACTTGAATTCATGGCAATTTCGCACAGGCCACTGGCCCCCTGAGGTAGTGATGACTGACACGGAGAATGCAGAAGAAGAAGAATGTACATGGTTTTGTAAGATCTTTTAAATATACCTCTTTTTTATTTTTTGCAAAGAGTGCTACGAACATATGTTTTTAGGAGGTTTGACAATTGCAGCATGTGCTATCGCCTTAGAGAACATAATGTCTTAGGTGCCAATTTCAGGCAAAATGAGTTAATGCAGTGCTCATGCTGAGAATTGTGGATTATCAGTGAATAGATCAACTTTTTTACATCTCCAAAATGAAGGAACAAGCCGAGATTGCCATCTATAACATTTCATCCTGTGTGCCCACCCCCCCCCCCTTCCGAAAAAATAATTACATTAACTCAAAACAAGACATCTCTTTTTCTAAGACAATGGCAGCAGCACTTGAGACAGTGAAGATTCCAAGCTGTGGAATGTTCTTGAAGATTCTAGAAGAAATGTATGTTCATGTTTATGTTTGATTAACTCCGTTCACTGGTGTCAAACGATCAAGATTTGAACACACGTCACCTGGTGCTCCATGCTCTATTTTTGTTTTTAAACAACCTTTTACTTATCAAGCAAGAAAGACTTCCTCTGGATAAATGTTATCTATATTTTTTGCACTCGTTTGCCAAGATTTGATAAATTTAAATCTGCTTTGAATCTTTCTAAATGATTTTGAAAAACAATGCAGCAATGTCTTTCAGGTCACAGGAGGGCTGAAATAAAGCTGAATTTCTAAAGTTTTTTATTACAGGTAGAATGCGCATATCCGCCATCTTTAGTGTAAGGACCCACGCGTCACCGTGACATTGTGGCATTGATCTTGATTCGTTAGCTGATTTGCACTGCGAGAACGGGCGCGTCGCGAACCAACCTGCGGCGAGCTAAAAGTAGTTCGCTACTGTAAACAATGGCACTTGTGTACATGTTCAATGGGAGACTTTTGATCAATTCTTTCACTTCCGTTCCCTTGTTTACAAGGATGGTAGGGAATCTGACCAGCTTGGCTCCAGCCTTTCCACCCCTGTCATAACAATCAATTACAGTGCAACCAGCAGGCAATTTAACCTTTTAGACGTATCTCGAAGTTAATCTCATCAGCTGATCCACCGGCCATCTTTAGTGCAGGTAGATCAAAACAAAAACAATGTGGCGTCATGCACATTTTACCTATAGCTGGACATTAGAGTCAAGGCGCACAGTGGACTGTTAGCTTTGACAACGTTTATTTACCCCGACATGTCGAAAACTGTGTAGGATCTTGTCACATTGGCAGATTTTCAGTGTTAAGGGGACGCCGTGCTATTTAAAAAAAATTATTATTACCAATTTCTTTATCTTTTCTTTTGCGCCCCGCCATGCTACACTATTGATTTAGGCGCATACTTGCAACTTTTTTGCATTCCAGTCGTGGCGCATTTCTAAATCTAAGCAAATGAAGGAGATCCAGGCATACAACACAAGACACTGGCAAATCGCATAGTCAACGTGAACATGAAAGTAAGACACGGCTGCAGCTGTACAGCAAGTCTCAAGAGGGCGCCTAGCCGTGAGAACAATATTGCTGGAAGAGAACACAGACTGTTTGCCGGAATGCGAACATTTTCGGATGGCGACGAATGCCCGCAAAAAGAAGCAAAACGTGCGGCTGTCTCGACTTCACTTTTTGTCTCAGTGCACAATAGCTGAGTTCATTAACCCGAATTTGCCTTTCGTCTTGGTTCGAGACTACAGGGGATATCACACTGATGGCGAGAATACGCATTTTTTCCCGGCATGCCAGTGACCTATCTATCTATCTATCTATCTATCTATTTATCTAACTTTCTATCTATCTATCTATCTATCTATCTATCTATCTATCTATCTATCTATCTATCTATCTATCTATCTATCTATCTATCTATCTGTCTATCTGTCTATCTGTCTGTCTGTCTATCTATCTGTCTGTCTGTCTGTATGTCTGTCTGTCTGTCTGTCTGTCTAGCTCGAACTTTTTCAGTGTAGCATATCAGCTGATTGTGATCAGCCAATCAGTTTGACGGTAGCATCACGACATTGACCTTCAGTGAGATTCAACTAGTCTGCTGGTGCTCAAGGTTTCATTGTAACTCCATGTGATGAGGTCACCATCCAATTCTATGGTCGATCAAAGTCGGCTAGTGCGAGCCTAGGCTTGTGTTGAAAAACAAAAAAAGACATCTCTCCCCTTCCCCACCCCTAAAAAAAACAAACAAGCAAACAAATTCAACAATAATTTAAAAGATAAAAAAGCTTAGACAATTCAACTGAAAATCTTCACACACCATGTTAACAATTAATTGGTTGAGGGGCGTTTCAACAGGGTCTCTACCGTTGTTTGCCTGCAGATTTCACAGGAGCCGTCACAACTCCTTTATAGAAACAAATCAACAAATGACAAATCCTGGACATGAATCAGAGCCTCGGGCAGAGGTTCCCACCCCCATTGTTCAACTATCGGGGTCGCTGACTGGTGGTGACAAGCAAGTGGAGACCTTCGTTTTCGAGGGCCAAAGAGAATGTCGAAGAACGACAGCAGAGAACAAGAAGTAAGGGAAGAAACAGAAGAAAAACAACAACAACCACAGGGAAGAGACGTGCAGAAAACGCTAGAGCAGTGGATCCTCCAAATACCATGACCTGTACCCCAGAGAGAGGCAGGCTGCTAGTGGACGTGGAAGAGCAGTTTTGGGGAGGGGGGAGAGCTTGTCAAAAGAAGTTGGAAAAATTAAACTGGTAATGAAATGAAAATACGTCACATTTCGTGGCTTAAATAGGCTTTTAAGTTTCATTGGATATAACTAGTGTCTATCTATCTATCTATCTATCTATCTATCTATCTATCTATCTATCTATCTATCTATCTATCTATCTATCTATCTATCTATCTATCTATCTATCTATCTATCTATCTATCTATCTATCTATCTATCTATCTATCTATCTATCTATCTATCTATCTATACTATCTATATCTGTCTATCTATCTATCCATCTGTCTATCTGTCTATCTATCTATCTATCTATCTATCTATCTATCTATCTATCTATCTATCTATCTATCTATCTATCTATCTATCTATCTATCTATCTATCTATTTGTCTATCTATCTATCTATCTATCTATCTATCTAAATGCTTGTCCATTATCCAGTCGGTCTAAGTCTATCTGTTAGTTTATCTATTTATCTACGTTTTTAGACACGTAGTATTTTCATCTACATTGTTTTCTTAAATGATGTTTTAAAAAAGCACAGCGGACTCATTAACCTCTCCAATCAATGCATCAATCGTAAGCAAGCTAAACCCCAGATCATAGCCAGGTGTTGATGAGACGAACAGCTTTATCTATCATCATTCTCCCTGCTCCTACTTGTCGTACACGGCTGTTCAAAGAGCCGCAGCAGTGCGCTTACCGTGAGGAATGAATGTACACTGCACACAACGTGAGACCACCCAACTCATCAGCTGATAGAGAAAAAAAACACGCAGGCAAGGTTTCAGAACAGCCGACAGCGAAGAATTGAGTAATTGACAATTCTTCGATATTAAAGATTTCATTTGGGTGCGATATTCAGAAGTGTCCTAACTGACAGCAGTTTTTTGGTTAGAGATATAAAGTGCAAAATTAATACAGGGAGAATTACCCTAAGTTATGCCTCATTTGTGAACTTTCATCTTTCTGTAATTGATCTATTTTCTTTCTTTTTTTTTTTTCAACGTACTTTTTTTTATTAACCTCCTGCGTTCATTAAATAAAAATGATAAAATTTATTTCTACATTATTTTATGTTACTGATTGTTCCTAAGCATTTATTCAAATAATTATGTATTTATCTATGGATTTATTTATCTAAGTACTTATTTACTTTATATTTGTTATTTATTTCTTACTTGTTTATTTAAATTTGAATTTGTTTTAAAATTTGCTTCCTATCTTTTTATATTTATCTAATTATCTATCGTGAATATCACTTTGTTTATTCATTCATTTAAGTATATATGCTTTTACTTTTTCTTATTTATTTATTTATTTATTTATTTATTTCAACACAATTGTTCGAACTTAGTCATGTACACAAAGGAGACAGACCATTATCGTATTTCAGTCTGACCCACCGACCACCCCCCCCCCTCCCGTTTTCTCTCCCGAAAAAAAAGATGACCACCCCGAGACTTCAGTGACATAAAGTGCGTGCTCTTTATTCTTCTGGTACCTGGCCGCAGAAATTGTCCCAAAATTCTGGAACATGCAAAATTGATTCGAACTTGCCAAATTAATCATTGTAAAAAAAAGAAAGATTCGTCACGAGAGAATATTTGGTGATAAATTAGAAAACGTTCAATGTACAGAGCATTGGGCACAGAGTGAAGTGTTTCAAATACGGATGGATTCCGTATTAGTCGCGGCGGTCCACCGGCCGATTTTGATTGGCCAACTAGTTGAATGCTGACTTCACAATATTGAGTTTCAATGAGACCAACTAATTGGATGTCAATGAAATTGAATGTCATGACGCCAGCGAGCTCCCAACTAGTCCGCTGGATCAAAATCGGCAAAGGCGCTCCAAGGCTTAGAGGGTTACTATACCTTTTTCCGCGCCAGTATATTGACACAGATTTTGGTGGCTATTGGACCATGCGCCGATGTATTGGCGCTCTCTGGGTCCTCTGCAAGTGATACCATGACCTCTACCACCATTCCAAATACAGTAGATTTCAAAATGTAATCTTCTGAATCATTGTCCATTCTGATGATAATTATATTTGCAGCCTGATTTAATGAAACAAACCCTAACAAAACAGAGAAACTAAAATAACAACTCAAACAAGAAAATGGGTAGATACTGGATTATAATCAATCACTATCATCAGTGAATCTATCAACCACCAAATCAACCAAAATTAATTTAGTTTCTCCATCAACTCATTCTATTGAACTACCTACTTATCAGTCAGTCTGTCTGTCTTTCTGTCTTTCTGTCTGTCCGTCTTTCTGCCAGTCTGTTTCTCTGTCTGTCCTTCTATCTGTCAGTCTATCTGCCTGTCAGTCTGTCTCTCTTTGTGTCTGTCCGTCTGTCTATTTGTCTGTTTATTTGTTTATATGTCCGTCTATCTATCTTATTCAAATATTTATATCTTCATCTGATTACTAGGAAAAAATTACCATGTTTACATAATTACAAACATAGGAGAATTGTTTTATCTCTCTGTTTAAGATTGGCCAATATCGAGTCGGGAGAGCTTGTGTAGATTTTCTCAGCTGGCGATCTGGGGGGAAAAGGGGCTGGTGAGGTGGACGCCTTTAACTCTGCCTGTCAGCGGAAACTGGGGGCCTCTGGTACAGGTAATGAGCTAAAGCTGTCTGTTTCGTAAGGTGCGGAAACTGCACTGGTTTTTCAAAGGTGTAGATGGCCGTGCACCTGTATCAATGCCTATCTGTCTATTTATCTATCTATCTATCTATCTATCTATCTATCTATCTATCTATCTATCTATCTATCTATCTATCTATCTATCTATCTATCTATCTATCTATCTATCTATCTATCTATCTATCTATCTATCTATTTACATGTCTGTCTATCTATCTATCTATTCTATCTATCTATCTATCTATCTATCTATCTATCTATCTATCTATCTATCTATCTATCTATCTATCTATCTATCTATCTATCTATCTATCTATTTACATGTCTGTCTATCTGTCTATCTATTTATCTATTCTATCTATCTATCTATCTATCTATCTATCTATCTATCTATCTATCTATCTATCTATCTATCTATCTATCTATCTATCTATCTATCTATCTATTCTATCTATCTATCTATCTATCTATCTATCTATCTATCTATCTATCTATCTATCTATCTATCTATCTATCTATCTATCTATCTATCTATCTATTTACATGTCTGTCTATCTGTCTATCTATTTATCTATTCTATCTATCTATCTATCTATCTATCTATCTATCTATCTATCTATCTATCTATCTATCTATCTATCTATCTATCTATCTATTCTATCTATCTATCTATCTATCTATCTATCTATCTATCTATCTATCTATCTATCTATCTATCTATCTATCTATCTATCTATCTATCTATTCTATCTATCTATCTATCTATCTATCTATCTATATCTATCTATCTATCTATCTATCTATCTATCTATCTATCTATCTATCTATCTATCTATCTATCTATCTATCTATCTATCTATCTATTTACATGTCTGTCTATCTATCTATCTATTCTATCTATCTATCTATCTATCTATTCTATCTATCTATCTATCTATCTATCTATCTATCTATCTATCTATCTATCTATCTATCTATCTATCTATCTATCTATCTATCTATCTATC
Source organism: Onchidella celtica (assembly GCA_963931925.1). Taxonomy (NCBI): domain Eukaryota; kingdom Metazoa; phylum Mollusca; class Gastropoda; order Systellommatophora; family Onchidiidae; genus Onchidella; species Onchidella celtica. The sequence goes on from OZ007583.1 coordinate 26,389,195, forward strand.
TATCTATCTATATATATATATATATATCAGTCTGTTTTGTCAGTCAGTTTGTCCATCCATCTCTCTCTGTCTCTCTCTATCTATCTGTCTGTCTATCTATCTATCCACCAACTCTCCGTCTGTCTATGTGCCTGTTATCTACTTTGAGCACCATTGCAGGCAAAACCACTTCAAGCATTAACATCAATAAATTATAGAGCCATATAAAATAACACCTGCATTTTGTTAACTCCGGTATCATCTTAGTGCAAGTGCCTCTTAACGGGTAGACAAATTATTGCTATTTATTTTTTAACCACCATATTATGACAGAACAAAATTTAGCAAGGGAGTACGAGTTTTTGTATGTATAGATATTTCTAGAAACGTTTCGTGCTTACGTCACCACCCTGACGTCTGTCTAGAGGCAATTGAAAAATCAGAGAATTGATATCAGTTCCTAACTTCTTACAAAACAAGTCAAAGAATCCGCCAATCCTTAGATGATAAATAAGCCAAAACTAGTTTTATGTAACGCGAAGTTTTTTTGATGTCTATAACAGCAATTCACATTGGCATCTTCAGTGCAGCAAAGCGGCATTTTTATGCGTGTCTTAGAATTAGATTACTATTCGAGATATGTTTATTTGTATAAGGTGGAGGATATTTTTGTGCCATGTAGGAAAAAACTACTCACATTATCAGACGATGGGAGCAAAACTCTAACTTGTCCTTCCGTTATGCACCCCCAGGGGAAAGTCTGGTTGTTGTTGTTTTTTTTTGCTGGCATGCAGGTTCTAATATATTTTTCAGTCACAAATAAACCAATGTTGTAGTTCCAAATGTTGCACGTTTTTTGTGTAAATTGTGTTCTAATTTTATAATAAAATGATAGTAGATAGTGCCCGGGACTGAATATTTGATTTATTCACACAACGAAGGACGATTTTTGCATGCACACGCAAAAAAACAACAACAACCCAACAAAACTGAACTACTGAAATTCTTAGGAGAGTGATGCATGGAATAAAGTATAAAAAAAAAGCACACACACACAAAATAACAGAATTTTACAAGGATTGTGTACAATAGTTTACTGTTTCATTCAAAGTGATCATCAGGAACACGTCTTCAATATATTTAAATTTTTCCTACAGAGTGTGGAATGAAATTTTTTTTTCAGAGAATAGCTAGGATTTTCGTCCTACATAGTTTTTTTTCATTTTTAAATCCAATTTTCATAACTGCTTTTCAGTTTGAGTTTGAATTTGGAGAAAGTACGTCCATTTGATAACAATCACATTGTGCCAGGAAGCAAGACAATACACATGATATAACATAACGATAGGACAGAAAGAGACCATACCAGAAGCGTCCACCAACCACTTGCTATTTTTGGCCAACGAAAAAGTGATTGTGACCGGGTGTGTCAAACTTTAATCCCAACACAAATCCTAACCCTTGCACTCTGCCCAAAAATTCACGATGCAAACAACACCCAAGTCGGCATCTTAGTTCAGCTAATCACTCCTTTTTATAATAAATCCATTGTTTTGCTTCCTTGCGTTTATGGGCGCAATCTTCTACTTTGTAGAAATTTAATTAAAAAACGCTTGAATGCGATGACATACATTGTGAATCCTTGTGTTTAGGTCTTTATTAATTTTAGGTGTTTCACTGCCATTGGCATTTACATATCAATTTTCTTGTTTTTATTTTCCTTGTTCTCGTTTCTGTGTGTTTTTTGTGGTAGGGATGAGTTTTTTTTGGTTTTTTTTTTTTTTTTAGAATTTTGCCCTGCTCTTCTCGGCTTTTAACTGCCAAGGTATCCTTAACGTGCGCAGTGTGCACAAGGGCCCTCCTAGTGTTTCGTCCTTATGCGAGAGAATAGGACTGGTGCTCGATGCTATCTACTATAGGATCAGGGACAGGAAAGTTTTCTCCCCCCTCCCCCCAAAAAAATCCAACACACCTGTATAGGCGAGCACCTTGCCTCTAGACTGCCATGTCCCCGTTGTGAATCCATGTAATTTCGTGTCTTTCTTAAATCTTCTCTGTACTTTAAGCTACACTCATTCGTTGTGTTCATCACTTTTAAAATTTTTATTGTATTTATGGCTTTGCCAAATTTAAGCTTTTAGATTCATTGTAACTATTATAATGAATTTCTATATGTACACAGTTTAATTGATTTGAGGTCTTTATTTTAGGAGGTTCGCTGCCCTTGGCATTTACACCTCACTTTACTTGTTTTATTATTTCTTGTTCTGGCGGGGGGGGGGGGGGGGGGAGATGATATGGATAAATTTTAATCTATTAATTTCAATTTTGCCCGGGCAGCGGCCTTTCGGCCTGCTCTTTACGATTTCCAACTGCCAAGGTATCTTTAACGTGCGCAACGTGCACACGGGCCCTCCGAATTTTTTCGTCCTTATCCGAGAAGACTAGGTACTCGATCCTACCCCCCAATAGGACCAGGGACTTGAAAATATGAGAAAAATCCAATTTCCAAGAACTACTCGATCCTACCCCCCAATAGGACCAGGGACTTGAAAATACGAGAAAAATCCACTTTCCAACATGCCTGCACTGCCCGGGTTTAGAACCCGGGACCCTTGGCATGAGAGGCGAGCACCTTGCCTCTAGACCACCTTGTCCCCATTGTACACAGTTTAATGGGTAAACGTTTTGTGGAAGTGAGAAGGTGGGTTACATAATTATCTCGCAATTCTAAAACCAGCAGCATATTAAAACAGTTATAACCAACACTTGGGGAAAGTTCAAAACCAAAGGAGAAGTTCCAGATCTTTGACCTCGGTGTGGCCTGGATTCTGGAGAGTGTAAAGAAGTCAAAGAGATGAAATACTTGTTTGACAGGGTGTGAAATGTGAGTGTGTGTTTATGGTGTATATGCGGATGGGGATATGGAGTTGGGGGTGGGGGCTGGGGGGGTGAGGGTGGGGGTGTTGCTTCCTCTGAAGATATCCTGCAGCCCCACTTTCTGAAGAGATTTATTTTTTCTTTGAGATTGCACAACTCGTACTCGATCCGAAATCAGTTCAGTCTTTTCAAGTTTTTTTTTTTTTTTGTCTTGTTTTGATGTAAACTTTAAGCAGTTTAGCAATGTGAGTCGACTATTTTGTGAAACTTAAACGCTTACTCGTAATACGATACCTCAAATAAGGGTTAGTAGATTAGCAGATCCGTCGCTCTAGAAACGCCAACAATTAAAACGGCGACTCTAAAATAATGAAGGAAGTTGCGACTACCTGCTTGCTTTGCTATTGATTCAGAGAAAATATGAGGCGAATTAAAGTTGTAGTACCTAGTTATTGCTCAAAACCGGCGAAAGTCTCTTTTTTTTTAGAGAGAGACTGAGTAGCCGAACGGTTAAGCGACTTATTTTCTTCTTTCTGGCAAAGCGGTTGGTGTCGTAGTAGAGGTCGTGGGTTCGATTCCACCTTGTCTTTCTTCTTTTTTTCACTCCCTCTTCGTTTTTCTGAGCACTAACTAGGGCAATACAAATTTAATTCGCCTCCTATCTTCTCTGAATCATTATCATAGTGCTCTGTCTCCCCCCCCCCCCTCCCCAAGCTTCTGCTTATTTCTATTAACTGCTTTGCTGTTGATGCGTGAGGTGGGCGAGGTTTTTGTTCTTCTGACATTCGCAGACAATGAAAACATCAGGTGTGCCAGGTTCATGTACACAATTCCATCACTAAGTTAAACTATCCTCACAAGTGGCTTTCGCCCTCTTTGTTTTGTGTTAGAAGTGACACAGTCACATGGAACACTCATCTTTTCAGGCGAGAGTTTACAAAGTTCAGCACGTCATTTGCGGTGAAGGAACACATGCAATGTCAGCAAAGTTCGTGTTCCTGCCACTGTTTCACATCATTTTGACGGAGTTGAGACTTTATAGATGAAGCATTTTTTGTCAAATCCATAACGAAATGCGGAAATTGTAAATTTTGAAGTATGTTTGTTTGCCAGATGAGTCGTGTAATTTAAACATTTCTTGACGAAATGACATTGTAAAACGTGCCAAAATTTGAGTATTCGCGACCTTAGTTCTTGTTTGTTCTAGCTCCATTTTCTGAAAAACTGCAGATCTTTTGGTATGTAGAAGAATGTAACAAATGCACACTTTAACACTGGTTTAAAATGCGCTGTGGCACTTATCAAGTTGTTTCACAGGTCCGATTGATTCTAAATCCTTATCTTAATAACTAAAGCTGCAATTGTTTAACGTCGAATTTCTCAATTGTGCAAAAAATGAAGTTGAAACCACCAAGAACTACGGTCGAGTATTGTAATCGGTGGTTGAGTCTGTGGCTAATTGGTCAATCCCAAATTAGATGTAATCAGATCAGTAGTGCATGGGTATTTCCACAGAGAATATTGTATGAAAGAGTTTGATTTTTATAACGGAAAGCTCAAGTTCTCTGAAACGGAATGGCACCAATTTACTGACCAGATTTAAAACATTAACAAAACACCAAAAACCGCCGTTTCTCACAGGAAGGGGTTCCGGGTGGGATGTTGCAAAGACATGATACATTAGTGCAATGGCACTCAAATACTCTGAACACAGTACACTTGCTTGGAGATGAAAGAAAATGCTGCTTTTGGGATGAAAAAAAAAAGGAATTAATCAACAAAACTTTGGGGTATAAAAATAAAACAAAGCAAAATCGCCTAATAAAAAAGTAGGCTTGCACCATTGAGTATGTATGTATACAGAGGTATCACTATTGGTCGATTTGCATTGCGAGACTCGGGGGGCTCCGCGAAACCACTGTTAGCATGCAGCGGAAAGTAGGTCGCTGTGGTAAACAATACCCGTTTGTGCATTTCCACGGAGCCTAAGATCTTAAAAAACGGCTCTAACCGCTTTCAGTTAATCCAAAAATATGAACAAACCACAGTAAACAGATATGCACATTATCTTTGGTGAAGGTGGTCTCTTTCAATTCTTGCTATTGCAGCGACCTAATTTCGCGATTTGGAGGAAGTGAGACCCCTCTATAAATACATACTCTCTGCTTGCACCCGGTCGTAATTAAAATTAAAAAAAAAAGAAAATACGGAATAATTACTCTTTCCGTAACTTCATTTTTTTCCCATCCATTTCTTTAGTGGTTCACGGTATCTGAATTTCCAATAACGAGTTTATCTTACGACACTTGAAGATCAATTACTTCACAGAGATCAATTACGTCATGAGATGATAGACTTGACTTTCAACATCTATTTCTGTACCTACTTCATTTTATTAAGTGATGTTTCGTCTCAAGTATTGCAGCTGTACCTGGGAGTAATTTGTGTCAGAATTATTGCATCTGTCGGGTATTTGCAAAGATAGGTAGATAGATACATAGATAGACAGACAGACAGACAAACAGACGGACAGAAAGACAGACAGTTAGAGAGTCAGGCAGATAGATAGATAGATAGATAGATAGATAGATAGATAGATAGAGAGATAGATAGATAGATAGATAGATAGATAGATAGATAGATAGATAGATAGATAGATAGATAGATAGATAGAAAGACAGACAGATAGATAGATAGATAGATAGATAGATAGATAGATAGATAGATAGATAGATAGATAGATAGATAGATAGATAGATAGATAGATAGATAGATAGATAAACATCAGAAAACAAAAAACGGACAGCAACCAAAAGAAACAAAACAAAACAAATGATTAAGATTGGAATTTCCGCCCACTTTAATGGGAGAATCTCAACTTTGATGAACTCATGTGACCTTGACGTCATGACTCAGCTGTGACAGGTTCACCAATCACCACCCAGCACTGACGTGTGCAGAGAGAGACCCCTGGAAACATAGATCAGTGTGGCTCTGCGTCTACTAGTGGATTTTGATCAGCCAACTAGTTGGATGATGACGTCACATCATTGAGTTTAAGTGAGACCTGGCAAATCAGCCAACTAGTTTGATCTCGCTGGAACTCAATGTCGTGATGTTACATTCCAACCAGTCCTCCCATCCAAATTGGCTAGTGCGGGCCTGGCCTAACTAACATCCTACTTACAAAACAGGATCTTAGTGTTCTTGTTTGTTCCAACTCCACTTTTTGCTCAACTGAGAAATTGGACGTTAACCCTTTGGGGCTTTAGTTATTATGATAGTTTCTAACATAAAACAAATCCGAACTGTGAAAAAGCCTCAAAAGTGGCACAACGCATTTTAACTTTTGCCGTATGTCATGGATCTAATGAACCAAGAAGCAGTTAAAACGTTTGTAATTATCTTATTTCTGGGATTTTTTTCTAGAAATTCCCGGTGTTCTCCATTGACGTCATTGCCCATCTACATATATATTTTGGTAACTCGAAACTTTGGTCACCTAAGGCTCAGGAACCGCATCACACTCAGCCTTCAAACTTTGCACAATAGCATATTATCAATGCGAAATGAACATGGGCTATATTAGAAATTATGAAATGTTCAGGCTTCTACGTTTCATTTTTCATTGTTTCGGCATCATTTAGATCTATTTCGAGTCATGGTTCGCCATTTTAAGGTTTCATTGAGGATATTCCGCTCTACGTCACCATTTACTCATTGCCGGCCGAAAGTCAACTTGTCACATCTGTGTATTCTGCAAGAATTGTGGTGTAACAAAACGATCTATGAGTCTTTGCATCAAATCTAGGTGCGGTTATGAATGCGACCTAGATCTAGATATACAGCTGGTTGTGATGCAAGGAAATTTTGCAAGATTTATCTTGCCGGGGTTGGCTAGTCTTCCTATAATTTTAAAAGTTTAAAGTATGCACCATCGTGCTCACCAATGCGCATGCTCTTTTATTATTCCTACCACTACGACCTGGGGTCTCACAGACCCCATACATTTAAAGAAGATTTTTATTGCAGGATTTTATTGTCATACCCTTGGTCGTACGTCCTGGTGTCCCAGATACGCCACACTTTTTATAGAGGATTTTATTGTTAAAATACAAGTGTCGACGTGTGCATTTGTTATACTCCATGTACATACTAAAAGATCCCCAGTCTTTCAGGAAATGGAGATTATAGAACAACCTAGAACTAAGGTCGCAAAATATCGACTCAGAGAGTATCGCGGTACTTCCAGCTTCCATTCCGGCGATTCCAGTCCGTTTATCATGTGCATTGGGACGTGGCGCTCCCGTCTTTGAAGCGCTTTTTGCTCAGCCAGGGCTTTCACGCGCCGAGCCTTTGGCCCGGACAGGGTTTAACGACGCATATGATTGGTTGAACAGGCTTCAGGGTTGTTTTGCCTTTTCTTGCGCGATTTTTTTCTTCTTTTTCTCTTTTTCTTTCGCTATATCCCCTTTGGTACTCCGGCCTTGAACGCTTTGCAGGTTTGTAAGATGCTGATGCAAGGATTTTTTTTCTGTACTTTTTTGTTTTTTGGACTCTGTATGCGCGTACTTTTATAAGATAGTGCGTAATAGGTCAGGGGGAGGTTAGTGGGGTGGAAACCAAAAACAACGTGTTGGGGGGGGGGGGGGCGGGCGTGGTGCTGGGAAATGACGAGGAATGAACGCCACGTGATTGAGAGATAACAGAGGAAGAGTGATGAGCGAGTGAGTGTTTAATGCAGGGGTTCTGAAAATTTCTGTTGCTGTTGTTGTTGTTGTTGTTTTGGGATCCCTGTCAAAGATCTGATTACCATTTGGAACCTTTACCCTATCAGAAACACAGCTACCCCCCCTCTCTCACACTCAACAGTGTGCTTTCTCTCTTGTTGTCTCTGCTTGCCTGTCATCTGTCTTTCTCTCCCCGACTCTCCCTCGGTCTGTTTCTCTGTCTGTCTGACTCTTTTTATCTGTTTCTCTCTCTCTCTCTCTTACTCTTTCATGGCAGGGAGAGAGAGAGAGTAAGAAACACATAGGCATAGAGTGAGACAGACAGAGAGACAGATAGATAGATGGAGGCAGAGACAGAGATGGAGACAAGAGGAGACAGAGATAGAGGGATGGTGAGAGGGGTTAATATTGTCACAATTAAATTTGTATCGCGACCCCCTCCCCAACCCAACTCCACTAATAATTATGCTAGGAGAACTCCTCAGGAGTCGCGCTCACACCCAGGTTGGAAACCCGTGGTGTAAAGTAATCAGAAACGCGATATCCCCACCCAGAAATTTCAGCGGTGAAGCGAAGTATCCAGATGTCAGGAAGACAGATTTGGGGGGGGGGGGGGGGGGGGAGTGAAATAACATTGACCCAAAAAAAAAACAACGGATGGGAATGGTAGGTGTTTGGGGGGGGGGGGGGGGAGGGGGAATCAAGTAGTGTTTTTACTATTATGTCTGATTTTCTTACGTTACTCACTCCCTCCTCCGCCCCCCCCCCCCAAACACACACATTTACCTAACCCTTCGCCATCTGCAGAGTGATGGCAGTTGGTTACTACAAGCTTGCCCTTGACTTTCACCTCATGTTATCCGTATATTTTAATAGTCGTTACTATTGCTTGTCTATGTCTCGCTCTTTTTGATCTGCTTGGTGGCTCAGGTCTAGTCTGCTGTTTCTTTTTTTCTTCTTCTTGCAGCCCTCAGAGGGGCTTTCTTATTTTTTTTTTAATAAGCGCCTAAGAATTGGGGGTAGATACAAGGAAGGATAAGATTTTTAGAGCCTTAGACAATGTTTTGGAAGGAGATGGAGCTGGGGGGAGGGGGGGGGGGATAAGGTGTAACTTTCCTTTATTTATTTGTTTTATTCTGTTTGAATATTGTCTTGGATCCCTATAAGCATGGTTACTCCATGCAATCAATTGTTGGTCGATATGAAGCCTTTTTGCGGGGTCTTTTACTAATGCATGTTGAGAGAATAGTTTATTCTAGACTAGATGAGGTACACTATTGGGGGGGGGACAAGGATAAACAACCTGTTTCCTCTTTCCCCTTTCTGTCTCTCTCCCCTTCTGTCTCTCTCCCTCTCTCTCTCCTTCTCTCTCCTTTTCTCTCCCTCTCCCTGTGTCCCTTCCTCCCAATCTCTCTCCTTCTTCTATTTTTTTATATAAATTCTGTTAGTTCTATACAAGCAATATTAATTACATCTAAGTAATACTAATTATACATAAATAATAAATAATATTACATAAAGCAAGATCGGCTTATATCTTCCCAACTCTAAGGTGCCTTGGAAAAGATTTTTAAAAGCACCTGTCACCTTAATTTCTTTTAGCAACCTTTAGGTATTTATTCGCTTTTCGTAAGATATAAGAAATGATTTTCCAGGTCTGACTGAGTCAGATCTGAGGCTTGTTGGATGAAGATTAGTCATGTCTCCTCCAGCCTTCAATGCATTATGCACTGTTTTTCCTATTCTGGAGAGAGAGAAATGAGCTATTTCATAAAAAAAATTAATGTCAGTTATAAGCGTCAACACTACAGCCTAACTGGTCTTGATCTCAGAATCCGCCCCGCTCCGCTGTTTTTACGGAAAAATAACGTATGAAAAAGTAAACCACTCTTTGCTTCTGTATACTTGTAAATTGTCCACAGCATCCGTTCCGCTCCGCTCCTCACGGCTTTAGAGTGTTCTACTTTCCACACGTCATTTTCCGTCAAAATAACTGAGCGGAGCGGATGATGTGGACAAGACCAGGTAGCCGACCTCAGTTATGAACCCTGGGGCTTTGAGTTTTGGAAAGAAAGGTGATATGGAGTTTCTCAAAACGCTTTTTGTGGTACCACTTTGATAGCTTATTCCAGAGAGAAGCTTTGGGAAGGAATGTTTAATAGCATGAGGTGACAAACAAGTGTGCAAAAATTGGCCGTGATCCCTTGATGCGCTACGGAGAAATTTCAAAGAAACTGATTCTGTTAATTTTGGACATGACTGTCGAGACCAGGCCTTTGCGCATCAAGGCCTGATTTGGACCTGATACGGTCTTTTCGTTTCTTTTATAATTTTGCCTGGGCGGTGGCCTGTTCGGCCTGCTCTTCTCGACTTTCAACTGTCGAGATAACTTTACCATGAGCAACGTGCACAAGGGCCATCCGAGTTTTTCGTCCTTTTCGGAGAAGACTAAGCTCTCGATCCTATCTACCATAGGATCAGGGACAGGAAAATATGAGAAAAATCCCCAAATTCCAACATGCCTGCACAGACCAGGAATCGAACCCGGTACCTTCGGCATGAGAGGCGAGCACCTTGCCTGTAGAACAACGTTTATAATGTACATTATGCTAGGGACGTAAGTTTGACTTAACCCATGTCACTTCCTACATGGAGGCTGTATTAAAAATCGACATATACATGACCGTTCTAAACTTGCATAATAAAGTTACCCAACTTTATATTAACTTTTATGTAATAATTAACTTGTGTAACTCTCAAATACACATTAAAAAAATTGGTGTGCTCTAAGACGCTGAACTAAAATTAGAAACGGGGTTACTATAAGATCAATTTTTATTTATCATGTTAATACTCACACGCATTAAGAAACATTTGTAGATCAAAAGAGACCTAAACGTGCCATCATTCAATTTTAATGAAAACAGTCTTAAATAATTCACTTTTGAGCCTATATTTAAATATAATGATGTTTTCACTTTTTCCTGGTGTCAACTCTGATGTTGTTCCACAAATTAGGTCCACCAATAGAAAAAATCTTTTCACCAAGGGACAATCTCATTGTGGATGTCTCAAGACGTTTCGCGTCTACTGATGTTAAAATGCGTGATGGCTAGTATGATTCCACTAGCTCTGAAAGATATTCAACTTTTGCTGTTGTTGTATTTCATAAATGGTGGCACTCAAACACTGTTTAAAAAGTTAGGTAAAGGAATGTATCTAAAAGGACACATGCACATTAATAATCGTATGAAGTACAATAATATGAAATGGAATATTATTATCTTTTGCATTACATGTATAAGCATGCATTGACACTTGGTTATGTCGTAGTATTGTAAACACACTGGGAGGTAACCGATGTTGTCTTTAGTGATGATGTTGTATTCTTTTGGTTAGGTCCCGTTATTGTAGACAACACGGAAGATAAAAAATGTGGTCACATGTAATGGTTATTGTGGTAATTCATTATGTCCCTTTACTACAAACTAATTGGGACATATTAGCATTATTTTGAAGAGAGAGGGTCGATATTTCTAGGTTTAAGCCAGTGGTTCGAAACGTGGGCGATATGGCGACTTTGATTTCTCTGGTTGGGGGGGGGGGGGTAGGGACGTGGGGTTGGAGGGGCGAAAACGAGGAAAAGGGGCAACAAGGGGCGTAAATATGAATGGAGGATGATTTGGAGGCAAGTACAGGGCAGTTACTGACTTGTTCAACAACACAAGTAGATGGGTTTTATGAACGGCAAAGCCTTTTTTTTTTTTTTTTTATGTGCATTAATTGACAAAGACTACCATCTGTATTTCAATGAATAATGACTGTCCTTTATAAGGCCTTGCAAAATTCAACATCCTTTTTCGCGTTTAGTCTGTCGTCTCGTAGAATGTACCTGTTGGGGTTTGGTATGGTTGTTTGTTATTTGTTGGGTTTTTTTAAGGGGGGGAGGTGGAGGGGGGGGGGGCGATGACAGGGCAGTTCGAAGTTTAGAGGGCGATTGTCTGGAAAAGATTGAGAACCACTGATTTAAACAAAAAGATTGGAGGTGGGGGGGGGGGGCGATTTGTTGCCTGTGTTTTATTTTCACGGTTATGTCCCATGATTGTTATCAAAATGGGAGATCAGCCTGGTCATCCAGTAACACTGTCGTTTTTTTTCTTCTCGGTTATGTCCCATTATTGCACCCCCCCCCCCTACCCGGGCCCCCCTAAAACGCAAAGAAAAAAAGAGATAAAAATATTGTCATCATTGTCATCATCGCATGAGTCTGAGGAAATCTGAGGTCAGCTTTGTCGTTCAGTAAATTGTAGATATTATGCCACGTTTGTCTTTTGATAATGGTTCTTATTACATTCGGGTCGATCAGGGCACTGTGACGGCTGGTGATTAAATCTATTGTATACTATAATTCTAGGAACTGAAAGTGAAGACAAAAAAAAAAAAAGGCCAGGTCGAAGCAGTGGTTTTATTGCAGGTTATTTGATGAACAGCCAAAAAGTGACTGACTTAAACCAATGTAGTCAATAGAAATTGTAAGCTGCCACCAATGGGAATTTGTAGTGTGTAGCACTGGGCGACAATCAGCTTTTGCCATAATGTTTGTGTAAAAAAGTGTTTTGGTTCTCTTGTTCGATGAGAAATTTGTGTTTCGTTTTTATCACTTGAGACATAATGATATCGTTTCGCCATTTCGTTTTGATTGTCTTGGCGTGGACAGTTTCTTAGCGCTTGGCCTAGTCTTGCTGGGGACAAACTCTAAAGATTCAGCATGTAGCAGAGAGGTTATACCTATCTTATTATAGTTATTTGCTTTAAATGTCAATTTTTCCCTCGTGGCATGTAGCGCTACCTTTGTTTTCACCGTTTATTCTGTTCTGTTGCATTTCACAAGATTTGTAACGGAGAAATCGTCTTTTGAAATGTGTACGAGCTGAGGTGCTTGGTGCATGTTCCACTGATCAATTCTTAGGCCATTTAGTGGTCACACTCATGTTGCTGTATTGCTACAATGTGAATGGATGAACGGATGAAGGGGTAAATAGACAGTAAAACAGATGGACAGACAGACAGATAGGCAGATAGGAAGAGACAGACAGACAGACAGACAGACAGACAGACAGATAGATAGATAGATAGATAGATAGATAGATAGATAGATAGATAGATAGATAGATAGATAGATAGATAGATAGATAGATAGATAGATAGATAGATAGGTAGGTAGGTAGGTAGATAGATAGATAGATAGATAGATAGATAGATAGATAGATAGACAGACAGACAGACAGACAGACAGACAGACAGACAGACAGACAGACAGACAGACAGACAGACAGACAGACAGACAGACAGATAGATAGATAGATAGATAGATAGATAGATAGACAGACAGATAGATAGATAGATAGATAGATAGATAGATAGATAGATAGATAGATAGACAGATAGATAGATAGATAGATAGATAGATAGATAGATAGATAGATAGATAGATAGATAGATAGATAGATAGATAGATAGACAGATAGATAGATAGATAGATAGATAGATAGATAGATAGATAGATAGATAGATAGATAGACAGATAGATAGATAGATAGATAAGTGGAGATAGGGCAGGACATACAAGGAGGGAGCACTGTTACAGACGGAATGACGAGCTCCATGTTCTCCTGTGCGAATATTTTATTGTTAACTCGAATGTAGAATTGAAATATCTCTTTGTTCACATATTTACCGTTCTTATTCGAAGTTGAGTTTGTATTCTCTCACTGAAGTACTGACATTTATTAAGCATCATTATTGACGTTTTTATCCTATTCCAGTTAACCTAACTAGGTTGCGCCGCGGCAAAAATGATACTTCTTTATCGCTTTTGTTGGTGGCAAGTGAATCATTTTAAAACAGAGGCTTATTTGAGCCATTTGCCCAAAATACTCACAATATCATTCTTGTTACCGACTTCTGGCCAGTTTCCCAGACAGTTACTGTGGCCATGGCTAATCCCAACCCTAACGCAAGCACCAACTCTTGGTCCTTCCCGAAAATTTCACCATGTAGAGAAACCGAATATCACCTATCGTGGAAACAATTACTCCCCAAATTCTATTGGGGATGACGGTAGAATTCTCTGTGACGCTGATAAAAATGTGTCGACATTGTCGGGGAAATTGTAAATTGAGAAGCTGATTAACTTGAATGTATAGGTGTCTATAAACTATGCTTGACAGTCTGTTTAAACAAGACAAACACACGCAGTATACACATAGACAAACGCACAGAGGGCAGTAGGGTCTTCCCAATCTTCCAATGGGTCAAATAGAATTGTTACTTTGGCTCGCATGAATTAAATACGTTAAAGAGATAGAAAATTAATTAGTAACAAATGGATGAATGAATGAACTGATAAGTAAATAGATAAAGAAAAACATAGATAAATCAACGAATAAAAACAAAATAGATACATGAAAAATAGATTAATGAATAAATAAATAAATAAATAAATAAATAAATAAATTAGACAAAATATGAAATAAAAATCGCACTGTTGTTATTAAGAGAAACGAGACAAATGAAGCACAAAAGGAACCCATAACGCCACCAAACCTTCAAATGTTCACTAATTTGTCACTTATATCATTTTGATACACCCTATAATCATAAACTCTGATGCCATTACTCAAGACGATAATTTATGATTTATAATCATGGCACTTTTCGGCTAAAGATGATTTCGTGCGAAACTTCGTTTTTTAGTTGATCCACCAGTATGACGTTTACGCCCGTACTGAGTGTTTTTCAAAGTTTAGAGAATGCTGAATAATTAGGCATACATTTTTTTAAAATTATGGCTTCGTGCAGTTAAATCTGACTTGAACCAATCTGAGGAGAAGGGCAAATTCCACCTTTCGAAAAATGCCATTTGAATTTGTTTTGAGGTTAACAGAAACAGGGCTATTCTAGAGGAGAAATCATAGCCAACTTTCTGGCTACGGCAACGGGTGGATGAAGGGAACACACATTTAAATCATGATTAATCTGGGGTGGCAGCAAAGCATGGGAAGCTGACAGAGTCCAGCAGGCTATCAAAAAAAGAGAACGGCGCAAGAAAAGGCCCAGTGGTACTGAACCAACGGAGCACTCTTGTCATTTGTGCGGAAGGGTCTGCAGGGCAAAAATAGGACTTGTCAGTCACATGAGAAGCCATAAGTCATGAAAGAACAGTCTTTCCATTCTGTCCTCTGTGTCCTTTAGTTCTTTTTATTGTCCATGTGTTGAAATTCTCAACAATTTCTGTTCTTTATTCCTCTGGTGGTGTTAAGGTCATCATCATACCTGATGGACGAACTATTATTATTAATCTGGGGTGGGAGAAGGAGGGGGAGGGGAAGGGGAAATTATATTTTCTTTAACATTCTTTCTGATCACTCATGAAGAAAAACGCATTTGAAGCCCTACAGCATGTCCATAAAAATAACAACAAAAGAAAATCATGTAATTGGGTAAAATTCATCAAAAAAAAAAAAAAAAATGAAAAACGCATAAAGCATGGGCTGAGTATAAAAAAAAAAAAAACGGAAAAAAGCTAACACATCAATACAAAGCTATTGAGTATAAATATGGATATATTTTATAAAAGTCAAAATTGCACACGGAGGATATATTGAAGTTTTCTGTCAGTAAGCATTGACACATCCTGTTGCCGCTCGTTTCTTTCCTTCATTCTCTCAATCTTTGACAGAATCAGTGTTTTAAAGCCACTTATTCACTCGTTCACTTTTTTGTTCGTACACTCAACTTTTCTCTCATTGACTCTGCAGGCTCTCTCACTCACTAACTGACTGACTGAATGATTGACTGTCTGACTGGCTGACTGACTGACTGACTGACTGACTCACTCACTCACTCACTCATTCACTCACTCGCTCACTCATTCACTCAGTATTCTGTGATACACTCACTCATTTACTCACTCTCTAAAGCAAACAACCACACATGGACTAAGCTAAACTATAGCCTAGCCTGTGGACTGACATACTTGAGTATTGCACGGTACGGCCTCAATGACCTTTGAACTTTCTGGACAGCTGGACATGACATGCATTACATCTTTCACGAAGTACCGCCCTCTCCCCCATGCCTCCTCTCCCAACCTCCGCCTCAAAGTCATTTGTTCAGTCCAACGCACATTAGTTGGCTTCAAATGCCCCAATCCCTGACCTTGCCATCAAACTGCTCAAGTGCATTCATATAAGTAGACTTTGTTGTTCTTGTCTTTGTCAAAAATTTACTATGAATTCCTTAAGGAATTTTATTTTACATACTGACTTAGGAGGGGGCGGTGGGAGGTGGGGGGGGGGGGGGAGTAGGATGTTTCCAAATATTTGTGTCAATTATAATTAAAATGTATTTAACCCTCTAGGCTCCGCCCCCCAATTTTGCCTGTGGGAGAATTCTAATTTCGTGAGAATTTGTTCTTAGGGACATAATTAAGGTGTTTTTCCTTGATCATTTAGTTGACTTATTGTGTATATTTTGTAGAAAACACTAAAAGTAACTTGCTTTTCTCACGCTGAGTTCTTGTGGGAACTGCAGCACAGTGATACATGTCCGTGTATCACTGGTGATACATTATGGTTCCTAAAGGGTAAAGACCAACAATTCATTATGTCAAGTGAAACAGATTTTTCCCCCCCTTTTTCTCTAATATTAACTTTTTGGCACTTGTGCGGTTTCATTATAGGGCAAGCAATACAATATCAAACAGTGTTAAAGGCGCACAAACGGAAGGGTGTTGATATTTACCAAGGATGCAATTGTCCAGCTATCCAGTGTGTTTTTGTGGTCAAATTAAATATAATAATATCGCAAAATATTTACAGGGTCAAAGCAAACTAGACACACAAAAGCAAAAACAAAAAAAGCAAACCAAAGCAAAAAATGTGACAGTCACAATTATATCATGAGCAATATATATAAAGCAAAAAAGTCAGTAGAAATTGAAGCTCACTGCAGCAGTTAACCCAGGCACGCACCAACGCCAATTTTGATCGGCCAGCTAATTGATTGGCGACGTCAGGACAGTTAGTTTACTGAAAACGTCGTGCACTAGCTGGCTAGGTCGATCTCATTGAAACTCAATATCGTGACGTCACCATTCAACCAGTTGCCCGATTAAAAATTGGCTTGGTGCCTAGGTTTATTATTACCACTACAATTAAAAGCAGGCAAAGCGAAGCAACAAGAAGAAAAAAATAACAAAAGATTGGCGGATGAGGAGAGGCGGCATGAGCAAGATAAAAGTAATTTTTAAACTGTACAGAAAAGAAATTAAACAGTTTAGATTGAAATTAAAAATAATAAAAATAATACTGATAACGTGACAGTTACACCAAAGATACTATTTATGCAATAAGAAGAGACACTCCCTTCTTCGCACCGCTAAAAAAAGAGTGCACACAGTTGACGGGATGTGTTACAGTGCTAATGCTTCTAACAAAAAACAAATTTAAAAAATGGCCAGAGGTGTCACACAGCGATTGAAGTTACAATTACAAAATAAGTGACGTCAATCAAGGCCTTCAGTGATGGCTGAACAGTGAATAAAATTCCATATTTTCACTATTTGGCTTTGCAAAAATACGGCACTGTTCATGACCTCCGCGCATTCGCCGCTGGGTGGCCGTGCGAAACCTGTGCACGCTAAACGCACTAGCTGTCTCATCTTATTGTGTCTGGTATCTTTGGTTACACTGAGAAATAAGTCAGTGGAATGATATTATATAATGCACAAAATAGATATAAAATCCGTAAAGACTGAGAGGATTTTAAGCAGAGAAATAAAAAATTATAATATGTTCTCAACACGTCTAGAAGTAAAAGCTTTGGGGAGAGGGAACTTGAGTTCAAAAAAATTGTAATGGCGTTTCCCAAAACAGAGGTTGGGGAGGGTCGGGGTTTGTGTGTGTGTGTTGGGGTGGGGGTGGGGGGGGCGGGGGTTATGTAACTTCCGGTCACTATGTCACAATGATTCATAATGGCTGAAATTGCTGATTGTTGGAATCAAAGAGGATGAAGCATCATTGATGGCCTGATCTCCTCCACCCTAGCCCCTCCCCCACCTCCTTAGTGACAAGGAAGAACAAAGATAATATTCAATTAAAGAAAACAAAACCAAAAAAAAAAAAAAAAGCTCCGGTGAGCTCTATGTGCAATGAAAAAATCACAGCCTAATCTTTGGTGAGCGTGGATTTGTCCATTCATGAACTGATTGTGGTTAACCCTTGTTCATTTATCTTAAAGGAAAGTACGTTATTGATATCATGATATTTGATGATAATAATGACACTGTCAACGTAACTCCATTAAGGTAAGGGGCACAAATTTTGTCTTCTGACCACATTGTGGAACACAGCAATTTTGGGTGGTTTGCTTTGGGTATTTCAACTCTTTCACAGCCCTGGAGTAATTTCTGCTTTAAACCATTCAAGTAATGGGGAGTAACAGCGGCTAATAATGAATTTGATTACGAGTATACAGGAGTTATCTCCCACGATTATTTACTACCGAAAGTTTGTTTTACAGTATTATTAGAAAAATATTCTACTTTCTTCTCGAGAAAGTGCATTGCGCCTTCGAGAACAGAAAAAGAGGGAATCTATATGGAAATGCAAAATAGAAGTTGACAGAAATGATTGAAATAAAATTTCGTGGCCAAATTGTGTAAACCTGTTGTTTTACTTTGCCTTAACATTTTGTTTTTTGATGTAGAATGAACTTGTTTAGGACATTATTAAATTTCTCCTGAAATGGAAGGTGCAAATGTGAAGCAGGCTTAAGTTTGGGTGACATGAACCCAAAAAAAAAATGAAAGCATTTACAATGTGAAAGACTCGTGAGATGTCCTTACAATAATACACAAACACGTTGCCTTGTACAACAACAGAGACACTGACACACTAAGAACAAACTAACTGACAGTTAATAATCGGCAGATAACCAGCGAGCATCACTACGTCGATCCGACGTCGATTTCAATAGGATTGGTATGACTACGATAGAGGGTGAGCTCCTTACATCAAACTGAAGTCGGCCGAATGTCGTAACCAGGGGGTCTAAGTAGGAACGATGTCATCCCTATGTGCCAAACTTGACGTCAAGCCTACGTGTCGGATGTTCGTAGGGCTGCTGGCTGTGTAATGCTGTCTAGTGATTGCGTAATTGTCCACTGAAGGATGAAACCCTCGAGATAATGAATTTAACTGTGTGACGATTTGCGCCGTGTGGTCAAATTTGAATATTAAGTCTGGGTGCACACATACGACTTTGTTGTGTCGCTATGGCATCCCAGTCGCATTGCAATTTTTTTTTTATCTAGGCGTATGAATTTGGACTGGCACGCTTGCCAGACTCGGGCTCATTATCGTGTGAACGGGTACATGAAACTAAGACACAACTGCAGCACAACAGAATGTCCCATATGTGCACCTGGCCTCGGAGTTACGGCTAGGCATAGGGCTTAAGACTCAGTTTAGCTAATGCTCCAAAAGATCCTTGTCCTTTGAGAAATGACTGCAGTAACATTTTCGGAAACTGGCCACTAGTTGGTAACAAAAACCTTCTTGTGATGAGTATTTTGGCTACCTGGCTCAGATAGGTGCTATCTAACTTTGATCATATGGTGTCTTGTTATCAGTACTGTCACATTTAAAAGCCAATTTGTTATCATTAACAGTTCTTTTTGTAAACTGGGATTTAACTAAATACTTGCATAGCTGATCAATATCACTTTACCTCCAACAGTACTTTGTACAACATGTAATCTCTCCAGAACTGAAACGGCTCTGGGGCTTAATGAATTAAAGAGGCAGAGAAATTTAACCTAGATAAGACTTCTCGTGTGTAACACACAACACAATAACATTTCACATCTACACGCTAGTTGTATCACTACAACAAACAAAGAAAACATTTTCTGACATGACAACAAGTGACTTTACTCGCTATAAAAGGGGATATTGTCTTATCTCGAAATGAAGCTACGAGAAAAAATCAACAACTGTTGTTCTGATAAGCGCGCTCGGAATAACAATAAGCAATTAATAATTTTATGATGGCCTGGCATTGTCGAGTTTGCAATTGCTTGGCTGACGCAGTGTTGGTCTAAGAGAGACACCGATATACACAAGTAAATACACATCTAAACCAAAATAAAATAATCTTTTCACATTTATTCCCAGAGATTTGAAACGAAACAGTTCATAAACAACAATCACGCCATTGAAATAGCTCATTTAGTGACTGTCCAAATACAAGCTCAGCACAGACTGTAAAATTTGTGTACTGACTGTCGAAATCAAAACAGAGACATAGAAATTTTAGCTAATCAATGCAAAGGGACCTGGACATCCTCCAGAAGGTCTTCAGAGGTACATTGATCTGGAGAACACAGATCTGGCAGAACGGGCCCTGTATGGCATCTCCTTCATGAGGGGAGCCTGTTGGCACTCAGTTGGGACGTCAAAGTCAGCAGGGTTGACAACACCTTCTACCACGTCGTAGAAGTGGGTGATGGCCGTGCGGTTAAAGTTCAGCTCCTCCAGCAGGAAAGTGTTGACGGGGTAGCAGTTGCCAAGAGAGAATTCTCCAATCCAGGTCTCACCTAGTGGAAATGGAGGTGGGGCGGAGGGGATGAACAGGGCGGTATTAAGGTCAAATCAAGCAGTAGTTGAAGACCAGAGGATAATAATAATATTGATAATAATAATAATAATAATAATACATGGCTTTCACATAGTGCTCCCTCCCGTTAACAAACCAGGCTCTAAGCGCTTGACAACATTTATTTCATATGTGTCCTAAATCATCCACATATGCTCAGGCAAAAAAAACAACAAAACACTTGATAGAAATGATACGGTGAAAAAAAAAAAGACACTTCAGCTGATGCTTAAAGTCCTAAAATGTTCAGCCTCTCTCAAAGACAGAAGCAGAAAACTCCAAATCTGAGGCCCTTGGAAAGAAAAAGATTTTTAACCCACGGCCCTCAGGGGTATTTTTGGAATTTTAAACTCGTTGGTGTCTGCAGTTGATCTGAGACGTCTTAATAGTACATAAGAGTCGAAAGATCAGTTAAATCAGTTGGTATATAATCAAATACAGAACTGAGACACACGATTTTCATAAGTTTGAAAGTTAGCAGCTTTCCTCTTGCAACTGAAAGGGTGATTTTTCTAGTATTTTACAATGGCAGCTCTTTTGTCCAGACTTTGATTTCGCACAGACAAGATTGGTAAAGCAACCCAGCACACAGGGGGAATAAATCACTATTTGCGACCATAGCCATTTTTTACATTGTGATTTTGAACTGTAAGAACACATGAACAATATTTTCTCTCCTTAGATTTTCTTTTTTGGTCAAGTCACTAAGTATTACATTTTCATTCCCTGTGATCATAATGATAATTATGACTGCAAGAGATTGTCACTACGTAAACATACTTAATTTTAATCAAGTGTGCAAATAAACACATCAGTACGGCATAGGGAGACGTAAAATTATAACAACACATTGTAGCAAAAAACATCTGTCATGAACTAAAAGGGTTGTGGTTTAGCTTGGAAGAGTATTACACTTTACCAGCTTTGCCTCGACATTTTAACTCTTTGTGTGCAATGAATTTTTCCACATTTGCGAATACAGTAAGAAAATAGTGGGGCAGATGAATGAAGCAACATTTATAAATAGAAATTCGACTTTCTTTCTTCCCATAACAAAATAGCCTAGCATTCTTGTGCGCCGATACATTGACGATTGGCACAGACATGACCAGCCGAAGAGCAGATATGTCGGCTTTTTTTGCGTACCTTGCGTAGGATCTCTGCGTAGACTTTGGTGTTTTGGTTTTGAGTACACATTAGTAGCTCTACCAAACCACGATCGGCTTTGCCTACACTTTACTAACTTTATGTAGACTTTACAGAATCAATTTTGTCTACTCACGACGAGTTGGGATCTTGTCCGACCATCTGTCAATGACGACTCTCTCGTCAGGGCCCCCAATCTCATATTCTCCCTCAAATGTGGAGTTGGCTGGCACCTCAAAAGGTCGGAAAGGTCCCAGGGGGAATTTCTTGCAAATTTTGGTACGGAAATCAAACTCGAAACCTTCGGCCATAGTGTGGATAAAGAGGAATTCTCTCAGCCTGGAAACAGTACAACAACAAGAGAATTTTAATACAGTGGTATTGATGTGGCCAAGGACATATTCATAATAGTGGAATAGTAGTTGGTGCTTGGCCTGATTTTTGTTTGATAGGACAGATAGATTTCAGACAGACAGAGAGATAGATAGGTAATCAGACAAACAGACAGACAGACAGACTGACTAACTCACCGACAGACATACAGACAAATAGATAGATACCTAGATAGATAGATAGATGGGTAGATGGATAGATAGAGAGACAGACAGACAGAAAACACAGACGGATGGACAGAATGATGGATGGATGGTTAAATAGATACAGATAGATAATATATTGATAGATAGATAGACAGACAGACCGACAGACACAGACAGACAGACAGACAGACATTCAGACAGATAGATAGAAACATAGATAGATAGACAGACAGACAGATATATAGGTAGATAGATAGATAGATAGATAGATAGATAGATAGATAGATAGATAAATAGATAGATAGATAGATAGATAGATAGATAGATAGATAGATAGATAGATAGATAGATAGATAGATAGATAGATAGATAGATAGATAGATAGATAGATAGATAGATAGGATAGATAGATAGATAGATAGATAGATAGATAGATAGATAGATAGATAGATAGATAGATAGATAGATAGATAGATAGATAAATAGACAACTTACTCTCTAATGCTGCCACTGAAACTTTCCTCAAACATGACAATTCGCTGGTTGTTTCTGTCATATTCGCTGTAGTAACGACTGAAGTAAGTATCCCCGAAGTCATGACGGGCAGCTCGCATCTGTCATACACAAATACAATCAAAGGTTAAACATGTGCAATGATTCTGCCTACTGTACAAAGGTGTTTCGAGCCTGAAGCCAGTGGGAGCATTGATCAATTCTCAATTTACTAATTTCGTCTATAACTTGATTCATCATTGGTAATAAATGGCACATAACATAATATTGCCGTGAAATGTGTAAACTAACCATGCACACCCTTTGGCAGAATCTTATATTTTGAGTCTTTTAGAATTTATTGTACAATTTACGTGTTGTTTTTAACGCCGAGCTTTGCCAAAATGCAATAACAACAAAAAAAAGAACACTTTTTCTTTGTTCGATGCATTTTTTTTTTACTGCAGGACCTCTACCGTGAAAGTTTCAATGAAACAGGAAGGCACGCATTAAGTAAGCTTAAAAAGCAGCAACGACAAAAACAACAAC
The DNA here is from genome assembly GCA_963931925.1 of Onchidella celtica. NCBI lineage: Eukaryota > Metazoa > Mollusca > Gastropoda > Systellommatophora > Onchidiidae > Onchidella > Onchidella celtica. The sequence continues at coordinate 26,412,230 of OZ007583.1, forward strand.
AACATCAGCAGCAGCAGCAGCAGCAGCAGCAACAACAACAGCAACATTTGCAACCAGCCTCGTCTTAAGGCTTCTCCCTATAGATAACTAGGAACACTCAACAGTATAAGATTAATGTGGCATGACATAAAGCAGTGGTGTTCGCGCGTCGTAATTCTGTATGAAGACCTCATTGGCTACATTCGCCTCTCCAACGCCATATTGTGATCTCTTATTAAAACAAATTAAAAAGAGGAAACTAGAAAACAACGAAAAGAACAGTAACAACAACAGCCTAATATTCCTGGGAAAGCGAGACGAAAGCAGATCTTCGGAGGGAAAAGTACCTCATCTTCGTTAACTTTGAACCCCTGACTTTCTCACATCCATTAACCTCGAAGAGCACTTGCCAATTCGATCGGCCAACTAGTGGCTGCACAACTAAGATTAAGGGTTAAGATTATGTTAGCCCATACGCTAAAAGATCCTTCTCCTTTGAGAAATGACTGCAGTGACATTTTTGGAAATGGTCCTCACCTTGGTTACAAAAACCTTCTTGTGAGTAGTTTGGCTACTCGGCTCAGATAGGCCCTCCCTATTCTTGGTCCTATGGTGTCTTGTCAGTAATGTCACATTTAAAAAGCCCATTTGTTATGACCAACATTTTTTTGTTTTTCTTTTTCTGTTTGTAAACTGGGATTTAACTACATATTTGCATAGCTGTCCAATATCACTTTACGTCCAATAGTACTTTGTACGACACGTCATCTTAGCTTCAATGTCAGGTTCAATGAAACCTCGGACACCGGTAAGCTGTTTAGATATCACTGACACGCAATGTCATGACGTCACCATCCAACCAGTTGGTCCCCCAAAATCGGCAAGTGCGCGTCAGACCATATCCAGATTAAGAGTCTGGTTATGCTACTAAAGTCTTTGAATGGTGGTTGCATTTAAAATATGGTGTTATGGCAACATTTAGTTTAGTCCAAAGTCATGCTCACATGACTGGCAGCTGGACGCGTATTTGCCGATTGCAGTGGAGACCAGCAAATGCAAGAGCGGGGCACCAACACACCCACATCCCAGGGATTTTCGGTGACGTTCAGAGTCATTTTAGGGTTAGAGTTAGGGTGCACAATCCAGAAGTTGCACTACCAATGGCAGTGTTCGATAGGACGAGAAATCCCTTAGCCGATGACCTGTGTTTGGGGGTCTGTTGCTGCCCCGCTCCTGAATTTGCTGGTCTGCACTGCAATCGGCAAACACGCCAACTGGACAATGGGGGGGAGGGGGGGGGGGAGAGAAGAAAAATAAACCAAAAACAAACTTGTCACATACTACCAATATTTACCTTAAAAATTTCAGCAAGGATGACAATCTAGCCATATTATTCACACTCGTTTTGGCACAGCAAGAATTTCATCAACATTTATTAACGCGTATAAATCACCACACTGTATCTGAACAAACTACACACGAAAGTCCAGCACACATCTTCAATCATGGTTCTGTATGCAACAGAGCATAATGACGATCACGCGCATGTCATAATCCATGCTCTCAAAATCATCGGCAAATCATTTCCATAATTAACGTCGCTAAAGCAGGAAGAGAAGATGTGGCATCCTTTGAATATTTTGACACTGGTGCAATTAAATCAATCTAGAATCTTCGAAAATCAGTCAACTATCTATGCACAAAGGAGCATATAATAATTTGATGACTCCGAACAATCCAGAAAGGGTTCACACAATGTCCTGTCAGGTAGATTCTTGCCTTTCACTTTCCCTGGTGGTTTTTGAAACACTCCAAAATCTGTGCCTATAAAGTTGTATTTCTCGGATTTATAATCCAAATTCCTCCGCTCAAAATGCTTTATTACACTTTTCTAACCTTTTTTTTTTTTTTTTGTCTCCTAGCTAATTGCGTGATATTTATACAAGCTCCATCGATTCATTAGGAAGGTCATTGTCTTCTTTTTCGAAAAAAAACACAAGTTTTGGAAAAGTCAATTTCATATTACAATGCGCAGACTGCTATAACTTTCACTGATGGTCAAAAGCTTGCATGGTATGGTCCAAAGAGAAACAACACAAAAAAAAACTCAAAGAATAGAACTTTTCCCACCCACCCACCCACCCCACATTCTGCTCTGTCCAACTGTGCACAAGTGAGACTCTACGGCCTGAAATGAAGACGTCATATTTCTCTTTTCTAATCGGGCCATTATCTACCAGTCATTTAGTGAATATCGTAGGCATAAGTAAACATGGATAATTATGTATCGATACTCGACACTAGGAAAACTGCACGACTGAATCATATGCGCGAAATAATGTAGTGTCTGGTTTTTGTACTAAATGACATCTAGTCTAACATCTAATCATGGTATGATCCACAAAAATAACAATGAAGTAAAAAAGCATCCAAATATCTCATTGCCCTTCCTAAGGCAACTTTAAAATTTCGTGTAGGCCTAAGATAGAAAGAAATAACAACTAAGTTAGGAAATAAAATGAACTTTTAAAGAATAAACTAGAAATAGATAAATAAATTTTACTTATTCCAAACTGTTAAATTCTCATTCCGCCCACGGTTATCATGTTACATGTCCCTAGCAGAAAAACAGTTAACGTGTATGCAGAATGTGGTATTATGCCATTTTTAGAGACGTATTGTGCCAGTTCACACACACACACTCTCTCTCTCTCTCTCTCTCTCTCTCTCTCTCTCTCTAACCGTGGCCTTCGTAACTACATGGCCAAACACAACGCCGATATGCAGGTAAGTGACGTCACGGGATGCGGCGGTACCGTCTCAAGGCTGCGCTCTCTAGGCCAAGGCTACAGGAAACAAAGTTTGAATACCGGCACTATAACAATGCTTGTGTGTTGACTGCTGTTTCTTGTCTTTGTGTGGATTTATTAGACTTATTGTTATTCTCAAGATTGGATATTTGTTGTGTCGGTCTCACGTCTTCTCACGTGTTGGAGACCGCACACACAGTGACACTGGCATATTTATGTGGTCAGTACCCTCCTAGCAGTTAACCTTGTCTGTGTCTCCTCTCCACCTGTCCTAGGGTCGTTGTACATCGTGAGAAAGCAAGTTCGTTGTCCGTCTTTGTTCTTGTTTGACTATATATGTAGGATGCCTGGGAGTCGGTGTAGTAGACGTGTACCTGTGCTATGCCTATCTGTACAGTGTTCATTTATATGTGAAATTATTTCTGTGTATAACGTATACCTATACAGTGACAGTAACTTTCATATCCGTGTATAGACTTATGTGTGTCGATTAAATGTCAACTCTGTATACCATACAGAAGGACTTACGTTATTCTGTAATATTCTAAAAACCCCACGCACGACACCACAATATTCAATGTGAAAATGCCTAGAAAGTGCTGTGTTCCAGGTTGTAGAGGAAATTACGACGATGGTGAGAAAGTTTCTGTGTTTAAATTCCCGACTGAATCGACAAGGCGAGATCTATGGCTAAGTAAAATTCCTAGAGCTGACTTTACTCCTACATCTCAGTCTGTTGTGTGTGCTAAACACTTTAGTGATCAGTTCCTCATCCGATCTGATTCTGTTACAAGACCAGACGGAAGTGTTTTGACGGTGCAAAGATCAAAACCAAAACTTAGGGATGATGCTTACCCGTCAATTTTTCCAAATTGTCCATCGTATTTGTCTGACGAACCAGCTCCAAAAAGAAAAACACCGGAGGAAAGGCATAGGGAGGCCCAGCAAAGAGATGAGGAATCATTTTCTGATTGGTTAGAAAGTGACAAAATAGATACTTTTTCGGATTTTGGTAACAGTCTAAACAGTCATGTATCAGGGACCGTCTGGATTTATAGGCTACACAACAATGTTGAAAAACATGCCACTACCAGCACCAATTTATCCGACGAAAAGGAAAGTCCATACTGGAGTTTTTACAATTTACAAGATTTACTTAGCAGCAAGCCAGCTTTAGTTTCGGCAATTAGAGTACATTCTGACATGCACGTAGAGATTTTCACACAAGAGAATACAGGTATTGTTCAAGTTCCAAACACATCTTTGAAATGGCTCTTTGGTCAGCAATCTCCCCTTATCCTCACATCCTGGTCACAGTTTGATACAATGCTATCACACTTCGCCAGTGCCAGCGCCAAAGAGATGGATGTCAAACAGCAAATTCAAGTTTTTGTTGATGGCTTGCAGAATTTGTGCTTAGACGAACCAGCAGAAGAAACTGATGAACACAGCGAAGACCAGGTTTTACCACTGAAAGACAAACTTTCCTTTTTGGTGGAACAGTTAAAGCTATTGACTTCTCCGGTGAGACGATACTCATCTGAAACACTGCTTTGGGCTTTTCAAATTTTTGCAGCAGCCCCTAGAACCTATTCTATGTTAAGAAACTCTCATTTAACTCTACCACATACTTCATATTTGAAGAGACTTTCATCAGTATTTACTATTGGAAGCGGATTGACAGATGGAAGCGTTCACGAGGAATATTTGAAGCAAAAGTGTCAAAGTTTGAATGAGGGAGAGAGAATGGTAATTTTAATGTTAGACGAAATTCATGGCGCGCACCAAGTATCCTACAAAGAGGGAAAACTGGAAGGCACAGCCTCAAATTCTCTGTCTCAAGAAGCCAGCACAGCTCAAGTTTTCATGGTATCATCCCTGTTATGCAAAAGTAAAGATGTTGTGGGAATTGTTCCTGTCAAAAATTTAACCACTGATTTGTTGTACGACATGCTTCTTGAGGTTCTGAAATTGCTCCACAGTATAGGATATTCTGTTGTATGCGTGATCTCAGACAACAACAGAGTAAATCGTAATGCATTTACCAAAATGTGTGGAGGAGAACTGAAGCTTTCTACACAGAATCCCTTCAGCAGTTCTGAGAAATTGTTCTTTCTGTTTGATACTGTGCATATATTTAAATGTATCAGAAATAACTGGCTTGCTCAGAAAGATGTGGAGAAAACATTCCAGTTTCCTTCATTTGAAAGTTCTGCCTGTACTGAAATTATGAAAGCATCATTTTCTCATTTAAGAAAGTTGTATTCTGCTGAAAAGTCGTCTGCACTAAAACTGGCACCGGCACTGAACTAAAAGGCTTTGTATCCAACAGCTACTGAAAAGCAGAACGTCAAATTGATGCTTAAAGTTTTTGATCAACGAAATATTTTTGCCGTACAGCATTTTGAGAAGCACTGGCAGGAAGATACACGAGGCACTAGAGAATTTCTAGACATAATTCTACGTCTGTGGAACATAGTTAATGTTAAACATCCATACAAAGCTAAGAGACTCAGGAATGACGACTTTAAAGTTATAACCTCCATCTCTGATATGAACATGCAGTATATGAAGAAAGCAGTTGAATGGCTTCAGGAGTGGCAGAAGTTAAATCTGAAACCAAGAGAAGGCACTATATCGAACGAGACAATGACTGCTCTGGATCATACACTGAGAGGCTTACAAGAAATTTCTTCCTACCTGTTAGATAAAAAAAAGTTCAAATATATTTTACTTGGCAAGTTCCAAACTGACAACCTTGAATTTAGATTTAGTCAGTACAGACAAATGAGTGGATGTAACTTCCACGTGTCGGTCCAACAGTTACTTGAAGGAGAAAAAAAGCTCAAGCTAATTAGCGTCCTAAAACTGGTTTCAGCGTCCAAAGGGACTTTAACACTCAAAGATGTCACTGAACCTCTGGAGGAAACAGTTACCCAACTGAAAGATTCTTCAGCTCAACAGTATATAGAGTTTCTGCCATTGATCCCCGACTGTGAGAACGTCGAATTAACAGAGGAACAACAAAAAGCTTTAGTATTTGTGTCAGGTTATGCAGTCTCCAAAGTACTGCCGCGCACCAACTGTGACGTCTGCAAGAACGAGTTAAGACTAGACAAAACGCTACATGTGGAGGGGACTGATGATTGTTAACACCTATTTGTCTGCTCTAGACAGAGGAGGTTTAGTGTGGCCGTCTGATCTTGCCGTGTCAATTAGTACAGAAGCTTTCAAAGTTTTTCAAGTTCTGGTTGGAAAAGATGACAGTGAGAATAAATTTCTGCAGACCACAAACCACAGAATAATTCTTTTGCAATTGTCCCTGCGAAGAGTTATGGATCTGGAATTATGTCAAGGAAAATGTGAAGAATGCGGGGTTCTTTATGAAGAGGTGGCTGCCAAATGTATCAAACCAGTGGTAAATATTTTCCTGAACAATTATTCTAAAAGCTTCTGTGACCAGGCATCATCTGCAAATACTTCAAGAAAAGTGAAGACGTTCACCAAAAGGATTTAGTTCTATCCGTCTGAGCAGCTCCTTATGTCCAGCTAAGGTAAAGCATCTTAGACTGTTCATGTTTGCAAGTTTCCTCTCACCATCTGTCTTTTCTCCTGTCTATCAAGTGTGCATGTGCTCTCTCTCTCTCTCTCTCTCTCTCTCCTTTCCCTATTCTTCTCGTTTCTTTCCTTACAGACACGAAAGATATAGGCGTGGTGAACACATTATACATGTATTAAAATACAACAGTGGCCTAATCTATTATTATGTCGATATTTCCTTATTAAATATATCGGTATGCTACTTAAGATAATAATATTATCATCAACCTACTCAGGCTAGCAATATTGGTGTCTATAATGGTAGATAAGTAAAGTAAGTCGTCGGACAAACTCTAAGCCTTGGCTTCCCGTTGATCTATTCCGTTTTAAATAATAATTAATAGTAGTAGTCACTTTTTAGTGGTCGAATTTTAAGACTTGCAGATCTACAGTGTAAACATTCTTTCATCTTAAGGCACATGCATGCTACATCTTGCTTTGAGTAATACGACAACACAAGTACCGGTACGGTACACATTACGTTGGTACACTGATATCAGGTTATCAAAACACCTCTGCCGAAAGCCGAGCATCGCCGCTTGCTGTGACGTCACGCGCCCGCTGTGTTTGGCCATGTAGTTACGAAGGCCACGCTCTAACGGTCCGTCATTTTGATATATTTCTCATTTGGTGTTTATTCAGTGACTGTATTTGAATTTTTACCACCATTGGTTTTTTATCCTTTTAGTCCGTTGTATACTATGCCTTTTTACATGCATTAACCCTAGTATTTATTGCATAATAAATAAATAAACAAAATTAACCATGCCAACGTTTTTGGCTTTTTGTATCCAAGGGCCTGGATTAGGGTTAAACAACAACAACAACAACAACAACACCATATGAGAGTGAATCAGAATTTGGTGTGAGATCGCAGAATAGATGTTGATAAATTGCAAAGGGTATCACGTATGGACGTGTGCCTGTAGAGGCAGTTGCAATGGGGAGCTTTCTTGTTAATGATAAAATTGTATTCGATACCATTTTTTTTTAGAGCAAAGGTGCTTTACTATCACTCTAACCAGACACGTGATAACGCGCACAACGTTAGACAATACCGGCCCTTCAACGCACAAGATGATTTTATTGCCCTTTCTTCACCTGAACTTAACTCTTTCAGTACTGAAACAGCATTACTATTAACTCTTTACTCCTCCGTCATTTACAGGTTTTGTTCCTCCATCTCATAGATCAGTGGCCTGATTAAGATTCATATTTACCGTTGAAAATAACTGAAATACGTGAATAAACTGGACTTGGAAAAATCTAGAGTTTACGGCGTCAGTATTCAAAGGGTTAATAACGCGTGCTCACAGTGCATTCAGTTTTTGGTAATTATAATAATCTTTGTATGCCATTTTAAACTCAGATTTTAAACAACAACAACAACAAAAATGGTTCAAAATCGTTCAGACTTTCAAGTCAAATGTATCCCAAAAGCCATATCTTCTCCCTCTTCCCACCCCCCCCCCCCCACGCTTGGCCACTCCTTCCCCTATTCATTATCCTCTATCTAGACCAGTGGTTCTCAATCTTTTTCAATCAACCCCCCCCCCCCCTTAGGCTCCAAATTTTCTTTCATCGCCCCCCCCCCCTCCCCAACCACCCCCAGTTTCAAAATCACTACACAAGCCCAACAGATATACTTCATAATAAGACAGACGGCACACAAATTATGATGTTCTTTTTCAGTCTTGTTACTGACAACAAACATGTCGATTATTCAAATGTTATGAAACAGAAAACCTTCTCTATCAAATGCACGAAAAAACAAGCAAGCCTTTTCTGTTCATAAAACCCACCCAAGGGGTTAAAGGTTGTTGAACAAGTCAGTAGCTGTTCTGTATTCGCCCCAAATCGTCATCCATTCATGCCCCCCTCCCCCCTCCCCCATAGCCCCTTTCATCGTCTCCCCCCCCCAACCCCTTTCGCCCCTTTCTTAATTTTCGTCCCGGGGGGGCGGGGGAGGGGGGTTGGAATGGCCTACGTTGAGAACCACTGATCTAGGCCATATCTACGCATCATGGCTGTGGTGGGATGGGCAGGACGGGCCTGTGCAGACAAACGCTGTACAGCGTTATCAACACTGATAGAAAGGGCCATATCACCCATAATTATGTCTGTCGCTCCTCTCAAGCCGTCAATACACAACAATGTATGAACGGTGGTGGGCGTTGCTTTGACCTTTCACCATTAACCTTTGACCCTCACAAGCTAGACAAAGCATGCATTTTATATAGGCCTGACTAAAAAAGCTTCGAACAAAGAATCAGCAATAATACTAATATTGTGACTATTTAGTTTGACTGGGGCAAGTGAAACAGAAATCGTTAAGCACACCAAAATGAGAAAATGTCTGAAAACTGACAAGTCAAAATTTGGCAAAAAGAAAAAAGTTGCATGTAGCAAAAGCCTCGCCTAGGAAATGATATCCAAACGATACAATGGAACGCAAACTAGAAGGGAAGGCAGCCATACAACGTTTTCTTTTTGCCAAATTTTTGAATTTGTCTTGTTGTGACCCCACAGTTTTTCTATTGTTTTTAAAATATTTCGTAGAAAGTGAGAGTCCATAGCCTCCTCCCCCCCCCCCCCCCCCCGAAAGCGAAAGAAGCCGCTGGAAGGTAAATAAACGCGAAATCATGTCATAAAACAGGGGTCGACAACTAGCTCCTCGCTCTTTTAGCTTTCATCTGTGACCCTTTCCTTTAATTACTTGCCAATAATTTTTTTTAAATCTTTAAATAAGGGGAAAAATGTAATTCTGCTACTTTCTGTCTATCGTCTCGGGGGGGGGGGGGGGGGGTTGGGGGAATGTAATTCTGCTATGTTCTGTCTATCGTCTTGAGAAAAAAAAAAGTAATTCTGCAACTTTCTGTCTATCGTCTTGAGGGCAAAAAAAAGTAATTCTGCTACTTTCTGTCTATCGTCTTGAGGGCGAAAAATGTAATTCTGCTACTTTCTGTCTATCGTCTTGAGGTTAAAAAACATATATATATAATTCTGCTACTTTCTGCCTAGCGTCTTGAGGGCAAAAAAAGTAATTCTGCTACTTTCGGTCTATTGTCTAGGGGTTAAAAAAAAAAAAAATCATTCTGCTACTTTCTGTCTATCGTCTTGGGAAAAAAAAAATATTTTTGCTACTTTCTGTCTATCGTTCTGAGGGAAAAAAAATGTAATTCTCCTATATTCTGTCTATTGTCTTGATTCTTCCTTGCATAATAATCATTATAGCCGTTATCGTGTCAACGTGCGTTCTCTAAACTCAAACTAAACTCATACTCAAACGCAGCAGCCGATTTTGATCGGACCATTAGATGAATGGTGACGTCACGACATTGACTTTCAATGAGACCCAACCAGTTGTGACGTCACAATCCAACTAATCGGCTGGTAAAAATCGGCTACTGCGCCGCCTAAGCGTAAGGTTAGGATTTGGTGTAACTAATTTAGTCAGGACAACTTTTTCGTTAAGGATGCAAAGACAGCAGCTTTTTTTTCAGAAATGACTCGCACAACAAGGGTAGAAGAATTCTCATTGTGAGCTTTCAGCGAAATTGCCCAAACAGTCCCTATCTTAATATTGTGTACCATAGTTAGGCCAGGCATGCACATACCATTCTGCAGGGCAGGATTAAGACCTTTAGAGGTCTTAGGCACTTAAAAGATTTTGGTGTCCCCTTATACTGTGATGTAGTTCAAAATTATAAACGAAATAAAGCGAGTCTTATACGCTAGCAAATACATTGATTTTTTTCATTTATAGTGGCTAGGGGCGAGGGGGTGGGTCCTTTTGTGGACCCCGGTTCACCTGCACCATTTGCAGTTTTGCACCGTATAGCCTATGGTAAAACCGGCAATGAAAAATTTCTGTGGTGCCCCCCCCCCCCTCCTTTTTCCATGACGCCCTAAGCAGGACCTGCTTATTTTGCGTAAAGGTGGCTTTTCATATACGCGGACACGGAAACGGCAACGGAGACGTCAAAAACCCTTCATGTAGTGAAGTAAAGAGAACAGTTTCATGTGTACGGAAACGGCGTTTCGGCACAGATGGAAACAATAATTCTTTTTACTACTTGATGGATTTTTGATGTCTCCGTTGCCGTTTCCATTTCTGTATACATGAAAATCCAGCTTACTGGTTAACCTAGCAGTACAGTCAACGGGAACGCGACACGACTACACATCAAGTCATACGTGCCCGCTGAGCCTAAGAACTTCATGGCTGTATGATTATGACCCCCCCCCCCCTCCCCCTCATCTTTTCCCACCTTTAAAAAAAAACAACAAAATCCAAATCCGTGCCCCTACATTGCAGACATAATGGACTTCGGTTTTGATTAAGGGAATACATTTTGTTTCCTACAGTTCCCCGTGAGGGGTAGGTGGTATTGGTGGTGGCACTGGAATGATGTAATTGCGCAACTGCCACACTGGGTGACTGCTGGCCAAGGGGCCTGGTGATACAAGAACTATGTATTAGGGCAAATGCCACATGCAGATGTGACCACTCGGCAAGGGGTCTGGCAACGCGAAAGTTTAATGATGGAATAGTTCAATTGTCACGCAAGGTGCTGACCACGTGGCAAGGGGTCAGGCAATACAAGAATGAAGAAATTGGACAGATATATTACAGAGGCTGTCACATGCACAGGGTCGGTGACCTTTACTCAAAGATCTTAAAATAGTATTAACCTAGATTCCCTAGTGACGTCACGTCACCGTACCTCAACGCTTTCGGCCATTGAGGTCAGAAACAACTCTTCCGGTTAGCCTGGTTTACTTTTTCTGTAAAGGGAAGGAGAAGCACTGTGAAAGCGAAACCAAAACATCTGATCACATCGTCAGCATTGTTTACGTTTGTGTCGTCCCCGGTTGTACACATCGTAGAAGCAAGGAAACGGACCGATCTTTTCACAGGTGAGAACATTTTAAGAAGTTAACGAGCCCCCCTTCCTCCAGCCTCATTCATTCCATGATGGTCTCAATGGCAGTAATGCATTCTAACTCAGTCAGCTGATTTAGCATTCAGATTGAGTTCTAAAGAGAACCAAGATCTAGAGCTAGATCGAGTTTATGTAGTAGTTTGTGTAGATCTAGTCAAGTTGAAGTGACGTGTCGTAGACTAGACTAGTTAGGGGCCTATAGTAGTGTGGGTGTAGTGTAGTAGTAAGGTGTGTTGTATAGATCTCTATTCCAACAGTCTACAGTCTAGTCTCGATAATCCGAACACCTCCATCCCCAGCTACAACTTTCAGATTATCGAATTTTCGAACTGGACGATGACCCAATCATACACTTACAATGCAGGAGGGTAGACCTAGAATTTAGCGCCTATCCATACAATGTAGGCCTACTTGGCCAAAAAAAACACACACACACACACATATTTACTTTTATAAGACAAAAAAAAAAGAAAAAGATGGTTAAGTCTAATCTGGAGCGGGTAATTCTGGGACTGAACCCGGAAATTTATTCTCCCTCTCCTCTACATGTCTGTCTCCCCTATCTTCTCTCTCTCTCTCTCTCTCTCTCTCTCTCTCTCTCTCTCTCTCTCTCTCTCTCTCCCCCTCTCTCTCTCTCTCTCTCTGTCTTTTTTTTTTTGGGGGGGGGGGGAAGAGGGGTGTCTGTCACAGGTAGTTGGAGGCTGCTGTTGACGTAGCAAATTATGATTTTATGTAGCCATTATCATGCTTGCGCCTTATCCCCCCCCCCCTCACACTCTCACATGCTACTAGTGAGTGTCTGCCCATGCACTTGAGCTTCTGCTGGATCTTGATATCCGTCTGTTTATTTTATTAGAGGGGGGGGGGGGGTGAGGTTGTCGATTACTTTCATTTTTTCTGATTTTGTAGCTGTTATGGTGGTACGTCTAATAATACCCCTCTCTCCCTCTCTCTCTCTCTCTCTCTCTGTCTCTCTCTCTCTCTCTCTCTAACACACACGTTGAAGTAAGAATTTGCGAGTCTGTCGGTCCAAGCTTCTGAGTTTCTTCTTCTAGACCTCCTTATACATGTATTAAAAACAATTGTAGGCCTACAATGTTCTCTTATTCTAGAATCTCTGACATTTTCCTGATTGTTGTAGCACTCAAGATCTACTTTTCTCGACAACGTAAAACAACAAGCTAGGCTTACTATGTACTACATCGTGGGCCTACTATCAAATTCGAGGCAAACGGTTTGTGTTTCCTATGGTAAACAGTAGCGTTGCTAGGCCGCCGCTTGGACAACTTGACCTCAAGCCGCCATTGTTTTCGCTCTCCACGCCCGGGACGCCGCGAGCTGGTTCTCGCAGCGCGACTAGGGAATCTAGGTTAATACTATTTTAAGATCTTTGCCTTTACTCTAGTGAGCGTATCACGATGCGTTAAGCGAGGACTGTTTGGGCATTGCAGAGAGAGACAAGGCTCGCCTGCAGCGTTGAAACTCAACGCAATTGGATCGTTAGCACCATTTCTGAGCAGCTGCCCCATCTGAGATTAACTTCTCATTAAACGGAGGGGGTCAGGCTGGGGGTAGGGATCAGGTTTGCCGCTTTATGATACTAGCCGACCATGTGGAAGATCAGAAAGGGTAATAACAGATTAGTTCCGCCTTCCGTTCGACACCGTAAACTGAGGCGAACAACAACCTTTTCGATCATACTTTTCGATTCTACACGACGAAATTGCGTCGTGATTCGGTCCGAATTTTATATGCTTGGCCTGCATGCGGGTCCAGAAAAATGTCGGAACTCTCCTGTTCAACACAGAGACATACTACTAATATGCAGGTCACTGGTTCAACTCAGGTGTGGCTCAAAATCAACGAAAGTATTAACCCTCTAGTGCCAAGCGTACCATATCTCGAAACCTGACTAGATGCTGAATGTTCCCCATTTTGGACAATTTCTGATTTATTAATAATATAATATTATTTTACTTGGTCTTTCCTTCTTTCTTTCTTTTCTCCATTCATTTTAGATAATTATATTCTGCAGGTTTCAATTAATCTTGGACATTGCATTTATTGTCTGGGCATTGGAGGGTTAACATGGCTACTTTCAGACCTTTTAAAATATGCCTACATTCACGTCTACGCCTTTCTATGCGTGAGATGATATTTTGTAGAGTTTAAGGCTCAGCGGTTAAAAAGCATTTGATCATGCCATTGGAGGCCTTACTTCCTTTAAAAAACAATGATAATACTTGAATCCACATTACAAGTTCTCTCCATTCACCTCTTGGGGGTGCTCCATCATAATGTATTATTTTTTGTTGTTGTTTCAGTTCGTAACGAGATGGCCACGGTCCATCAGCAAACTCTGGCAGACTATGGTCAGGCAAACTGAAGTGGGTCCGATATCAGCAGAATTAAGTAGTTGACAGCTAGGGGGACATAAATTTAGACTTCAGTTGAATTCGATACCCAGTGATAGTGTAGTCCTTATAGACTGCTGATGTAGAGATTGTACATATTTGTTGTGGTAGATAAATTGCTAATGATATATTTCATGTAATAACTATATTTGAGTCATGCAAAGAAAGATTATGGACCAACTTGCAAATAAATCGGAGCGGGCCCCTCCTGAAAAGCTATTTTATAAGGCTTAATATAAAGACACTAATACCACTCTAATCATTAAACATCATGCACTTTTTTGAGCAAACAGTACTCTTTCAAAAGGCAGTATTGGACCGGTACACCAAACGCTACTCATATCGATCATCAATACTTCAATGATCGATTTATAAATGTATATATATAAAAATGCACTTAACCCTCTAGGCTCCGCCCACATTTTTGCTTGTGTACGGATTCAGACTTCTTGAGAATTTGCTCTTAGGGACATAATTAAGGGACTTTTCATGATCAGATAGTTAATTTATTGCGCATATTGCAGAAAACACAAAAAATAAAGTATTTTTCTCTAGCTGAGTTCTTATGAGAACTGCAACCGAGTGATAAATGTCTGAGTGTCACTAGTGATACATTATGGTGCCGAGAGGGTTAAGACAGGAGCTCACTGTGTCGAGTCTGGTTTGCCTAGCTTTTAGTGTGAGATGAGACCATGGGGTTAAAAGGGACTTCGCCCACTCGGGAGAACGAAACAAAGCTGTTAGTCTGTCTCGCTCATTGATCCAAGGGAAGGGTGAATCTGAACGGACGCAAGACAGACTTGACTCGGTGTGGGCTTTCAGCCTAAATGTCCAGTACTCTTCTTGTCTGCAAAGTAATGAAGACTGAGAATTTGGCCTATCAACTGTGTATCAGCAGTGAGAGACCATGTATCAAAGTCTTAAATCCTAATCTATTTAGTACACAGCCGGTCACGAGATGATGAGGGTCTGATCTGATTGAGTGTCAGCACAGGGCTTCTCAATTTTTTCCAGTTATCGACCCCGCCTGATACGTTATAGACATCTCACGTTGATGACCCTGTGCGTTAAGACGTGTCATAATGGCCAGACTTTCTGTGTCCGTATAGTGATGGGTAGTTATGAAATTGCTAGTAGTTCTACTACTACTACTACTGCTACTACTACTATTGTGACTACCGCCACATTACTATTACTACATTACTATTACTACTGTGGTGGTCCTGCTATCAACACCATTACTGCGACTACGACTACTGTTATTACTACTACTACTACTACTACTACTTCTACATTACTACTACCAGCACTTCCACCACCACTAGTACCACGACTGTTGCTTTCACCGCCACTACTATTATTATCATTCTAACTACTACTGCTGCTACCACCTTTACCACTATGGCTACTACAGCTACTCATAATGCAACTGCTTTCGCTACTACTACTACTACTACTACTACTACCGCCAATGATAATAATGATAACAGTAGTGAGATCCGGCCGGCTATAATTTTAATGGTTGGAAAAAAGACAAAAGCCTACACTTAATCTCTGACCAAAACTAATTCGAGAACTACTGACAAATAAATCAGCGGAGATAACGCAGATCACCTGTGAATGTTCATCAGTGAACGATTGATAACAGCTTAGTATGGACTGGTGCACTGTGAGAAGTTAGTGTGATCGACTTTGGGTTATCTCTCATGTGACGAGATGTTAGATACGTGTTTTGGCAAGCTTTTTCCCTATCTTAGGTCGTAGACTGAGACGATGTAGATTAGATCTTTAAGAGTGTTTGTGGGGCGGATGCGGCATGTATGTGTGGTTATGACTGATACACATAGAGATTGTCAAAAATTTGAAAAGACCGATCCCCATTTGAATGATCCCCCTCGCCCCTAAGGATCCTCATTTGAATGCCAGATTCGGTGTGTAATTTGTAACTATTACTAAAAAGAAAACAAGTCTTCGCTCTGAAAACTATGATCACAATCATGAAACTTCAATCCTCGATTTCTCAAAAGTTGACGGAAAGGAGTTACAACCGTATCATACTAAGGGTTCGATCCAGTACCATTACGAAAGTGCTATGTGCAGGTTTGAAGTTGTCTCCTTAACATGACAAGGTTCTGTCTCCACTTTTTTGTCTAAACTGAGTTTCACACTACACACTACTTCTACAGGCCTTCTCTATTGTGTGTCAAAATATCGAGCGGATTCGATGTGTAAGTTGTAAGTATTACTAAAAAGAAAAAAAAAAGAAAAGCCGTTTCTCTACAAGCTATGAGCACATGAAACTTCAATCATTCATTTCTCAAAAATTGATGGAAAGGAGATAGAACCTTGTCATTCTAAGGAGACGAAGCGTTTTGGAGCACTGAGAAGCATTTTATCCGCGACAAAATTACATCTTACAAGCGTTCGACTTGGTGAAATCACAGATTTTGATGCATCTTCTCCGAAAATTGACTTGTGTCCGGAATACATGCAGGATGGTTGTTGCACAATATGATTTTGGTTGTGGTTTCCTGAACTTTTGAAGATCCAAATACATTTATTACGTCACCCTGGAGATAGACACAGTTGGATTCACAGATTTGGCAGTCCGAAATTAAATATAGAAAACTGAAGGCTGGAAGTTCCCCAGCAAGGACACGACTCGCAGATGGCGGTCCATCAATTAACCAGATCTGCGTGGGCATTCACCAGCTGTGATGAGAACGACACGATCACAGCAGTTGGCATGGGTGTACGTTTCTTGAGGGGGGGGGGGTCTTCTCCCCAGGTATTATAGACAAACAAATACGAATGAGGTAGGGGGCTTGGTAGAGAATATTGATATGGCTGCCATTATCCGCCAACATGATCAGCAGATACTACCCGTGTTTATCCGCCAACAATAATCTGCCCGGGTTTATGGGCCAGTAATGGTGTTGACTAAATGAAAAAAAAAAAAAACGAGATTTACTCCCTATTATCGTTGTTGGATTAAAAAAAAATAATCACATTGATTCCTAATTTTTAAAAAAGACTTTTATGGAAAAAAATTAAAATATCCGCCTGAGAATCTAACCACAGTCACCCGACTGGCAGGCAAAGATGCTAACCACTACGCTATTGCTGTCTCTGTCTAACCAGAGAAAATTTTTCCAAAATAAACATCACTAAACCTAGTAGGGGCGGATAGAGAGTCAGTGTTTTACGTATTGGTATTGTGAAGAGAGGAAAAATTACAAAAATACTATACGAGCGCTATGAAATGGGGTTTACCTATCACCACCTGGCCTACCTATCTTTGGCCTATTACTAGTTTTGCACGGGTTGTCATGCAGTGCCGGCTTAATGCCAGCTAATGCTCTAAGCACAGCCCAGCCTTGGTGCCCCTCGAGCCTTCCTTTGGTAAGACATTCTCTGTGAAACATTAGATTCAAACTTCAGTTTTCTAGCAGGAAGACCTCATAGCTAGAATTTTCTTTTTCAACTAGCTGAAGCACCACTTAAACATTAAATTTTAATATAAAAAGGGAGACCTATGCGGAAGCCAGGTCTTTAATTTTTTTCAGTTGGGATGTGGGGGGGGGGGGGGCTTTTTGTGGACCCTGGTTCAGCTGCATCATTAACATTTTCTATCATATGCTCCATGGTGAATCCGCCGCAATGAAACATTTCTATAATCCCCCCCCCCCTCCCCCCTCCTCTTGATGCCCTAAGAGAGTGCTTGCTTATTTTGCTTAATGCTTAATCGAGGTCTGGTTCCAATGCATTCAAAGTTATAGATTTCTTTGAGCTCCTTGTTTTAACCTAGGTTCATTATTGTTACTGTTTTAACCTTTTCCTCACAACCATCAACCTGCACGTTTCGGATGCCGGCTATTTTCCAGCCCATCGATACACCGAACGCCCAGAAGTTGTGGCCACTCGCACCCCAGTTCGCGGCACGCCGCACCATCTGGGATAACACACAGTTTCGTAGGGCATACCGTTTTGTTCTTTTACATCGTAAACATACGATTGTTTTTATTCTTCTCTCAAGAACTTTTCCATTGACACGAAAGACACATCAGCTTTGTCAGGCGTTTTAAATGAATTTTCAAAATCACCCCCAAAATAGTGCCTACGTAAGCAGGTGGTAGCCACTGTAAAGATGGCATGTACAGTTAACATGTCGAGACTGCGAGCCCAGCGATGAGAAAAGGTTAATGATGTCGCCACTGACGTCATTGTGCCATGTTCACACTTTCTAAAGACTGGCTGATGTTTTTCACAACATGACGCACCTAAATAATTATATGTGATCAACAAATTACAACCTTTTCTCTTTTCTTGCCACATATTAACCTTAAATGTTATTCAGTTGTATATGGTATTTAATAACATACTTGTTCAATGCAATTTAACCACAATAACAGTATTGAATTGCATATTTTTTAAATATAGCTTAACCATAATAATGGTATTCAACTGTATACTTGTTAAATCCAGCTTAACCATAATAATGTTATTTAGCTACATACTTGCTAAATGCCATATTCGTTTAGTAAAATAGTGAGCCTACTGCAGTACAGACAACTTGTTAAGAAAATATTTGACACTGATGTCTGGCCATCCTCACTCTTTTTACAATTTCACTTCTCATCAAGACATTACAAGCACAAGGTTCGCACGTAAACTATGAATTTATGTTCAACTGACCGGAATATATCCCAACACAGTGTACTGTACATTTTCATAACATAACATGTTATCCGTGCGAAAATGCTAAATAATCCTGAGGCAGATCCAGAAATACTGAGCTGTACATCATAAGTGGAATGGTTTTCCAGTGGTGAATCTAACCAAACAGCCATTAAATGATGACAACGGGCCATTTCTGAAAGGCAAAACAGCCCATTATAGTCTGTGGTGGGTATATCTGGCCAACCAACTAATTTAGGCTTACTTTTACCAAATATACTAGATACTATAAGATGAAACAGTTAGCGCGCACAGCGTGCATGAATTTAGTACCGCCACCTAGTGGCGAATGCGAGGAAATTATGAACAGTGCCATATTTTAGAAAGCCAAATAGGGCAAAGTGCTCAGCTATCTCTGTAGGCCTTGAATGTTAAAAAAATCGCTGTGGGAAAACTCCCGCTATTTTTTTCTTTTTTGTATTTGGTCGCAGTAGTACGGTAACAGACCCGCATCATTAATTTATCATTATATCAAGCATTGTTTTCATGCAATGTGCCAATCCCCCCCCCCCCCCCCCCCCCCCGTGATCAGGGCGCAAACTGTGCACGATTTTTTTAGAGGTGCGAAGAAGGGAGTGTCTAATCTTATCGTTTCTAGTATCCTTGCTTTACAAGTGAAGTTTTTGTGTACTGAAAAGGGTTAGGATTAGTTTTGGTCGGCTGACCACAATAATTTACAAAATGTATTGGCCAATTGGCCAAATTTCTCTTGAATTATTGTCGTCCACACACACCACAATGTGATATGGCAATGAGGCGCTAAGATTCCAATTGTTAGACCATTTGTATTACCCTAACTTCCCATAACATCCAGTACAGCATAAAACAATCTCTGCAGCCAGTACTGCAGACAAACGGAGCTGTCGTATCAATACTGATCTACAGAATATCCGATACCAGCACTACAATGTGAGCTCAAGTTAGTTTATTATCTTTTACCTCCAAAACGAATAGAAATCATATATTATTGGGGGGGGGGCAGGTTAACAGCTTAAAGCAGTTTCATGGTGTAAATTAGAAGATACAAAGGAGTGGGGTGACTGGCGGGCAGTAGCACAATGACGAACTGAAGAACTATGATACTTATAGCTTGAATAATGTAAACTTAGGGACTTGTTGGCATTTAGCGCAATAATAAAATTCAGAGCAAAATATTGGAATGTACAGATTTCTTAAGTACTGGAAGATGTCGTTAGGCTGTGGACGTGATATGTAGGTGTAGGGCATAGACTGCCATTGAAAATGACATACATTATTATTTTCAAATGATTGGATATCTGGCACAGTCATATTCATTTAATGTTTTTCACTTGTGGGTGTAGATAACTGACCACGGAATGAAGCCTCTAGAGCTCAAAGTATCATCTATGAAACAATATTCAGGCATAGCAATATTGCCTGATATTTAACAGAGAAAACTGTCTTACGGGAAGGCAAATTTTACTTGCATATCTCAAGGTAATTTTCCCACACGTTTATAATACATGCGAAATCCTTTGACACCAAACTCCAGTTTGGCTGGCCCTGTCATGCAATTATACAAGAACGTTTTGGCACAAGCGCCGATGTCAATTCTTTTTGGCCAAGACTTCTTCTATTGATGAAGAGGGGCCGGGAATGCAGTACTTTGATTGTATTTACATAACCACAAAAATTGTAACAGACAGGCCCATCTCAGCATCATTATGAGCTCCTGAGCAAAGCGCGGTATTTTCTTCCCCATTTGAAAAACCAATGTAAATTTGCATAGATTTGGTCACCAGTATACCCATACGTTACGACTGCTCTGCTCTGAGATAAGGAAATACATTCGAGTAAAACAACATTTTCATCCATTGTCCTGCAAAATGCGATCTTTCACCCCTGCGCGGATTCATGATGGGCCCAGACATGTATTTCAGATACTTAACCAAAAAAAAAAGTCTCTTCTTTTACCACTTCTAGGACAAAAGGAAGTTAAGCAAATTGAAGTTGGCCGTGGAGACAGTATATTATACAAACAAAACGTTTAGCGTTAGAATTCGTGCACAGAATAGATAATTGTTAAATAATACACAGAAAGCAAGCTTGCAGAGTCGTAGCAAGGTTTACCACAATGTCAGATTGTGGAGAAAAGGTAAAGGAAAAAACAACAACAACAAAAAAAAAAACGTAAAGCTCCGCGTTGGCAAACACACATCAAGGAAACTATACTACAGTAAATAAACGTAGGCAGTTTCGTATTTACCGCTGCTTTCCGAACACTGGGCTGTGTACTTCACAACTTTCAATTTTTTTTTATTTTGTAGTTTTGTTGTTGTGGTGGTTGGTAACTTGTTCCTATCATGGGGCGTTGCCTCCGGCAATGTTTTCTTTCGTTCTTTTTTCCTGCTTACTTTTGTGTAACAGTTAGGCAATCTTTCATTTACTGTCAGCTCTGAGAGTGCGGAACATGACGACGTCCACCCCACGTATTGACATATGGATGACTTTGATAGGTTTGAATTACGGCTACTTTATGGCTACTCATGTTGAGATCAATATATTACAAAGTGACGTACCGATATCTATGATAGTTTTGAAATGAAGCAGAAAGATTTTGCCACTACATACTTGTCTGTACATGGCAAATCTCACTTTCACCAAAACTTCCAAACGATCTCCTGTAAAATGAAAAACTTGTAGATACGCCGTTACGTGAGATGGGCAGCGATGTATAACAGTCAGGAGACAATTTCGTATATGTATTTTCCATATTGTTGTATGCGCATTTTTGCCTTTTCGAGAAAACGAGGACTGAAAGTTTGAAGTGTTGTGTAAAATCAGGGTTTTGTTCAGTTTATTATGCTTCAAAATCGAATTTTGCATAGAAAATGCCCTCGGAAAATGCACCCGTTTGACACTTATAGATAATAAAATTAGGAGTGAAAAAACCACTTTCATGACAAAACCTCAGAATGGGCAAAATGTTGCATACATTGATAGTGGTCCTTTGCATTCGAGGAGGACGTATCTGGATCGTCAATTCTCGCATACAACAATAATGGTGAATACCCTTCGGTTTACTCACCGTCAGTTCGGAGGGAGCGGAGCATGGTTCAGCAGCCCAGGAGACAGCCACAACGGCAAGAAACAACAGCAACAGCTTCATTTTGAGCACGAAGGATGTTCAATAGTTTGAGGAGACAACGAAGATTCCCAGCCACTGACCAGAGACAGAGTGGTGATGTGACGAAAACGCCCCCAAAGTTTTATCTATGTCTTTACTTAATTTTTTTTTGAATGAAACTGGACCAAAAGACCTTGTGATGGAGTTTTTATCTTTAGTCATAAGACAGAAATTGAAGTGACTTTATCTTAAGAGTTGTCGATAAGTGCAAGTATGATATTTATCTTACCAAATCGTTGTTTGAATGCTGAAAAGTGGCCGACTCGTTGTAAGATCTCAGTGCAAAAAAAAAAAAAAAAAAAAAGTATAAAACCTAAGTTCATAAGTACTTATTTTAAGGGTCTTTACTTATTGTCAATTTATTCGTGGTCTCTTATCTGTGTCAATCAGTAACGACAGTACAAATCTGATGTTGTGCCTCATAACATGGCTATAAAATTCGAGACTGACAAAGAAATCACGAACAAAGGAAACCATAAAAAAACAATAGATATATTCCAGCGTCTGAATAGTGGCCTAGTGGTTAGAGAGCCTGAACCCTGTTTTGAGAAGCCCCAAGTTCGAATCCTGCTCCAGGCGTTGACCAACACAAATATTCTCTGTCAGTGGTCTTAAGACAGTCACGCGAAGAGGTTGTCTTTGATATAGCCATTTTTGATGAGCAAGAGCTACTGGACCGGGAAGAAGTTAGTTTTGTTTATTATAAATAATAATGCAATCTTTAAAATACAAAATAATTGTAATTTAATTGCCTGTTTATGTTAGCTTTTGGCCCTTCCCTCGCCCCACCGCCCAGCCTGCAGCTAACTGAAGAGATGAACGGTTAAGTATGAAACTATTGGAAACCGTATAATTATTATACAGATTTAATTTGCAGTCAACAAGCAATAGCAGAAGTAGCAACAACAATAATATCAACGACAACAAACACAACAACAAGTGAAGTACGTGAAACCTGGAAAAAGAAAGGGCTCTAATATTGCATTGCAAGAGTAGACAACAAAATACGAAAGTCAATGAAAAGTAAAGACTGAAAAGATAAAATCGATACTGAGAACGGAGAAGCTGACAGATCAGTTATGATACACGTGTTTTTTATGTCGAATTATCTATCAGTGTTTAACTAATGGAGATGGGGAGGTCAAGTGTGGCATCTTGACTTATTGCAAATTAATCGTATTATGACTTAGCAAAATGTATAGATCAGTGGTTCTCATCAGAGTCTCACGCAAGGTCCCCACATTCTGAAGCGGGCCACGGGCCAGGCTCTTTGGAGGGACCCCTACCTACCGCTAAGGTTAAAGACAGCGTGATGATCTACAGGGTGTAGGATTAAATAAGTCAGTTTAAATTGATGACAGAAAATTAATAATAAGTATACTTATTTTTAAAAAATTATTTTAAAATCTTGACTTTTGTCCATGCAACTAAAATGTTACAGCGCAGTCAATATTTTATAAAGTCGCTTTCTGTCTTCTGTTCATTTCAGTTAGCTGGTTAACCAGCCACGCCCCCCCCCCTAATTCCGGGCCCCGGGGCTAGAGCCTGTTAGCCTCCCTCCCTCTTCCCTTGTGAGAGCCATGGTCCCACTCCACATTGCTCACTGTGCGATACCATGTTCCTTCAAGCCCTCCCTCTTCCCTTGTGAGAGCCATGGTCCCACTCCACATTGCTGACTGTGCGATACCATGTTCCTTCAATCCCTCCCTCTTCCCTTGTGAGAGCCATGGTCCCACTCCACATTGCTCACTGTGCGATACCATGTTCCTTCAATCCTTCCCTCTTCCCTTGTGAGAGCCATGGTCCCACTCCACATTGCTCACTGTGCGATACCATGTTCCTTCAAGCCCTCCCTCTTCCCTTGTGAGAGCCATGGTCCCACTCCACATTGCTGACTGTGCGATACCATGTTCCTTCAAGCCCTCCCTCTTCCCTTGTGAGAGCCATGGTCCCACTCCACATTGCTGACTGTGCGATACCATGTTCCTTCAAGCCCTCCCTCTTCCCTTGTGAGAGCCATGGTCCCACTCCACATTCCTCACTGTGCGATACCATGTTCCTTCAATCCTTCCCTCTTCCCTTGTGAGAGCCATGGTCCCACACCACATTGCTCACTGTGCGATACCATGTTCCTTCAATCCTTCCCTCTTCCCTTGTGAGAGCCATGGTCCCACTCCACATTGCTCACTGTGCGATACCATGTTCCTTCAAGCCCTCCCTCTTCCCTTGTGAGAGCCATGGTCCCACTCCACATTGCTCACTGTGCGATACCATGTTCCTTCAAGCCCTCCTTCTTCCCTTGTGAGAGCCATGGTCCCACTCCACATTGCTCACTGTGCGATACCATGTTCCTTCAAGCCCTCCTTCTTCCCTTGTGAGAGCCATGGTCCCACTCCACATTGCTGACTGTGCGATACCATGTTCCTTCAATCCCTCCCTCTTCCCTTGTGAGAGCCATGGTCCCACTCCACATTGCTCACTGTGCGATACCATGTTCCTTCAATCCCTCCCTCTTCCCTTGTGAGAGCCATGGTCCCACTCCACATTGCTCACTGTGCGATACCATGTTCCTTCAATCCTTCCCTCTTCCCTTGTGAGAGCCATGGTCCCACTCCACATTGCTCACTGTGCGATACCATGTTCCTTCAAGCCCTCCCTCTTCCCTTGTGAGAGCCATGGTCCCACTCCACATTGCTGACTGTGCGATACCATGTTCCTTCAAGCCCTCCTTTATTTTGAAATGTCATCTTATAATTCATTAACCATGTACATTTACAGCTGTAATTATCATGTTCTAAAGGAAGCAATGCCGCCAATGTAATCATGAAAGGCTTTTTAACAGCTGAGCCTTAAATTCTACGAAATATCGTACTAGGCAGGGAAAAGCCTAAAGATATACGTGGGCATACTTTAAAAGGTCTTGAAGTTCGCTATTATTTTGATAATTTCGTTGATTTTGAGCCACAACTGAACTGAGCAGAATTAAGTGTTGCCACATTTTGAGCCGGAAAAAGAAGACACATTTGCTTAGAGTAGAAATAAAACGTATGACAGAAAATTTCGTTCTGCAACTCAATTTACATATTGGTGTATACATTTGTGTATTCCCCGAGTCAGTTGGCCAGCTAGTTAAACTAATTTATGAAACTAAAGTTCTTTATAAAATGCAATCAAATAACCAAAAAGAAAAAAACTTATTCCAATCGATAAGAAAACTTGTATTAGGTAAGGCGCGCACTAGCCGATTTTACCGGCCAACTAGTGGGATGGTGACATCACGAGATTGAGTTTCTATGTGACCTCACACATCAAACAACTAGTTGAATCTCACTAAAACGCAATGTTGTGACGTCACCATCCAAATAGTCGACAGATCAATATTTGATCAGCTAGTGCGCGCATGGCCTTTGATCGTGTACAACAGTGGTTCTCAGAGTGGGCGATATTGATATCCAGGGGGCCGAAAAAGCAGAAAAGGGCAGCAAAGTGGATCATGATAGGGTGCGACGGTTTGAGGGGGGGGGGGGGGGTGCGAAAACATGTTTGAAGGACGACTTGGGGGCAAAGGCAAGGCAGTCACGGACTTGTAAAGCAGCACTACGAGATGGTTTTTTTTATCAACAGGAAAAGGCCCGTTTCTCTGGGTACATTAATTGATAAAGAATGCTTTCTGTTTTGTGATAAATAATTAACACACCTATTGTCATTAATAAGGCTTTGAAAACTTAACATCATAATTTCTGTGTGGTCTGTCTTCTTGTGAAATGTATCCGTTGGGTCTGAGCAAAGGATTTTGACGGTTGGGGGAGGGGAGGGAAGGGGGGGGGGGAGACAATGAGAGAAAACCTGGAGCCTACGGTGGCGATTGCCTGAAAGAAGGGTTGAGAATCACTGGTGTGCTAAATATTATAGTCTTCCTCAGTTTGGAGCTAATGATTGTGTCTGGAAGGTCTTCCCAGTTCCTCCCCTGGGAGTAAATCCCTCCCATTTGAGAAACACGAGTATAGAAGGTGGAAGTGCTGATAGACCAGTGGTTCTCAACCTTTCTTTCAGGCAATCGCCCCTTAATTTTCTGCCATCACCCCTCCCCCCCCCTCCCCACCCCCCGCGCGCTTCTCTCCCCACCTTTCCCTCTAAATCTCTATTCAAACCCAACAGAAACATTAAAATTTCATAAGAAGTCAGATAACACATGAATTATGATTTTGAAATTTTTCAAAGCCCTATTAATGACACTAGGAGTGTTGATTATTCACTGTAAAACAGAAAGCATTCTTTATCAAATGCACTAAAAAATAAGGGCCTTTTCTTTTATGAAAGCCATCCACCACTGCTGTTGACCTGAATTTGCTCCCAAATCGTCCTCCATTCAAGTTTCCCCCCCCCCCCCTCTATCTCCCCTTCATCGCTTTCGCCCCCTTGTCGCCATTTTCTTCATTTTCGCCCCCCCCCCTGCGCCCCCTCCTTCCCCCTCCCCCCTCCCCCCCCCCAACCGGAAATTAAAATCGCCCCAGGCCCACCTTGAGAACCACTGTGATAGACGAAAAGCAAAGATGGTAGCTCGGGCTATGACAGTAGGCAAGGGGGGGGGGGGAAGAGGTGATATAACAGTGGTAAGTCATTCATGTGACAGAAGATGATAACACAAGGGCCAATGAGTGAAACATAAAGGTGGTAAAAAATGATCAGCCTATGATATGAGTTTATCTGTCTTAGCCGTTTTGTCTGCCCGACAGAGAGAAAATGTATAATTTAATATTCGTCTGTTGTGGTATTATTTTTCTGTGACTGCTCGGGTGATTGATGACAGGCAGACAGACAAACAGACAGACAGACAGACAGACAGCATGACAGAGACACAGCGAGAGGTAGAGAGAGACAAAAAGAGAGAGTGAGCCGGGAGAGAGAGGAGGCATAGAGACAGACGGACAAACGGACAGACAGGGAGAGACAGAGAGAGAGAGAGAGAGAAAGAGAGAGAGAGAGAGAGAAAGAGACAGAGAGAGAGAGAGAGAGAGAGAGAGAGAGAGAAAGAGAGAGAGAGAACGAGAAAGTTGCCTCTGCCATGATCAGTGTTTACCCTGTCATCTCCCAAGGTACAATAACAACTACTCCATCCACACCGGCACGACAACAAGAAAAGCGATGACGAGGAAGATAACTCAGTTCTCCATTAATATCCTAAACCATTCCCTACAACTTATAGTAATCGGTTTTGGCTACTTTTCTGGAGAAGCAAAAAACCGTTTTATATTATCACAACTGATCTAGTAGTGACGATGAATTTTTGAAAGTTTCATGATGTTATTATTTTTCAGCATCGGAGTCTATAACGAAGATCATTTTGATGTGACTTTGCATGTCATGTAATTCAATGTGTTAAAATCTTTGTGTTGTTTTTTTTCGAATTTTTGGGTTTCTACAATCCTAGGGAGCGGTGACGAAATATTCCAAATCACAGGGAGATCTAGTTGCAATGAATTTTTGAAAGTTTCATATTAGTTTTCGGTATCGGAGTCGATAATCAAGATCATTAGATGCGGCTTTGAATGTAGCCGAATGTGTTAAAATCTGTTTTTGGGAATTTTTGAGGTATTACCGTATTAGGGAAATTGTGATGAAATATTCCATATCACACCGGAAGGCCAGTCCAATTTAAAGTTAATTATCAAAGTCAAGCAATATTACCAAACTTTCAGACGGAGGGTCAGCCTACCACGTTGGTCACCAGACATATGTCGGTAGGTGATCTCATAGTCTCCTTAGAAGGATAAGGTTCTGACTCCCTTCCGTCAACCTTTGAGAAATTGATGTATGAAGTATTATAAGCTCGTAGCTTTTAGAGAGGCCACTTTTTCTTTTGAGTAATACTTACAAATTACACACCGGATCTGCTTGATACTTTGACACACAAATGAAGAAAGCTTGTCGAAGTAGTGTGTAACTTAATTCATGTAAACAGTGGAGATAAAACCTTTAAGGGGATAATTGGTCAACAAATGTCGGTCAGTCGGTTCATGACCCTTCTTGGCGTGTCTCCTCATAACTGTGTCAAGGGAGCTATTTATACCGTCATGTCACACCGGAACCACTGTCCCAGTTGTTGCCTTTTGACACCTCCCCCCCCCCCCCCCCGTTTCCCATCCCCGCGGACTCGACCTCACTCCTTAATCATTACGTTCTAATGTCCTTCATCGTCCACTCGGACATCCATTTCATGGCACATCCAATCATAGAGTGTGTAGGCTCCGTACTTGAGTCTTAGGGCATTCAATCAAGGAGGTGGTCGCGGGCATGATGGGGGATCATCACCAAACCTCTGCAAGCCACTGCCTCATTTCCACCCCGTTAGCCCCGTTGTTCTCTCTACTACTCTTCTGCTTACTATTCCCGTATTCCTCTCCCCAATGGGTTCCAAGATTCAAAACATAGTGACCAGTTGTTGCTTCCGTCCCCAAGCCTACTACCACACCATTCCACCCCTCTCTCACTGGACTCAAAGTCTTCCCTATCGTACTCCAATATTGCTCCAGCTCTCCAAGTCTTCATCATCGCGCCCCTGCTGTTGGTTCCCACCTTAACTGGTATTGAAGTCTTCGCCACTGTTCTCCACAGTGCCTCCCACTCTTCTCAAACATTTCATCAGCTCACTTTCACAAATAGTCGGTTATTGTTTTCAAGGACATTTGCTCTCTCTCACCTCTCCCTTCCTCCTTTCCCCCCTCTCTGACTCTTTCTCTCTCTCTCTCTCTCTGTCTCAGCTCTGTCTCTATCCCCCCTCCCTCTGTTTCTGTGTGTGTGTGTGTGTGTTTTTCTCTCTCTCCTCCATCTTTTCCCTCTCTCTCTCTCCGCCACTTTGTATCTCCCTCTCTGTTTCTAAGCTCTCAGTCTCTCTCTCTCTCTCTCTCTCCTCTCTTTCCTTCTTCCCCATCTCCCTCTCTCTTAATCCGTCTCTCTCTCCCCCTCTCTCCCTCTCCGCCTCCCCTTCTCTCTCTCTCCGTCTCCCCTTCTCTCTCTCTCTCCGTCTCCCATTCTCTCTCTCTCCGTCTCCCCTTCTCTCTCTCCGTCTCCCCTTCTCTCTCTTTCTCCGTCTCCCCTTCTCTCTCTCTCGCCGTCTCCCGTTCTCTCTCTCTCCTTCTCTCTCTCTCTCTCCGTCTCCCCTTCTCTCTCTCTCCCTCTCTCTCTCTCCTTCTCTCTCTCTCCTTCTCTCTCTCTCTCCGTCTCCCCTTCTCTCTCTCTCTCCGTCTCCCCTTCTCTCTCTCTCCTTCTCTCTCTCCGTCTCCCCTTCTCTCTCTCCGTCTCCCCTTCTCTCTCTCCTTCTCTCTCTCTCTCCGTCTCCCCTTCTCTCTCTATCTCCGTCTCCCCTTCTCTTTCTCTCCTTCTCTCTCTCCTTCTCTCTCTCTCTCTCCGTCTCCCCTTCTCTCTCTCTCTCCGTCTCCCCTTCTCTCTCCCTCCTTATCTCTCTCTCTCCGTCTCCCCTTCTCTCTCTCTCTCCGTTTCCCCCTTCTCTCTCTCTCTCCGTCTCCCCTTCTCTCTCTCTCCTTCTCTCTCTCTCTCCGTCTCCCCTTCTCTCTCTCTCCCTCTCCCCTTCTCTCTCTCTCCTTCTCTCTCTCTCTCCGTCTCCCCTTCTCTCTCTCTCTCTCTCCGTCTCCCCTTCTCTCTCTCTCTCTCCGTCTCCCCTTCTCTCTCTCTCCTTCTCTCTCTCTCCTCTCTCTCTCCTTCTCTCTCTCTCTCTCCGTCTCCCCTTCTCTCTCTCTCTCCGTATCCCCTTCTCTCTCTCTCCTTCTCTCTCTCTCCGTTTCCCCTCCTCTCTCTCTCCGTCTCCCCTTCTCTCTCTCTCCTTCTCTCTCTCTCTCCGTCTCCTCTTCTCTCTCTCTCTCCGTCTCCCCTTCTCTCTCGCTCTCCGTCTCCCCTTCTGTCTCTCTCCCCTCCTCGCTCTTTCTCTCCCCCTCTATGTCTGTCTCCATCTCCCCTCTCTCTAACGACCTCGCCCTCTCTCACTCCCCCTCCTCTCTCTCTCCTCTCTCACCCCCTGTCTCCCATCTTCTCTCTCTCACTCAAATTCAATAACCACATTTATATCAACCTGCAAAGTCTGTAATTCAGCAACTACTGCCACCACATCCTCTCTTCGCTCTACATCATCAACCACCTTCTCAGGCACATTCTTCGTCTTTCTTCATCACCAACACTATCACCATCTACGTCACCAAAAAGACTGACGCCACCACACGTTTGCACTGCCATTGCCCACAACCTCACCAGAGCTAAGACCCCTTCGATCTTTTATCTGCCCAGCTCCCACTTCACAACACGAATTCAGTGCTTACCATGACCTCCATTGACATCAAAAAATACATCATCAGTTCTTAATTAAGATCACGAAACGTCTGTCTAATTATGCCAACTGATTGGAATCATATTGGGTTTACAGAAGATTTAATAAAATCACTAACAATTCTATAATTAGTTGGATAATTTCACCTGAGTGATCCAATGAACCAAATTTGACTACTGGAGGTTATTTTAGAGAGAGTGAACGTATCTGTAGCAGTGTGACGTCTTACAAACGTTCCATCAATATTTGATATTTATAGCCGGGAGTGTATGGTCCGTAAATGGTCGTGATGAGTAAATTGTTTTTTGTTAGGCTAGCGGCTAAAAACGGCTGGTTATTTCAATTTGCAGTGCGCCGCGGTGCCCAGGACAAAGAGCAAGAGAAGACAGACAGACCGACAGACAGACAGTGAGACAGAGAGATGGCAAAGGCTGAAACAGGATTATCAATGTAGCGATAGATAACATTCGAAAAAAATGTCTAACAATCAACAAAAAATGAGCTTCCTATTCATATCAATCATAATCACACACTAGGGCATTTGTTTCATTACAAAAGAAAAAAAAGATATAATCATGAACACATTACTGTGAAAAGATGACCCTCCAGCCGATATTTAAATCATAAACTTTTCAATTAACTCATAGTCCCTATTGAACAGACTTCTATGAAATACTGCACAGCACTACTAACATGCTCTTCAAGAAGGTGCAATGTCAACAAATAATGTGCCAGTTGCCGATAGGTGTCCCCAGATCTGGCACAAAATGAGTAAAAAACAATCTTGTCCCTAATATTTTATATTTTTCTTGTAGTGTTTATGAAAATGATTTTTATAGCTTTCAAAGCAGTTCCTGTTGTAGTTTTTGCTGCCGAAGGAAAAGAAGTCACCTCACACAGTACTCCGTGCAGAAATCATAACATCATGAAAGTAGTCTTATAAATGGCCAACCACTGCAAAATGTTTCACTTCAGTTGATATTTAAGCTCAGTACGTATATGCATTAGCATTATTTGCCTTGTTTATCTGTTAAATTATGAACATTCCTGCTATTTCTGTTGGTGTCATGTCATGTGCGGAACAAAAGAGCAAACTCTCCCTCACCCCCTATACCTATCACGTGTACATACACGTGGCTGTGGCTTCCCCTTTCTTTGTTTTATAATTTTGTGTGAGTAATAGGGAAGTAGCGGTCTGTACAAACCTACACTTACTGTTCCTTACATAAGTATGACGCCATATTGTCTTGAGTGAAAAACAACCCATTCTCCATTTCCT
This sequence comes from Onchidella celtica, assembly GCA_963931925.1. Taxonomy (NCBI): domain Eukaryota; kingdom Metazoa; phylum Mollusca; class Gastropoda; order Systellommatophora; family Onchidiidae; genus Onchidella; species Onchidella celtica. The sequence continues at coordinate 26,443,481 of OZ007583.1, forward strand.
ACAGCCGAAAAACAATGTTGATATGGACAGTGTTAACAACCACAACATGTGATAGGCCCACAGTACCTCACAACACCTGCAACAATGCACAAACACGGCAACGACAATGATAAAATAAATCTACGTTCCGTACACGACATGGCACCACCGCTGTTTGTGTCATGATAATCTATTTTATTTACAAACGATCTACAAACTGACACTCGTGTGTAGAAACATCACACTTTGAAACGAAATTGATATTGATGACATATCGCCTTGCCCAAAAATAAACTGACAAAATGACACCTCCCAATGAGCGGTCCTTCGCCTTCCATATTACGAGATTCACGCGTGTCGATTGTGGGTCTTTGTTTAAGGATGTTCGGCGGTTCGCTGCTCTCGGCATCCCGTGTCCGTGTGTCTGTGGGTGTGAATTTAATGTAGTGATGTGCATATCCATAACTATCTATCGATATAACGATATTTTTGTGATATAGTTAGCATATTGATCTATGGAATAATCTCGATATTTTCGTGTTCTTGGTTTTTTTTTTTGTTTTAATCACGCCAAGTTCAATTTTTGGGTCAATCATCAAGTGAAATAACGATCTGCAATAAGAGCTCACAGGGACGACCAGATGAGGGAGTGGTGGGATGGGGTGGGATGGGGGAGTGATAGGGCAAACTGGATCAATGGATTAAAGCATTGGAGACTGGGCTGAACATCAGTACAAAATGTTATACAGAATATGAAATAATAAAAATAAGAATGGGGTCTAAAACGTCTCTGCCAAGAAAGCTGTGCATCGCGCACTGGTGCACCAGGGACAAACAACAAGTCTGCATCTGATAAACATTCAATTTGCTGCAGTTCCCCTCCCATGAAGGAATGCAAAATGGACAGGAAACAAGGCAGGAAAACAGTATAGACTTTCCAGATAATTTCTTTTTCGTTCATTGGTATTATTTAGGCCTAACTGCTAGGTACAACAAAATCCGCTTCACCACCTGTAAACGTATGGTGCTGATGAGGGAATCGACGGAGATATCCCAGGCAATAGTAAACGTGAGTTGTGGACGTCCTTCGTTGGTTTACGAGGTGTATAATGATCACATTGGGTAATTAAAAAAATCATTACATTGCCGTCTTCCTTGCTTAAATATTTTTTTAAAGATATATTAAATGTATAACTTAAATATATTTTATATATTTTTTGTATATTTTTCTTATATATTACACTAAATATAATTACTTAAATACTTTAAAGTTATTTTAAGAGTCTGAAATGTGAAATAAAATTGCCAATGAAAGACGGTTAAGTTTTTAGGAGAAACAATAAATTGAATAACTTTCTTTATCAGATTAATAGTTACGCCATTTCCAAGAAAAAAATAATTTTAACATCCAACCTTCAGATTTCCGAATGAAACCTCCAACTTGTAACCCTGCTATTGAATTTTGTCAAGGGCCAGAAACATGCCAGATAGCTCAATTAAAAGAAAACTAAAAATTGAGTTAAAATAGTTTACCATGCTGCCCTCTATATAATTATAATCAATCTACAGATCCTGACATTGCATAACCATGATGACCACAATGAAACGTTTTCCTAGTATGACAGTGGGATAATGGGGACGGGGACAAGTTTAAATTTAAGTACGTGTTAATGATGCAGTGAAGATGTTTCATTACAGGATAACCGTGACTGCTACAACGTTGAAGGCGAGTGTCAATGACCCCAAAATATAATCTGGTTTAATAGAAAGTATCATAGAAAAACTGAAATGATGGGGGTGTGTGAGGGAGAGAGAGAGAGAGAAAGAGAGAGAGAGAGAGAGAAAGAGAGAGAGAGAGAGAGAGAGAGAGATAGAGAAAGAGAGAGCGGAGAAAGAGAGAGAAAAGGGGGGGGGGCAGGGATAACAGGATCTCCAAGTTGACATTATTGAAAGTGTGGAATCAACTATTTTTTTACAGCTCAAAACCGTCAAATCTTAAACAGTGCTGACTGTAATTCGTTACTAATTCTTAACATTGCCAAGACTTAGTGCTTGTCAGGTCATCAAAAAGTGAAAATCTTCAACCTTATTTTATGAGAAGATGGCGTACATTTTCGGACTTGAAGGAACCTTGAACTGCTGTGATCGAGCCCATAATGGGTAATATGGGTAATCCATGGCCTCTGTTATAATTATTATGAAAGTAATCATTATGGACAGATTTGTATATTCTTTACCAGTAACATTTTTTCGTAATTCGTACATTCCTTATCATTTCTCTGCTGAATTGACAGTTGCAGTCATGTGGGCGTCAAATAGGGTCAAATATGGAGTTAGGTTTCGCTACGGTTGGTTAATAAAAGCCTGTTCTCAATCCATCGATTCATGTACCCCGACAGGTCGAGAAAATAACCACTAGAACCTCGCCAAAAAAAGCAGAAAAAATAGTATAAGTATTTTATTTTCATCAAAGGCTCAAGTTAGGAACAAGAAATCCTTGCAAAATACATTCCAAGAATATTAAAAATAGAAGAAATTGCAAGCTCATTGATGACAAATCTTTCGCCATATCAAAGAACAAATGAAAAAAAAAGCGCCTCATATGAATACAAGAATATAAGACCTCGTGCAAAGGAATAAAGGAGTATGAGACCTCGTGCAAATGAATAAAAAGAATATGAGAATGTGTAGAAATACTGTCAGTGCTAGTGCTGCGTCCCAGTAGATTTTCTGTGGTTCTTTAAATTTGTTGCCAAAGAATAACAACTGGGGAGACAGAATGGTCACCAAGTGATTCCGGTGACTATATAGAGAAGGGCACCAACGCTCAAAGCTCGGAAGAATATTAGGAGTTCTCGCTTGTGTCACTCCCTATTTCCTACTGATATACCTTTCAATTCCCAATCAAAACTAGGCAAAAAGAAAAAAGTTGTATGTATGTAGCAAAGCCTCACCTAAGAAAAATTACCCAAACGATACAATGAAAGGCCAACTAAAAGGGAAGACAGAAAATGATATTATTTCTCACGTGAGGTTTTGATACACTACATACTAGATTTGCTGTGTGTAAGCAAAATAACATACATTAAACATAGGAAACTCCTGTTGCTCCTTGTTTCTCAATTTTATAGGACATTTTAAAGCACTGGTTTACGATTGGGCACACTTGGCAGTTGCCCAAGGGCCCTAAGGGTTTAGGGGGGGCCCATACATGCAAATCTACACTGGTTTTGGAAACAGGGGCGGGAAACAGCCTATTGCTTTGCCCAGGGGCTCATAATGATGTAAAGACGACCCTGAACTTCACCACTGACTGGTATTCAGTTGCCAAACCTGAAACTGTATCAGAGCATGGCTTGACATGTAATAGTTACGGCATGAATCAAGAAAATGTGTCACGTCTTGGACATTTCCGGCTGTCTGGTCAAATGTCCAGGTGTGCGTGTGCACGTGTGAGACTGATGGCGTATCTGGGCCACTTGTTGAACTTTGTAACCAAAGATGTCTTGGTTTTATAGTCACTATGTGTTGGTGATTTCAGTGGATTAAGATCTCTTTTAAGATAATTATATCTTTAGAAAACACTTCGGAAACTTAGTGCATGCACTGGTTCACCGGGTTGCTCCCAATGATCGATTTCATAGGCTTGTTGTGCTTGTTTATGTACTCACCCTTACTATGCCTAACAAAGTGGTATCGTCCGTTTAGGCTTGTTAGGATGAAATGTGACAACCATGTAATAGTTTCGACAGGTCAGAAGTTCGAAATCGGTAAATTCTAAAGGGATGTTATTAAGCTATGTTTAATAATGTTATACATTCATGCACCCTTGGAATGTATGGCACAGGTATTAATATACGATGTTGTTGGGTTGCAACACTAGCATTAACAGTATTTCTACACATTCCCATAAACTGATTGCATATCATCACAAGTACTTCATCCGAATGTTGTATATTAATTAGGCATATTTTTGTCCACACGCTCATGGCCGTTACGAGTTCACTCAACACGGGCCGAGGGTGAGTAAAGGTAAAACACAAGTCTGTTGTGTGTGTATCTGTGCCTCTCTCTCTCTCTCTCTCTTTCTCTCTCTTTCTCTCTCTCTCTCTTTCTCTCTCTCTCTTTCTCTTTCTTTCTTTCTTTCTCTCTCTCTTTCTCTCTCTCTCTTTCTCTCTCTCTTTCTCTCTCTCTTTCTCTTTCTCTCTCTCTCTCTTTCTCTCTCTCTCTTTTTCTCTCTCTCTCTTTCTCTCTCCCTCTTTCTCTTTCTTTCTTTCTTTCTCTCTCTCTTTCTCTCTCTCTTTCTCTCTCTCTCACGCACACGGACACACACACACGCACACACACACACTCTGTCGTGTCCATCGCACATCCAACATTTATACAGAGGTCATCACAAACACCATAAACAAAAACATTTAACGTTCACACAAACACTCATGCCATGCCAAGATGGAAACATTAAAGATAATACGATGTTCACAAAGCCGCACGGCAACTCCGTCACGACAATTTACGATGTCAGAAATCGTTTCTGAATAGCAGTGACTAGAATGTGCACTGCATAAGTGGGAGCGTGAATTGACAACAGGGCGGTGTTCGTTTGCTTCCGTAGGGCTTCGGGCACTAGTGGGCGGTGTCGCATGAGAACTTGCTGCCACGTCTGATTATCTGCCAAATCAATAAAAGCAACAGCATTTGTCCGTAGCAACTGTCAGAACTGTGGAAACATTTTGGTGAACAGGTAACTGGTGGTAAAGTTACTATTTGAAAGTTGGAACTCTTGGACAAAAAGAACTTGTAGTACTACAGAGAAGTTCACAAGATACCAAAAACTCCGATTTTATTGTGGGGGGAAAAGAAACGAAACTCCTTGAGAGAACAAAAAGAACCAAGTGCCCAGACAAGAGGTAAGTGTTTTAAATCGACACAAAACTTTGATAATAAATTCTTTCACTAACTGAATGTATAAAACTCACGTACTGAAACCTGCTTCATAACTTTTATTAAAAATAAATAAATAAATACATAAATAAATAAATAAGATCAAGATGCATTTTCAAAAAAAGATGTAGACACAAGTGTCATGATCAAATATCTCTATTTTCGCCTGCAAAAATAAGTTCAAGATCATAAATTAATGTGTTTTTTTTCTTGTTTTCAATTATTTTAGTTTTATTTCTCTGTGTTCAAGCGAAATCACTCAAAGTAATGTTTGTTAACCAATTACACGGACGTTTTCTAAATTCATGTAAAAGCGAGACACATATTCCAAAACTCAATCCATTGAGTCATCTCAAATGATGAAATTAATTAATGTTCGCGTATCTGCTTCAAGGGAAAATTTGAAATATTAAACTTATTTATTGGTATAGATTTTAATGCCCGGATTTACAGCAAGGGAATTTCCTTTTCCGTTCTTTTTTCCAGGTTTGTTAATAATAAATGTTCTGCTTTCTTTTGCTTCATTTTGTTTCTTTTTTTTTGTGAGGTTTATTCTGAACAATTCCTTGTCCAATGTCTCCATTTTGTTCTTGACTTCACCGGAAGCAGATGGTCTTCTCACTGTGGCTATTATCTTAAATGTTCGACAGTCGCTAATGAAGAGAAACGAAAACAACAACAAAAATGGTTTAATTTACAAAGCAACCAACTTATAATGGATTGGTCAAACTCGAATTGTCCAGTATGACAAAGTGTGAAATTTGAGTGACATTTACTACAGACAAGGGCAACTTTCAGAATTATCTTTATTGGCAGATATAATTTCTTTTTTTTCCTATTAGATGAGGTGACTGGCATTACCTGGAGTAAATCTGTACTTGCTCTCTCTCTCTCTCTCTCTCTTTCTCCGCTCTCTCTCTCTGTCTCTCTCTCTCTCTCTCTCTCACACATAACCAAAAAAAAAGTTTCCCCAAAGAAACCAGATATTTGT